>WNYG01000117.1:0-31843 GCA_021396235.1 Sporothrix pallida | reverse complement strand
GCGCCGCGACGGTGGGTTGGTTTGGGTGCAATAAAAGCACGGCCAACACCCCCCGCAATTAGACCAAAAAGCACGGGCATCTGTTTCCACGTAATTTTTACGCCCCCCCCCCCCCCCCCCCTCCCCGGAACAATAAACATGATTGCACGACTATACAATCCAGAGGGCACTGTGCTCTCCTATATTTGCTACTACGAGGACCATATATAGCTGACCCCCCAATGCCTTTTTCTCGGCCCGCAGTTGCCTTTGAAATCACAGGAATGCTAGGGCGAACTTTGCATATTAAAAATAGCCTCTTTCGTTTCTTGCCAAACCCAACATTCTATCACTGGGACAGAAAATACTTCAGCATGCGGAAACTTCTACAGGAGTACCGGAGCGAGATTGGTCGCCTGGAAGCTGACGAGCAGCAGCTAGGGGAGCTGAAAGACCTGGCAAACGCGATCGCCGATCTTTTAATACGCAAACCGGAGCGTAACGAGGCGAGGCGGGCTAAACGAGCGGTGGAAGATGCTATTGATCGCCCATTAATGGACATTCTGCACGAAACCCTCGATAAATGCGACTTGTTCCTGAGGAAGAAGGGGCGGAAAGGTGTCGAGCTCGTACTGCGCGAGCACGTTCAAGAACTGCTGCGCATGGTGAACAGCGAGGGCGAGTACGGTTCTCCCAGCTCGGCAACAGCCGGGGCAGGTGCCGGGTCATCCGGACTTGCCATGGCGGGCGACTCCAGGGCCCTGGATACAAGGGGCGGTGAAGCCAGAGGCGCGGGACCCCTGCGCTTCGATGATGTGATGACGGCATCTCCAGAAATCCGCCAGAGAACGCTTATGAGAATTTATTTTACACGTCTGCGGCCACGGGTGGTACAACTGGCGGAAGAAGCATGGTTGCAGCAGCAGGGCGATGGCGATAGCGACGACGAAGGTGATGAAGCAAACGGGGATAGCGGTGGCAGCAAAAGCAACGGGCCTCGCAAGCTGGAGGCGACAAGCGTGTGGTGTGCGCTGGTGCTTCGCATGCTATGCTGGCTGCTGCTCCACGACTTCAGCAAGATGGATGTGCAAATCTCCAAAAGCGAGCTTTTGGGCAGCCGCCTCCCAGTGTATATTTGGTGACGCCCCGGCTACCGAGCCCAGTCTAGTGATGGCCTTTGCCACGTGGCTGTTTGTTGGTCTGTTCACTATTTATACAGTAGTGTTGGGTAATTACTCCGTATGCTGGCTCGCTGGCAAGGCGTGCTGGCAACCTGCACGTGGCGCACCGGACTGGACATGGGCGAACGGCACTGTAATTACTCCCGTATTTAGTAGGTAGGGCCGGTCCTGGCTGCCGCGAGGCAAGACAGATCAGGATGCTGCACGACGCATCGTAAACGACACGCAGCGTGTATGTATCTTGACGAGTGCAGAGTAATGCAGTATGGCTTCTTCTTCTTCTTTTTCTTTTTCTTCTTCTTCTTCTTCTTCTTCTTCTTCTTCTTCTTCTTTTATTTTTCTTCTTCTTTTTTTTCTTATTGCGTTAAACACATATGGCCGTGGGCTGGTCTGTGAGTGCAGTGGTAGCATGCCCTGTCCTGTCAACCATACAACTTACACAGTATTTATTATCTTGGGTACCACAACGCAGCATTTGGGCCTCACCTCTTCCTTCCCTAGCCCCGCTGTAATACTCCACTGCTGGCTGGGGTGGAGGTTGGGCTGGCTTTGTTGGCGTAAGGTCCTGCCTTTACACTGTAGATCACACCATCTTTCTGTCTCCCTCTTCTTCACTTTTTTTTGGGAGGGCTGCATGGCGCATCTTACTTTTGCCCTGCTTGTTGCGCTGGTGGTCGGTATGACAGTGAACTTTGTTTTCTTAGATTTTAATAAGGCGATACAATTTGGGGGGTCTGGCCAGGCGGCCTCGCAGAGATGGCGCATGTCCTTGGTCTTGGTAAGCCCCACTCCTTCACCACCCAGCAGAAACCCAGCTGTTGTGAGAAAGTCGGTGATATGCCCGCTCTTTGGTCTTGCTACATACCACATACCTTGCATGCCTTCTCTCCTCCTTCTTTTCTTTTCACTTGTGCTGGGCAAGCAAGCGCACAGGGCCGTTGCGCACTCCTAGCCCATTCCTGGCACGGCTAGTAGTTGACTACGAGTAGTTATTATCCTACTACCGCATCGTATCTTGCTTAGTTGGACTCGGGTTTCAGTTGGATCACATCTGTTTGGATTGCAACTTCGGCACGGCCCTTCCGTCTCCTGGTGCTATTATTTAGTAGTGACCATCCTCCTTCTTTGCAGCCACCTAAACCTCGTACCCACCGTTGCCAAACCAGCTCTATCAGGCAACCTTCAAAATGCCCTTTGAACAGACCATAACGATCATCAACAACTCTGGCAAGATCATCAGTACTGTAAGTCTTCTTCCATTCGCATCGTTCCTGGACCTTCTCCCCGCACTGCCTTTCTGCCTCGTGTCAATTTGCTCAACTGTGAGTGTCATACAGGGAAAACACCTCGTCGGCATTTTCAAAGAGGCCCGCTCCGCATACAAAGAGAAGAAAGAGACTCTTCGACAAGAACGTCCTCCTGGGATACAGCGTGCGCGCACATTCGACAGTCCCCGCGGCGAAGACTGCTATTGTCCCATCATCGAGATTGAAGAATACGATGATGGAAGGCGTTACGATGGAGACAGCGGTGGCCTAGGGCGTACCCAACGCTCCCTAGGGAATGCCCACGTGCCGTTATTTCTCGAGGGTGCACCTCACGGCCGCCGCTTTTCCGTTGATGACGGCGAGCGGCGCTCACAAACTTCAGAGCGCCGGCGCCACCGCCCTCAACGTAGCAGTTCCGGCAGAGATAGTATTTCCAATACACCAGGGAGCAACTACCGCACCTCCAAGCCGCCTCTCACAGCCCACAACCTGCGTGCCCTGTCTGAGGCTTCGGCAAGCCGCCCATCAGGAGCATCGAAGCCCGCCCCTCCACATCCTTATGATATGGTTCTATCGCAACGCGGGCCTCGCCATGCAAATGCCCATCGCACTCCTGCTGCGGTCCCCGCGGCGTCTATAAGCAACGGCGGTTTCCCAAGTACGGTCGTCCCATCGCCACGTGTCTCGTTGATGGTTCATCGTCCGCGATCGAATCCGGCACTTGGTTCCCACTTTGGTGGCAGTGAAGGTATGCCACCCTTCAAAACGATCGATATGGACTTGGCGTACGGAAACATACCGCCCGACCTGGAGTCGCGCAATGACTTGAACCCCGATACGCCCACTGTGGATGGTCCTACTGGGTCCAAGGAGACACAGGCCAGATCTTTGGTTGAACGCATTGAAGTGCTTTTGAATGAGGCGCAGTGTGTCCACCACACGGCCGCATCCATTATCTGTCATCTGCAGGACAATCCCGAAGCCGCAGCTGCTGTAGCGCTCACTCTGGCAGAGCTTTCCGCGTTGCTGTCTAAACTAAGCCCGGCCTTCTTGGGTGTGGTTAAGGGCGGAAGTCCGGCTGTCTTCGCACTGCTCGCCAGCCCCCAATTTCTCATTGGCACCAGTATTGTTGTGGGCGTCACAGTTGTTCTGTTCGGTGGCTGGAAGATTGTCAAACGCATCTCTGAGGTACGATCTTCCCGCGAAGAGGAGAAGCTAGCTTTTGAAACGGATGCCTTGGGAAGTGCGAAAGAGCGGCTCCAAAACACACCTGGAAATGTTTCTGGGGCCACCCTTGAATCCAACAGGACACCGGACGTATCTTCAAGACTATCCTCGCATGGCTATGATGAAGCTCTTGTTTTGGAGGAGGAGCTAAGCACCATCGAAACCTGGCGCCGCGGTATTGAGCCGGCATATAACGAGGCCTCTGGCACAGAGCCGTGGAGCGGCTGTGAGGTTGATGTCGAGCTGATCAGCCCGGAGGCCATGCGTTCTCGAATTGGCGACGACGGCCAGTTTACTACAAGGAGCAGCCGAACGGCCAAGGCACGCGGCGATGGAATGGCTCCGCAGCGCAGTCACAACCACCACCGGCAGAAACACCATGGGGATGGCACACGGAAACATAAAGAACTGAGAGCGAAAACAGTGTCGCCCGACGTGCCACAGAGACGGAGTAGCAAAATTTTTCTCTCTGCTGAAACAGATAATTACCCATCCAGTGGCCAGAGCCGCTATTTCGAAGAGGCAGCTAGCGATTCAGGCGTCTCTACCACAAGTCGTAGCAGCCGACATAGCAGGCGCTCCCGCAGAGGCAACGATGGACCATCGAACAGAAGTGGCCCTGGTGGCCCGGCATCTGATGCTGGTACAAGCAAGAGCAAGAGCAGTAAGAAGACGGCCAACAACGGAAGCAACATGCTTAAGCAACTCTTCAAGAGGAAGAAGGGCAAGGACGACAAAGAGAATGGGGAGGTTATTGTATAGGCAGTAGCTTGAAACGGGGCCATATTATTAATTTATATGGTGCTCCAGTTCTGTGTGGCTACTCCTTGCATACTGCTGTTCTGTCGATTTAACAAGGTTTATTTTAGTCTTGCCTCTATTTTTATATGCATTTTGTGGTCTATCAGTAATGGGTAGCTAGTACTCTGTACAATTGTTTCATTCATACAACCTCTCGTTGCATCCTCCCCACTGTCCACTTATCGAGGTGTAGATGTCCGATTACTTTTCGTCCATTTGTTTATCAGGGATCTTGTTCCTACTGTAGTCATTCGTTGTCCGACCCCTCCGAGTCTACTATGACAACAGGCGGCGCTTGCCGCACTTCCTCGAAAAGGCTGTCAGGAAGGGCAGCTTGTGTTGAATAGGACGACAATGCCATGGCCGTTTGTGACGAAGACTTTGCACCCCGACTCCTCTGCACCCTAGCCTCCTTCTGCGGCCCATGTCCGGTCCGACGTGACTGCCTTGTCCTTGCTGTCCTATTCATGGACGCGGGATAAACTGTTGTAGACGGTAGATTAACTGCTTCGTCGGCAGTGTCTTTCGTGTATGACGTGCACAGTGCGTTAGGATCTGGTGTGGTCCTTGGCATGATTGTTGCGAGTTGGTCGTTAAATGGCCCGATGGTTGATATCTGTGGGCGGATCGAAGCAGCGCTCATCGTCGTGGCCCGAGATGGTCGCGTCGCTTTACGAACCCTTGATGGTACAACACGGTTCGTCTCATGAGGCTCAATCGGTGTAGCTGTAGGTTCGACTGATATAGATTCGACTGATTTGGCCTGGAGGTTTGGCCGTATGGGACGCTCTTGTTTTTCGAACGTTTGTGTTTCCATTATATCACAGAAAAGCTGCGCCTCGATTTCCTGGGACAGAGACGTCTCCGTATGATCGACATATTTGTCGTAAACCTCGCCCGTTGTTCGCCGGTCGTCTCTCGTTTGGACTGGTCTGGCAATGTCTTCGAAAAGCGCACACCGTAAATTTCCCAGTAGATATCCTACTAAGGTCGGGGGTAAATAGTTATAACGACTAGGAGGAGCCCCCCATCCCTCTTGCTCCATGACATCTAGCGAGACAGGGTCATTCAACTGGTACACTTGGGCTAATTTGTAGGCAAATTTGGCCACTAATCGTCCAGCATTGAAATCAGCATTGCCAATGCCACTTTCATCGTCAATGTTGCCAGGCATTCGGGATCCACCAGCAATAACGGCCATGTACTGAAGCTCACATACGGGCCATGTGGCATACATCCAAAAGCGGCAGACCGTGTGTGGGACATTAAAATCTCGAAACTCGTGGTCCCTTGTGCCACTGATGATATCGTGTATTTGTTCAGGGTGGATAGAGATGATAATATCGGACCGGTCGGTTTGGGGCCCCAAGGAGCGGATAGTTTCGAGCGAAACTCGCTGACTCTCCAGGTTCTGGCTATATTGGTGCTGAGTATTCATAGGCGCTTCTGCATCTGTATCATGTCGAATACTGGCCGGTAATATCTCTTGGCATAAGTTGGATGGCCAGAAGTTGGCACTGCCTCTCCTTCTCTGCCTTATAAACGTGCACGGCATGGGTCCCGTTGTAGACCTGTCTGTGGCCGTAAACTGCGCTTCACGATGAACCGGACACTGTGCAGGAAGCACCCTTTCGACCGGCCCGTTAGATTCTGGCGCGCCAGCACTATTGGACTGGCTCGAACTTATGTGGGTTATTTGCAAAGCTGGTTTTGTCGGGACAGGCAGTCCATTAAGCGGCTGATGCAACAGCAATTGGACCGGCGAGGTTTCATTGCCGCCACTATGTTGAGCCGGGCGTCTCCTCCCCTGTGACAGGTATTGATAAGGGCTGTGAGAGCTTTGATGCTCACATCCCCCTTCTTCATCACTATCGGGAATTTCTCCCACAGCGCCGATGTGCGCTGCACCTCCCTCATGCGACAAAGGGGTAAACGGGCTTGGCTGCGAAGACGGAATCTCAGTGCGCTTTGGTGCGGGTGTCGACGGCAATTCATTTGGGATCGCCTGGGAGGCACACATTTTCCGCCTCGGAGAGGCCACCTCACAGCTCCCTCCATGCTGTACAGATACAATTGTGGCCAGTCCATTCTTTGGTGGGGACAAAACAAATGTGTCTTCGTCTTCAGAGTCTTGAACCATGGCATCCAGCTCGCAGTCTTCGCCGTATATTTCGGAAGCTAGGTGTGTACGCTTGGATACCAACTGTGTTAATGTTTGGGTATGATAAGAGGCTGCCACTGATTCGACACTGGCAGCTTGATGGCGTACTTTTTGTCGCTTTTTGGAGTGGTAGCCAGGGGTGAGGGGACTAGATTCCTCGAGATTCTCCTGCCGCCCACTAGGAAATATGCTCGCTTCTAGTCCATGGTCAAGAATGCCGATTTCGTGTATTTCAGGAGCGGCCCGCATTGAGTACCCGATCTGTGTCAGGGTGCGTTGTTTTGGTGATAGTCTGGTATCGTGTCGGCCGTGTTTCTTGACAACTTTTCGTCGGGTAGGAAAGCGAGCCTGCTGCGGTGTTTGGTTCGAGCGGTAGATGCGGTATGTCTTTCCCTGCTTCAATATGGTCTCCGTATCATCACGCCTCGTTATCGGTGGTGCCATGGTTGTTGTACTGGAACATTGTGTTTGGCTGTGCGCAATCTGAATGGTGTGATGTTGTGATGGGTGACCAGGTTGAGGAGGAGTTCAGATTGACTTTGATAGACCTGCCCAACAGTCGCTGCAATCAGCTCGTGATATGTCGTAATTACTGAGGCGTTGTGCTCAGATGTCAGAGTACGTCGTAATCTTGGTTCTGTTGCAGTGCTTCACTGTTCTAGGTTATTTAAATGTGTTGAGTTGTACGACGTACGTGTAATACTCCGTACAGAGGAATGCTCTGTATTAATTACGTCGTCAACTACGTCGTATGGTTTGTCGGCATAGATATTGTGGGTCAAAAGACGCGTGCAGGCGCGTTTTGCGGCCCACTCTCACAACCACACGTCATGTGCCGCCAAAATACGACATATCCCGACATATCATTTACGCTAATATCGAGTGCTAAGTAATACGTCGTACATAGCCGTATTGTAAAGATATGTATTTTGGACAGCGACAAACTATTGTATCATTGTGGCACCTATTCTATGCAGTACTGCAGTACACTTTGCTCTGTATTAATCGTACTGTTCTATTTACAAAAATAGACGTTGGTTCGATTGATACCATTAGGACAGGTGGAAAGCGCCTTGTCCTTCTTTGATGGCCGTGGACAATTGCTTCCGAAGGGCATCGATGCTCGTGTAGTCGGGAAGTTTGAGGTAGTTGACACAAGTCATGACACTGGGTAAGTAGTCGTCGGATGTGTACGGCGCTTCACTGGGCTTACACACCACTGTAAACATGGGCGTAAGACTGCGGAATCCTAATAAAGCAAAATGTCAATGTCAAAAATGCGTTGTCACTTTATGTGTGTGTGCCAGAGACAAAGATGGGGAGGTTTGCATACCGCCAATTGGTAGTCTCGGGCTGCCTGTTGCAAATTGAAGAAAATCGCGCCTTTCAACCAGTGTCATTTCACTCATGACCTGAAGAAGATTCTTGACGCTCCGGCTATCCATGTTGAAGCCATGGTCCGCTTTGATAGAGTCCATCAGGGCTATTTCGTGTTGACGTGAATATTAGTCTCGAGTCGGTGGACACACAGCACTTGTTTCGCTGTCAGGGGCGGATAGCAGGTAATTGAACTTACTTTCAAGAGACCAATCTTCTTCCACACGGCCAAAAAGCGATACAAGCTCATCTGGGGTAAATGCACTAAGAGCAGAATATGGAAACACTTGCGAAAACCCTTTTCGAAAAGCGTCCATTTGTCGACGCACTCCTCCTTCCAGGGTCATAGCAACGACTTTGTCGACATATGTATCAACGTTATCCATGGTCACACCAATGTGGCGGCCTTCGGGAATTAACTCGATGTCTGGATAGCCAGGAAGAGTAAAGTCAAGGGAAAGGTCATTTATGTGTGTATTGTTGACCGTTAATGCCTGGATATCGGCAGCCTTGTCAGCGGCTGGACGTGCGGTATCCTCTTCAATGGCCCTCTTTGCGCTAGCAAACTTTTTGATGAGAAGCAAAGACCGAGCCAGTGCTGGGTCAACCACCTTGACAGCACCAAGCGACGGCCGAACCGCCGACGATCCCTCTCCAATACGGAAAAAGATGGGGTTAAAATTGATATCGATGATGCGCGAGTCTAGCATCGACCTGGCCACAAATTTGCCTAGGGCACTGAACAGGCTCAATAGGCGTTCGCCATTAGTGCCTGCCGCATCCTCGTCGGAGATGGGCCGCGGGAAAAGCCCGTTCGGACCGGATATGAATTCGCTGTCTCCAAGATCGGTGTCGCGCCAAAGTTTGAGCTTCTTCTTTGAAAATTCCCTGGACACGGTGGAATAGAACTCGAGAGTCGGGCCCAAGCCAGTTCCAACTTCTTCAAAGTACTCGACCTCTAGAATGCTCTGGGAAGCTCCGTAAAGTTCCATCACTTTCACAGCCGACTCCAGTATTTTTGATCTGGATATTCGTACTTTCTGCCTCTGTAGACGTCCAAGAAACGGGCGGTCATCACGACGATCACGGCGAGATTCATCCTGAACTTGTGCATTCTGCCAGCGTGCCATGGAGCGGGCGTACCCAAATGATGTAGACTGCAGAAATAGGTGGCGAGTCTCAAAAGGAAATAAAAACGGGTAAAGCCTCGCCAAGTCCTCGCTCCAATTGGGTAGACAATTGCTAGCAACAATGAGCGGTTCCTCTAGTTGTCGGTTCAGTTTTGCTGTCAGTTTTGTGTTGACAAATTGTGACAGAGGCTCGGCGTTCAGCCTTGGCATATCTCTTTCCGAAACCAATATGTCATCGATATTGGTGTTCAAATCATGTAGGTTCTTGAGGAGTTGCAGAATTGAGGTGGTAATCGATTGTTCCCTAAAACTCCCCAGGGAGGAGTCGTCTTGAAGTGTGACTTGACCGGCCGAGTTTATCATTTCTGAATGGCTATGCCCAATACTTTTACCGGGACCATCCGGGACACCGAACCCAGGGGCTTCGGGTGGCTGAGGGCCAGGTTTGCGACAGTAGTGAACAGTATAGACTGCTGACCAGACAGAGCGCCCCAATTGTCCGTCACGGTTGTTGGTGGAGTCGAGGATGGCTCTGTAAACCGTGCTATCCAAAGGCACAGGCTTGCCGTCTATTGTAAACTCCATGTGCCAGTCCTGTGAGTTGGACTGAATTGAAGAGCCATCGGGAGACGGCCGTGGTGGATCCGATTTTGACATTTTTGGAGGAGATGCTTGAAGGGCAGCAGCTACCATACCACTGGCTGTTCTACCAGTCGTAATTGCGTGGTGTGGGGATGGTGCAGAAATGCGTGAGCTATCCCCCTTGAGTGCTGAAGTTTTAGCTGAGCTCACAATCTCTAGGCTCACGGCGGGCGAATCGTGCTCATCGCTACTCTCGCTTGGTCCATCGACGACAGCTTCCACAGAACTGGGTTCTGGCAAATGTAGCCCACCATCTCCTACACTTCGGTTACCTTCATTACACTCCTGTGTGCCGCCTGACACCGCATCATCACTTTCTGGGAGATGGCTTGGCGCGCTGGGTTTGTATGGGTTGGCACGTTGGCGAGAGCGCCAGTGTTTGGGTTTGCCATCCGAGCCAACCCCCGCCGGGGTGGAGGCCGACGTGGAGGTAAAAGCTTGGCCGATGTTCGATCCTGCCTGACCGAACTTGTGTTGTGCTCGAAGATTATCAGTTGAAGAGCTTCGTGGACTATCTTGGGCCCGGTGTGAACTGCGCGAGCTAGACGACCCGGTTGGACCAGGTGCATTTGTAGAATCTCCAGTTAACAGAGACAGAGATGCTTCAGAGGACAATTGTGCACCCCGCATTGTCAGACGTGCTGCGGCTGGATTGGCATCTGATGGGAGGGTGCTAGATCCGGCCATCGCAGCAAGCGCTCTCGAAAGCCCACCGCGCCTCAAAAGCTGCGATCGCTCGGTCAGGCTGATTCTAGGTCGTAGGTAATCCTCCAGAGTTTTGAAAGTCGCGATGGCGTGAATTGAGACCATTATGCTTTGAAAAGCGCGCGGGACTTCTGTGTCATCATCTGCAACCAAGCGAAGACGGATTTGCTTTGCCAGCATTGATGCAGCACTAGTGTGGTTTCCATCAAATGTGTTTTGGTGAACCGTAATGACCTCAAAGTGCTCAGATCTGCTGAGAAGATCCTGCAATTTGGTCACAAGAATACTGAAAGGGGTAATTGCTGTCTCCGATCTGCTTTTGGATTGAGATTTCACGGGATGGCCCATGAAGCATTCGAGAAAAGCCGACTGGGCCGCGTTTGCTAGGTGTCTGTTTGGATTGCTGAGAACCTGTTCAAGTACATGAACTATACCAGAGCCGAGAAGCTCTGCGCTTGTTGCACTTTCAAAAACGTCCGAGTCGAAGAAGGATGCCAATCTCTTAAATATAATAGAACCGCCATCGATAGAAGCAGGTAGGTTTGATCCCAAATAAAACTCTCGAATCTCGTCGGCCAATAGAGACAGACTCGACAATGTCTGAGATGCTTCGGTTCGCATGGAGTTATTTCTGCTCTCTGTCTCGTGCCCGGCAAGGAATCTCTGAGCAATGGCACATATTTGGGCCCGCGTAGGAATGTTTGCCTCTTGCTGCCACCTTGGTGGGGGGGCATCTGATAAAACTGAGCCGTTTGAGCTTACAGGAGAACCTGTCATGTCGTCACCAATGTCGTCGATGCGACCATCGTTTTGACCAGCTTCGCAGCCCCCGCCCTCGTTATTCTCCTTGCTGTTTACACCCTCCTCGTCGTCTTCGATTTCCCCGTCTTTGTCAATCTCAGCATCAGCATTGTTTGGGCGGTGAAGAGTCATAGCATCGGCAACGGGGTCTTCAACGAGGTCTTCGTTGCTATCCCCGGTCTCTAGCTCCAGGCGGTTGTTTCCCGGGATGCTGCTGCCGTCTGCATATTTGTGACCCCGTCTGCGGTGCTTTCGCCCGCCATAGTCTTGGCCGGCGGCGAAATCCAGTCTATCCCCAGTGGCTCGGTTGGTGGGTACTATAGGTGCCTCAGTGAGTGATTGGTGGCCCGGGGCATTCGCATTGATTCTGAGTAATTCCCTGGTGGAATTACCATATATCGGCGAAACAGGCCCAGGAACTGAATTCCACTCTGGACTACCTGCGATCTTCTCAATCTCGCCGATTACGCCCTCACGATAGAGCTGATACCTGTACACATCGCCCAGGCGATCCATAAGCAGCTCTGTGGCCTGCAATGCATAGCTCACCAGCGAAAGGTGGTCTTGCTGGGACAAAATAGAAGCCAGAAACGAAGCAAAAGGGACCGCTTTGAGAGCTTCCAAGATGATGCCTTTGTCGAAGTTAGAAAGCATCTTGATTTGCGCCACCAAGACCCTCGCTCGGACGTCGAGATTCACGGTGCTCGAATAAGCATCAGTAAGGGTGGGCAAAAGAATGAGAGTAAACCGCCGTACCTCCTCCTTGCAATTGCTCAAAAACTCCAGTCGGCCATCATTTGAGGTAGACATAACCCGGGTCGGTGGCAGGCTGCTAACTTCGCCGACAACCTGAAGTCGAGTGGATTCTGTTGTCGTATTACCAACAGAGGCGGTTGGTAAAGCTGTGACCTCTGTCGGCAATAAGTTGCAAATGACATTGAGGGTCTCGAGAATTTGATCTCTTGGACGATGAATCAAGGCTTGCATGACGAGAACACTGTCCAATCTAGCAGCTATATCATCAACCCCAGATGGTGGTGACACGCCTGTTAGATTCTGATAAAGTGTATCGACAATGTTCATCTTGAAAAGCTCAGCAGAAAGTCGCGGACTCTCCTTTGCAGTTATGGCTATAACACGCAAAAACTGGGTGTGAAGATGCGGTCCGATGAAGTGGTTCGACGACCCAGGAAGGAGAAGGCGCAAAATAGCCTCCAGTAGCTCAACACCAACCAACTCCTCGAGCTTGGATGGGTGGTGTTTGAAACTTTCTATGATGCGAGACACACAAAGAGCTGCCTGCTCAACAACGCGCTGGTCGCTACTGCCAAGAACATTCAGCAAGATGGGCATCACATCACGAACCACAGGGAATGAATCCACCGGGATATTGCGACAGCAGTTTGCAGCCGTAGTCACGGCAGTCCGTTGTGTACTAGTAGCAAAAAAATCCAGAAACGAGAGACACGCGGTGAGGCCTCCCTCTCGCACAATCCTTGAGGGGTATTCAACGGAAATTTTTTCGAGTGTGCTGAGGGCTTGTTCCGCAAGGTCAATGAACGATATCTCGAGAAGTTTTTGGCATAGAATAGGGACAGCGCCGCCATACACCACATTGGCTGCTGTAGCAGGTATCGCCTCCATAAGATTTGCTAGGCATCGACAAGCAAGCAGCATCATTTCTGGATTTTCTTCTCCTGTTATGTCGTTTGGTTGCATGAGTGAAACGAGCTCTCGTACGTAGGGGTCGGGCGAAAAGCTGCCGATCAGGTTGTCCTCATTCGAGACGAGCAAGATCTCGGACAAATCTTGCAATGCGATCAATTGTAACGACGGGTCTTCTTTTCGTCGGAGATTGCCAAGGATATCTCTCAAGCGACCACCAATACCCGACATCGACAACATCCCACCCAGAATGGACAAGGCAGCTGGCAGTCCCGAGCCACGGTGAGGGGCAGCAAATTCAGCCTCAAAAGGATCCCCCAGAGTGCCCTCTGAATATTGGTGCATATGGTTGTCGTCGTGTTCCGCGTCGTTCTCACTATCATCACTGTCGTCGTTGTCGCTCCCTTCGTTCTCGGCGTCATCACCGGAGCCTCCGTCGCCGCCGTCGTCCATGTCTTCGCCATCGGCCATGTCTTCGCCATCGGCCATGTCTTCGCCATCGTCCATGTCTTTGTCGTCGTCCATGCCTTCGCCGTCGACCAGGTCGTTCACATCGTTCCCATCTCTGTCAGCTTCGTTTCCACTGTGGTCTCCGCCGTTATTATTGCCTTCTTCCCGATGGCCATCACCAGTATGTTTATACCAAGGGTAACCAGAATCGTTTATCATGGCATCAACGCCAGACATTGTAGTGTCAAACCCATCCGCTTCCTGTATAGGTTGTGTGATGTGATGTTTTGGTCCAGGTGGCTGTAAACCGGACATGCTCGCATCTGCATCATAGAAAGGTCAGTCCCCGTTCTTTAAAGAAGCTTGTCTCATAACCAGGGCCAAAAACTAGCACCGAAAATACGCTTACCTATCGTGTTTATGTCGTTCTGAATAGGCGGGGCGCCCAGCTCTACATGGGTATCCGAAATATCAGCGGTAGACCTGAAAGAGTGCCAACAGTAAGATAAGCTGTACAGTTCTAGAGAGGAAGCTGGGCGGGGTTGCCGGGTCATACCTAGAGGAAGACATTGTGAAGTTCGCCTCTTCTTGTCTTCGTACCAATGCGACAGGCACGGACAAATATTGCGAGACGGAGCCTGGGAATTTTGAACCGTTTTTTCTTGGCCGTTTTGCAATGTTGGTAGAGAACGAATGGCCAGCAATAGCTTGTAGATTAGGCGATGAAGCAGGACCCGCTTCAGCCTTTCGTTTTGCACGATGCCGCTGAGAAGATTCTAGGGGAATTTGTACAGAAGGCCTTGGATGTTGGGTGGAATCCAACGTTGTTTCTGGAACTGCCGTAATGACTGTTGTATCAGGTGGCAGGGGTATTGGGCCAGATAGAGGTGGTTGATTGGCAATTTGGCGAGCAGTAGAACGAGTTATTCTAGTAGTATCAGCATCAATATCGCACTGGATAGATAGACAATGCAAATAAGAAGACGAGCCGGGTGGGATAAATTGCTCTTTTGCATACCGTGAAGGAAATGCGTTGTTTGGCACACGCGAAGCATCCGCCTTTGCCGGCGAAGACGCCGCCACCTTCGGTGCAGCTGGCGTAGAGGGCAATGTGGTGATATGGAGCCGCTCCGTTGCGATGGATGAAGTGTGTGGGTGGGCAATCGAGGGTGCTACTGGCGGAAAGGAACGTCCGGTTGGGTCGCTATTGAGAACCGTTCTTGAGTGCGGCTTTGATGTCGAATTTTGTTCTGCCATGGGTTACGCCATGAGGCTGGTAGTAGTCAAAACGAAATGGTATGGTAAAGGTAGTAACTGATGGACTGGATCGGCTGCGGCAAGAAGCTGGAGACCTGCTGATTCGACTTGCTGTGTGAACCTGAATGGTCCGATACAATTTCAGGCGGTGGTTTATTGAGAGTTGCAACCAGTGTCGCCAGCGCAAGTCGGTAGTTGGATGGACAAAAACCAGACGAGGGTCAAGAGATCAGTCTTGTTCCATCCAGGCCAAACGCATCAAGTTCACAGTAGATTGAAACGTTGAAATGATATTCGCTAGAACACGTGAATGAGAAAGGGAAGATGGAAAGTTGCGTGATGAGAGGGGGAAGAGAAAAAAAAAACTTCTATTGTAGAATGATGAGCAATTTGGCTTCGTGGCAAACAAATGAAGAACGGTGTTGTGCTACTCAGTCCTCGATAAAAATGGTGTAGGTGCATACGAGGATAGGTCAGGCTCCAAGGAAAGAACAAAAGGTTGTAGGATTGGATATGCACTTAACGGGGACCGTGATGGGATACCAAAACCAAACTATGTCTCTTACTAGCAATGTATGTATTAATCGAATCGATGCTTGTCGCCAGGGCCTTATCGCTAATACGATACATAGCAGGGGCACACATGATGTGGCGAATTACGAGCTTCTTGAATCAATTCTGGAGAGGCCACTGCTTCCCCGCGCCATAATATCTCCTGTCGTAATAATTGGGGCACTGAGTTTTGACAAACCCTGAAAACCAAGAGGTAATCCGTCGTCCTACTAGTTATTACCCCATACGTAATGTCGTAATCTCCGTGCTATGGACGTCTGCCAACCAACCCAAACTAATGCGAAGCGGGTTTCGTCGGCTCAGGTGTTTGTCTCGGCTTTAGTACACCATACACCTTGACCATCAAGCCGTTTTTATCGCCCATCATTGAAAGATAAATAAGACTCTGGTTGTAGCCATAACTGGTAAGACATTGCTACCTTCTCACTCGCCCATTGCATCCCTTTTTTTCGGGTCTTCATTATATTTTTTTTCGTCTTCATCCTCGAAATGAAAAGGGTACTCTCGACATCAGCATCCCGGGGAAGTGGCCTACCCTTCTCTACACGACGGGATCTCTCTGCGCCAGCGCCACCTTCATTCCCCCTCAAATCGAAGCCGCAATGCGCATTTGCGCCAAAAAGATATTCAGGCAGCCTCTCGCAGACGCCTGACTCCAACTTTGTGTCTTTCCCTGGCGCGGTGAAGAGCGTCTTCACAAACACATTGAAGTTTGAGATCCCATCGGAGTATCCGGCAATGCCAACATACCGCGTTATTGATCAGCATGGAGCTGTTGTTGATCCGACATTCGAGCCTGACCTGAGCGATGGGGAGGTTGTCAAGCTATACCGCGACATGCTTACAATTTCCATCATGGATATCATTATGTTTGATGCACAGAGGCAAGGCCGCATCAGCTTCTACATGGTGTCGTCCGGTGAAGAAGCCGCATGTGTGGGCTCCGCATCTGCCCTGTCTTCAAGTGATGTGGTCTTCTGCCAGTATCGCGAACAAGGTGTTTTCCAGCAACGTGGCTTCACCATGAAGGAGTTCATGAGCCAGCTGTTTGCAAACAAGCACGATACTGGGAGGGGGAGAAACATGCCCGTGCACTATGGCAGTAGCCGGCTCAACATTGTAGGTGGCAATACACACCTAGTCGTCGGTACTTATTGTGTTTACTTTGCTAACTAATCGCAGCATTCCATATCATCCCCGCTCGGGACCCAGCTGCCGCATGCTTCTGGTGCTGCCTATGCATTGAAGATACAACGTATGCAGAATCCGACCGCCGAACCTCGCATTGTAGCCGTCTATTTTGGCGAGGGGGCAGCGAGCGAGGGCGATTTTCATGCCGCGCTCAATATTGCCGCCACGCGTTCATGCCCGGTTGTCTTTGTATGCCGCAATAATGGATACTCTATTTCCACCCCAGCCCTGGAGCAATACCGCGGTGATGGCATTGCCAGCCGTGGTCTTGGCTATGGTATTGATACTGTGAGGGTAGATGGCAACGACATGTGGGCTGTACGCAACGCCATGAAAAAGGCACGGGAGATGGCTCTTCAGGACGGAGGGAGACCGGTACTGCTAGAATGCCTATCCTACCGTGTTGGCCATCATAGCACCTCTGACGACTCGTTTGCATACCGAGCCAAGATCGAAGTGGAAGACTGGAAAAGGAGAGATAACCCAATCTCGCGTCTTCGCAAGTGGATGGAGGCCAGAGGATGTTGGGATGATAGAAAAGAGAAGGAAGCACGCGAGGCCATCCGGAGGGACATCCTCAAAACGTTCAACGAGGCAGAGCGGGAGAAAAAACCTCCAATCCGTGCCCTGTTCGAAGATGTGTATGAAGAGCTTACCCCCGACCTTCGGGCTCAAATGAAGCAGCTCAAGAACCATCTTGACAAGTACCCGGATGAGTACGACGTCCAGGATTATGAGGGTGGAAAGAGCAGTTTAGAGTAGTAGTTGTTTGCCTTGTCCACTGCTATTCTCAGCCTTTCCGGCCACTCTTTCCGGTAGATAAGAACGATTTAGACGAATTAAGAGGAACTTCGGTGTATTGTATTATATTCACATCTAAATGCAAGAATGTTCTTCCCCAGCAAGAGATACGCCAGTTAGTCCCAAAAGTGACATAGTCCCCCAAAACACACAAAAACTCACTATATTATGAGCGCTCATAATCCGCCCAAAAAATACACCAAAAAAAAATCAATAAAATACAATAAAGTACAATTTGTACTTTTCAGTAGATAGAGCACAGATCGTATTACCTTTTGATTGTTATTTGAGTGAATTGCGGGTGGTGCGGTGATTGGATAAGGCTGGAAATCTGGGATCTCACACACCAAATTCACTAACAAATTTCGATTTTCAAGGTGCTTCACTTTTAGTACCCACTGTCACAAGGTGTATTACTTCCTAATACGGAGTACGGAATACGTCGTAATACTTCGCAGTCGTAATACGACAGAAGTGTTCCACCTCGTTCACCTCAAAACAACCACGCTAATTACAGCCACGGGTGCACAGCCACAGTGCAGGAACGTATCATTCGCACTTTACTTTCTACCTACGAAAACTTCATTGGCCTACAAGTTCACCCCGAACAAACAACAATATCATCCATAGAAGGGCACAATGGCATCTCGACAATGCCGCCTTCTGCGGTTTTCCCGCATGCATCACTCCAGGACTCCACATATCAACTCGTCTTTGCTTTTGGCCGCGACCAAAACGCCACCAACAGCCGACCAACACAGCAGCTTTTCAACGGCAATTGCCCATCACAAAAGCACACAAAAACAGGCAATCGAAGCCCCCTTGTATGAATCCCCGAGGACAACACATTTTGGGTTCCAAACAGTGACAGAATTGGAAAAAACTGAAAGAGTTGCTACCGTCTTCACGAGTGTGGCCGAGTCGTACGATCGAATGAATGACTTGATGTCCTTCGGTTGGCACCGTATTTGGAAGTTCGTGCATCACCTCTCTCTTCCTGCCTTTACGGTCATATTCACTAACATTGTGGACTTGTAGAGATCACTTTGTCGCGTCACTCAATCCCGGCCTTTCGGCTGTACCTAATTCATCGTCTCAGCGAATTTTGGATGTCGCTGGCGGAACTGGAGACATTGCGTTTCGGATGCTCAGGCAGGCACATGTCATCAATCAAAACCCAGAAACACATGTGACAATTTCTGACATAAATCCGGCCATGCTGTCCGTTGGCCGCCAACGTGCCGAGTCCCAACTTCCAGCAAGCCAACAGGCTGCGCTCTCTTTCCTTGAAGCAGACGCCACCAGCTTTCGGAAATTCGACGGCACCCCTACAGTAGAGTCCTCCTCTATCGACCTGTACACCGTTGCCTTTGGCATTCGAAACTTTACAGATATACCAGCGGCACTACGCGAAGCATATCGCGTACTTCGGCCTGGCGGTGTATTTGCTTGTCTTGAGTTCAGCAAAGTTGCATCGACAGACAAAAACCCGGCCGCTGCCCTGTTCGACGCAGCATACAAGCGCTGGTCTTTCAGTGCTATACCTATGATTGGCCAGATTGTTGCCGGCGATCGTGATTCATACCAATACCTGGTGGAAAGCATTGAACGTTTCCCTAGCCAAGAAGATTTCAGGGATATGATTGCTGATGCCGGGTTTATTGTTGGTGGCTGCGGCTACGAAAATTTATCCGGGGGCATTGCCGCAATACATAAGGGAATGAAGCCTTTGCAGACCTGAAAAGAAGAGTGTAAGACTGCAACTGCTCCTGCCTAAGCTGCCCGAGGTGCAGGATATGTTTCAAGTAGTAGTCGTTAGCACGCCAATACACTTGTATTTCGGTTTTCATTATGAATGCCCATAGGTTTTTTACACCGCTGGCGATTGTTGGTAAGCTTATTTAACAATGGCGTCGTATATGCATAAGGCAAAAAATTCATGTTTTGTAATTTGTAATTAAATGACCATGGCATCGCCATTTCCATATTAAGATCGCTGATAACTCAATCATGTACCAAATACCCTGCGCCCGTCGCTAACGGAGAAGTGTACGACTCCTCGCCTCATCTATGAAACTAAAGAGTACTGGCTTGCTCACCGGCAGGAACAGTATGGCCGACCTACAGTGCACAACCAACACGCCTAACGACTGCTGCAAACATGTTTACTCTTGTACAGACTTAGCTACTTGGGTTAACAGATATCAATTTACCTTCACTCCCCCCGCCTACAAAAAAGAGCGAGACAAAACTTTATCAATCTGCATCACCAGACAATCAAACAAACTCCCTACAGTTAGCCAGCTACCAAATGCAGCATAGCACTGACAGCACAAAGCTAATCGGCACAAAGTGGCTTGCAGTGACCCTTACGAAGAATCCGCAGGTGCCGTGGGCGTAGCGGCTAGTGATCCATTGCCGCCATCGCCCTTCGGTCCCGGAACCCTAGGACCACCACGGCGGGGGCCCCGACCATCACCTCTACCAGATCCTCGACCTCCACGTCCACTGCCGCCACCACGGCGACCAGCGCCCTCGCTGTCGCTTGCAGTGCCTGTACCTCCACCTGCGCTCCGGTAACCGCTCTGTCCAGATCCACCAGTGTTTGCGGCACCTCGGTTACTGCTCCCCCAAGTTCCGGCACCCCCACGATCACGACCAAAAGCTTTGTTAGACTCTCGGGGAATGAAAATCTTAACTAGTGGCTTGGACCGGTCTTCTGTTGCACGATGCTTTGCCTCGTCCGGCAGCCTGGCCATTGCACCATCTCGATCCTCTGTGTTCTTAAAGTGGACGACCTTGTTTGTTTGCCCGTACTTCTCAATCTTCACGATTCTTAGTACGTCTTCACTTGCAAACAGTTCCCTGGTCTGCTCATCGGACTGAGCATTCATAATGAACAGGCCAATTATATCAAGCGAGGGAGTTCTCGCCGCAAGAGACTGTGTCTGCTCCACATTAGCGGCTGTGCCATTTTGTGCCCCGGCAACTGGGTTCTTTTCGGTGTCCTTCGGACCGGGTGTGGATGAGGGCTGAGGTGTAGCAGGTTTTGCAACACCTGGCGTTGGTCCGCTAGCAGCTTTACCAGATGTTGGCCTGTGAGTGTGAGCTTGCTGTTGCGTCTGGGATGCAGCTTGCTTTTGTGATGTAGATGCAGGAGGCTGTTGCGGTTGAGGAGGTGGCGGTTGTACACTCGACGGTTGCGGCGAAGCCGTCGATGTTGCAGGTGCTTGAGCCTGCTGAGACGAGTTCGATTGCTGCTTCATGCCCCGGTGAGAAAAGTTAAAGCCCTGGGCACGCATCTCCGTACCAATGCGCCCATCCTGGATTTCCAAGGCGAGATAGCCGAAGGCAGCATCCGCAAGGTTGAAGTTCCACATGTTCTTGAAGGCGCTTTCATCGACCTGGCCTAAAGCTGGAGGGCCACCGGCAGAACCACCAAATGGGTTTCCACCGGCTGCCGTTGTAGGCATCTTCTCGACAATGCTGAGTGCATTCTTTAGGAGATTCTGTTGAGCCTCATTTTGCTGAATGGCTGGTTCAACCTCACTTTTCACCGTTTCCCAGACGTCATTGAATGACGCTTTGCTGGCAGCAAGCTTACCGCGGTAATGATCGAGGGTAGGATTGACGCTGAACTCGTTGTAGGAACTACCGTATCGGAAGTGAAGACCGGCCGAGATTGAGAAATCGGCTTTCAAAGTCACCGACAATTGATTCAAGATGCCTTCGCGAGCAGGCGAGGCATGCGTAACAAAGATACGAGTCTCGGTAGGGTCGTACACGCGATTGGCAGTGTCAACTAGCTCGCCCATTTGGAGGAGTGTTGTCCACATCGTACCTTGACCACCTGCAATCGTTGTACGGCCCTCTCCGTTATCAAAAAGTTTATGCATGACGACAGCGCCACCTAGGCCTAGGAGGCGAAGCTTCACGCCACCGACCTCGAGAAGCATTGACTGGGCTTCGTCGATAATGTGCAGATTGTGCACCTTGTATTCTCGCGAGCGAAACTTCTCCAGCACTCGAACGTCCTCGCAAGCACCCCAGACAGTATAAACCGGCACGTCCAACTTCAGGTCGCCGTTTAGAAGCAGAGAGAGTTCAGACAGGGGAAGTTCTTGAGGTGAAAACCGAGACTTCACAGACGAACCAGTCCCAGGCTGTGCAATGGATTTTTTGACGGGTTCGGAGATTAGAGGCGAATATTGAGCAACATGCTTGAGAGTCCTGAATGCAAAAAAACATGTGTTAGCAATGTTTTCAATAGGGTGGGCAAATATCCTTTGCGCTTCACAAACGGTTCATAAAACAACATACTTCTCCGCGATCCTTTCCAGGGAGGTATCATCGTAAAAGCCAAAGTCACCCGTGTGTATGATGTAGTCAGCGTGTGCCTGTTTGGCCAGTTCGTTCAGAGACCTCAAGTTTCCTATTGCCGCTCTGGGTTAGCACTATTAAATATCGGGGGCTCGTAAACCAGCATTGTTTTCTTAAAAAAAAAAGGATTTAGCTTACCTCGAACATCAGCAATGCAAAGCACCCTGATGGGGCCGGTCTGAACAACCCGACCCTGGTTAGGCAAAAGCGGACGTGCTTCAGAAGTCGAAGCCGATGAACCAACGCTGGCGGCTCCGTTCGGTAAGTAACCGGCATTGGGACCGCTCTGGTTGAGGAAGGAGTGACGGGGTTGCTAAAAGGAGGCCAAGGAGTATAAGTACGTAGTCCGAACGAAACCAAGTGATTGAAGAAAATGTTATCCAAAGAGGGCTCTTCCATCAATTCAAGATTTCTTATTGAAAGCAGTCGGGTATGAACATAGGGGTAGACAGTATCAAAGATGAGCCGGAGAGCAGTAGACTTACAGTTGCCATGGTAATTCCTACCAAGTCGTAAGGGTGTGTCGGGAAGGGATGAGAATTTGAGCCAAGTCGACTTGAGACTGCCGAAACCAAACAGGTCGGTCAAAAGGTCGCGGAACAGGTTCGCGGCCTTGTTAGCCTTTGTCCTTTCCTCGTTTCGTTGATTGTGATAAAATGACGATGCACGCGATGGTAGTTTTGCATGTATTGGTCGTTTTCCGCGTCGGACAACTGTTCCTGTCCGTTTGGATTGACTGGATGGAGCTATGAAGCTTGAGCTTGCAAGCTTCAAAGAAGAAAAGGGCAATAAAAAGGAAGGGCGGGTGGCCAAAACGCGTAGGGCTAGTAGTACCAGCAAGGAGGATAACAAGTCTGTTTTCTGGTTGTTGGTGCACAGCAAGATCCAATTCTGGTGGTAAATTTTCTTCGTCTTCGGTTTGTACTCTGGATGAAGCTCGTGGATTGCGGTGTTGACGGTTGAGATTAGCGATAGGAAGGTTGTGACTCCTCAATATAGCAATCGCAATTTCCTTTTATTTAGAAAAGATTCGAGGAAGGTCAAGTTCAAAAGGGGAGGTACGGCAGGAAAAAAGTAGTGCCTTTCTCAAACCAGGCTAGCGTCTTCATTATGTAATCCATGGCCAATAGACAAGTCCTGGTATCCACAAGAAACTATGAATGCAAAGACACAGGTTTGTTCAGTTGATACGACCTACGTTCGTACTTGAACTACTAATAATACACTTCACACGACATATTATATTATATTGTCTCAATAAATAGCTGCCTTTAGTTTCAATTGATTTGATCATGTACTCTAAGGCCATCACAGATAGCTCTATAGCTGGGCAACCTGATTTTAAAACATGACCATTGTATTGTCTTTATATGACACACATAGGCAATAGGCGTAATATGTATATTGTGAATATAATCAACCAGGCTACATCGTCAATAATCAAGACAGCCGGCTAACAGCCGACCAGAAAGACTAGAGACTTTTTTCACGGCGCTCCTCGAGCAATGCACGAGCAAAATGAATTCAAAGGTATGACATGTCACATAGGCTAGCAAGAGACCACGGAGGTGAAGTTTTGTACATAGCGGCAACCAATACCTCTTTGACGAGGATACATTGTTTTCAGCTGTAGGCAAAATCCCGTTACCAATAGATACTTCGGTGTAGTGGACAGAGAGAAATGGGGGACATATGACCAAACTTGGCTCGAAAATGTATACCTCCGTACAGGTGCAAGTAAAAAACCCAAGCCCTGCGCCTAATTGAATTGCTACAAGCTGCCAAAATGCTACATAATGAGTCCCTCCTTCACATTCACCACATACACAATGCGGCAGAGGAGCAATCAACAGATCCTGTCATTATCCCTCGGCAAACAGGTTATCCTTGCATCACCACATGTCTCCGTCGCTTTGTTGGCTATTTCCAGGCTGGCTATAGTCATAATAACCACGCGCGTTTCTATTCGCAGTAGTACTGTTGTAGTCCTGAGCGGCGATACCTTGGTTTAGTACCTGTTGCGAATGCTGTTGGCGTTCTGTATGTTCATGTGCTGAACCGCCTATATGGTCATCATTGCCTTGGTGAGAGCCGTTGTCATACTCAAATATCTGAGCACCATCGACGTAGTCAATATTACCACTGTCGGTAGTCACCTGCCTGTGGCCATTATACTGTTCGTCCGACTGCGCGCTGTGTCAGTATTCCCCAGGCACTGAAAATATCGGATGAGAAGCAAAATAGTGATAGCTTATACCTCGTGGTACCCAAAATTGTACTGGTCAGCATTGCTCTGAGATTGCTGCTCCTGCCTCGCCAACATCTGTTGTTCAAGGTATTGCTGTTGTTGTAGCTCTACTTCCCGACGTTTCCGTTCTTCTTCTTGGCGTTTCTGGTGGGGCGATGTAGGAACATTGAGCTGAGGGTGCATCGCCTGTACCTTAGCAAGATATGAGTACATAAAATTTGACAACAGCACCTGGCTTCGCAAGTCCCGGCGCGGATTGGCCAGCTTAATATGAGCCATGCGGTAGATGGCGCGTTCTTCGACAATCGGAAATCTCGTGTACGGATAGTCAATGTCAGGGCGAAGTAGCCGAGATACTGGCTCGGGCGAAGCAATTCTCTGTTTTCCTTTGCTGCTTCCGCCATCCTTACTTTCCTTCCGGCGAGATCCCCCGAAAATGGACCCGAAAAAGCCGTCTTTTTCTTTTTTCGTATCGCCCACTTTTCGGCCGACTGCATCGGCCTTCTTGTCTTCGTGAGGTCTCCCTCCAAAGGTGTCTCTGTCCAACAACAAGCTCTCGCGGCCCTTTATGGCCTGGTTGTCGATCGAATTCTGGAGCACATCTAATCGAGCTCCGTCGTGTGCTTTATCTGCTTGCGTACGATCGGGTTTCGAGCGGCCTTTTCTGGCTGGATCCTCTTTCTCCCTCCCCCTTTTCTTTTTCTCACGCTCGTCACTCTTAAACCACTTCCATCCCGTTGATTTCACAGTCTCGGAGTCGTCCTTGTCCCGTGGCTTCCTATCAACCCTCCTATCATCAACCGGCAGGGTGGGAATCAAAGTAAGGTTATCCGTCCGCGTTGAGCTGCTTCCGGGAACAGACGGACGCTGACCTGTTTCGTTCAAAGAATGGCCCGTGGCGGTATCTACCGCCAACAACGGGGTAGGAGTGGTAGGTTGTGCCGGGTGCGCAAGCGATGGGCGTTTGCTAGATTTTGGTGGTGGGTGCTGCTGTGGTTGTTTCTGCTGCTGTTGTAGGCCGGTATCAAGCAGGTCCTGTGACAGGCCCTGGTATGATTTGCTTTGAGAAGATGAGCGGCTTGGAAATGCTTTAGCCTCTTGCCCAGACCCTGATTCCGACTGTGCCAAGTGAAGCTCGTGGGATAAGGCGGGTCCTCCATCTAAATCAGGGCGAGGAGCAGCATCATGAAGCTGTGGGCTGAGAGTAGCCGGCGTCATTTCCAAGTATTCCATGGCAGTCGATTGCATCGCAGTCCCACCAATCTCGGCTTGACCATATTGAGCTATGGTCTCGTTCCGCCGCTGAGTAGGTCGACTAGGCCTAGAAAAATTTCCCGGTACTACGGGTTCCAAGCCCATGCTATCGAGATTTGGAGCGGAAGGGTGTAGCTCCAAAGAGTGCTGCGGGCCAATGGACTCACCCAGGCCCTTGTCGCCATCCTTTCTAGGTTGTCGGGTGCCAGCAGATCGTCTAGAAAGGGGGCCATGATCACCGGAGCGTAAACTTCCGCCTTTGCGATATGTCGTCCGGGTAGATCTGCGTAAACCCATTGTCGCAACTGGTAAAATCGGTCTGTCGTCTTCAAGGCTGGATCTTTCCAATCCATCTGCCTGCCTTTGTGTGTCCATTGTCAATCTCTGGACAATTTTGCTGGGATCGCTCACCAACTCATTGAGGCTGAGCTCTGGTGCACTTTGAACAGTGCTGGTTTGTGAGAGTCTTCTTTGTCGTCCCCAGTCAACAATATCAGTAGTGTCATAGTCACCGTTACTCCCCGATCGACTCTCTACAATCTTGCTCTCAACTTGTCGAGATAGCATTGATTTTTTGCGGCTTAAGGCTCCACCGTCTCCTCTTGGGTGCTGGCTGTCTGCAGTCAAAAGCGGATCTCCCGACCGTCTCTTGATCGATTGCACACGTTTCTCCAGAAAGTTTTTGAACTGATCTGGAGCCAGTTCAGGGTGAACCTTCGCAGGAACCCACAGTAGTCTTGAGATATCTCCTTCATCATCTTCGCCGGACGGTGCTATAGATGGCATGGCCATCAGGGACAGTCCTTGGAAGGGTACAAGGTCAGGATCTGCAGAGTTTCCAACATCCATGGACATACGGCGCAGGGCCTGCAGATTACTGAGCTCCTGAGCAATGTCGTTGGGGTTATCAATGTTTGTGAGGGGAAATTGAGAGCCTCCTGGACTGTCGCTCTGAACATCTCGGAGAGAAAGTGTCGGGGAAAGCGGCGATGGCGGCTGTAGCGCAGGTGATAACGATTCTAAACGCGAGATGCTTATCTCGGTGGGCGTGTTGGTGGGGAGTGTTTGGGACCTTCTAACTCCACCGTTTTCATGTGGCGCCAACATGTCTATGGTAGGAGTCAAATCGGATACTGTGCGAGATATTATTCGACTAGGCTCGTCTATGCCAACGGAGCCATCGAGAGCCTGTAGCTGGTGCGGTCTTTGAAACAACAACGGCTTATGCAGTTGCTCTCCGCCATACGGCGATGCAACAAAGCTGAGCGGGCGGGTCTCTCGCCGAGTATCCTGACCGGAATCATCGTCGCTATCACCATAGAGTGTCCCGATGGCCTCTGTGACATGGTGGCTTGGATCGGAAATGGACAGCTGGCTACCGTGCCCACGCCGGTTCGAAAAGCTCTCGCCAGCGTTGCGCAGGCGAGACGAGGTCTAGATAGAAACGCAGGCTATAGTCAGTGGAAAGGTACAGTGGGAGCCCGCCACCGCTCGCTGATAATGAAATTGAGTGGTTGTTGACAGGAACTTCCGCGATGTGTAGACAACATTATCCAGAGACGTACCATCATCGAGAAACCGGAGACAGGAGCTATGGGCAGGGCCTTCGCCGGCGCTCCTTCCGATTCGAACGGTGGCTCTTGTCAAACAATCACCGTTAAGAGCAAACCGTCGCATAAATTCGTTGTCTAAAGCCTGACTCTTTGTGTCGCAGTGTGGGGTGGAAGATCGCACGAAGAAACGAAATGCCCAAAGAGGGGTATGCGATTGTAACGGACGGTGCTGGTAGGTCGTCGTGTTGATCACCAGCAGGAGATGTCTAAGTCGGTGCGGTCGAGATCGGCGGCCGGTAACAAGGAGTGTGTGGTCGGGTTCAAAAAAAAAAAAACTGTCGCAGATTACCCGACGAGAGTCAAGACAAGGAAGATTGGCAAGACTTCGGGGTCTCCCCTGCCGTTCTTTCTCGAGGCCGTGAGATGATGCTAAGGAAAGAAGAAACGCCGGGCAGTACAGAAATATGGTAGAAACCCAGGTGAAATCAGTCTTAATGTCTGCTGCTTCCTATCGTCCTCGCGTATATCTCGTCGCCTCTGTTGCCGAAAATAAACTCTAAGTCTAC
Organism: Sporothrix pallida; assembly: GCA_021396235.1. Lineage (NCBI taxonomy): Eukaryota > Fungi > Ascomycota > Sordariomycetes > Ophiostomatales > Ophiostomataceae > Sporothrix > Sporothrix pallida. The sequence goes on along the minus strand of WNYG01000117.1, from coordinate 4,633 downwards.
GCGTACGGCGGTGCGTAGGCGTGGGTATGTGTGTCTTGTCGCATTGCACCTTTTGGCAACAGTTGGCTGCGTGGGAATAAGGAGTGATACTTAGAATGAGAGTGAAAGCCTACACTTTGACCTCCAGTGCACGGCTTTAAAATCACGACCTGGAGTACTAACCGGTGGGTCTCTTCCACTAAAAATGAAAGATATTGTACTCCGTATGTCGTATATTAACACAAGTGTGTCCCGTCCACCCTGTAAATATGGTGCATTTATGTCGCTAACTACGTCGTACAATAACGTCTATTCATATAGAATGTAAATCTCAATAACAATATTATTTTATAAATACAAATAAATATATTTATAAATAGTTTCGTACTGTCCGCTCCGTCCACGAGGCCTTGCCAAACTTAATCCGAGTGTCTCAGGGGTTGCGGGGATTAGCATTCAAGGGGCACAGTTGGTCGTCTGTCACGTGGCTTTTGTATTCGATGGTTATGTCGAAAGGAGACTGTCGTATAATTAGAGGCAAAGTGTTTTCAGTATGCTGTACGTCGTATGTCGTTTATTAATCTAATAAATAGTTCTTAGTCTAGAGCGTTTGACTGGTCTGGGGTGTTTCAACCCTTTATAGATCGCTGAAATCCTTACCACAGAACTCCAAATAATATTTCTTCGTCAACAATATTTTGTCCAAAACTCGACCATCCTCTCGAAGAACCTCGTCAAGTTGACGGCTGCCCTCTGCGAGATCACTTGCCAGAGGCGCGCCCATGGCCAAACGAAGCACCGCAAAGTCACCAAGATCAACAGGCTGGCCAATATAGCACCTCAGCCTAGCCGTCGTGCGTTCTTCTTCGGTTGCTGTGTTCGGTAATTTCATCGACACGTCCATTGTCAGCCATCTATGGAACTGGCGTAAGGCAGCAATGCCAAACAGTGATGGCTGGAGTGTGTGGTCATCGAAACCTGTCGAAGAAACACAAAAGCAGACAATGGAGTTGACTCCTCCCACAAACGTGTCTGCTGCGGGAAACGGCACGGTCTCGTCATCTTCACAGCCAGTGTCCCGCAATAGCGTCAAATGGGGCCGTCTTTTGCGAACCCTATCTCGCACCCCGTCAACCCACAATCCAATTGTATACCTCCCCGCTTGTCCCATCCTGGCAAAACGCTCCATTTCGGCCATACCACACGACCATCGGAGGAGCAGGCCTATATTTGCAGGCCCCGGTGGCAATGCCTCTCGCAAAGCACCTAGTTCCGATGGGACCTCCAGTTGAGTAATGTACAACCCCAGTTCGTGTGAAACCGTAACCGGTCTTTTTGGCGCCACGATACACCCGGTACCTCCAGTGAGCCCAGTTACGGCGGTGTTATGAGGTACCAGTGCTGCAGCGCAGAACCCGGGTGCACCATAAAACTTGCTCCCGGTCACAAGTATTACCGCGTTTTGCGATAAATACCAGTCCAGTTCCCGTGTCTCTGTTCGTGCCTGGCACGCATCGAGGACAAACAGCACGTGGCTTCCGTACTCGCGGCGAACCTTTTCGACAAGAAGCCTGCTCGTGATATGCGAGCCGAGCTTCGAACCATCGACAACATGCATGATGAAGAATGGCCGTGGTCGTCCGCGTTCCTCGAAATGCTGAGTAGACGTTGCCAGTGTTCGAAGTACGAGCGCATCAAAGTCTTCCACGATGGTTCCATCGGCCAATCTGGCGGAAAGTTCAACAACTCTCAGGCCGTCTTGAAGTTCCACTCCACTAACTACTGCAGGGTGTGACGGTCTACAGACTGGGGGTGATGCCCTATCCTGTAGGCCGGTGTTCGAGCAGACTGGGAAATGTTTGCTGAAATGCTTACCGCCTGCTGCAGTAGCTGTATTTGAGCCAACTTCCTTGGCACCAACAACGATATTGACAGCACCAGAACATCCAAGCCTGCGTGCCTGGTTGAGCCCGGCTAGAAGTGCGGTGAACTCCGCATCGGTGCCTGACGGGTGAAGAATGACATGGTGTGGCGTCTTGACCCCGAGGACGCTAGAAATTCGATCTCGCAAATGATCGAATGCAGTTTCAGCCGATATACTGCCTTCCCATAGCGCTCTAAGACAGCTCCGTGCGGCTGCAAAACCCAACCGCGAGGGTGGCGAACATGTGCATGAACTGCGAACAATCCTGGTCCGAGGCACTGGGTGTGGCGGGCAGTGATACTTATTCGTACCTCTCTCGCCGGCGTTCGTATCCGCCGGTGTTAGTAGGTGTAAACGCTCGTCGCCGCCTTGTACAAGATGGTACTTGACTGCCTCGTTAAGAGCTACGCTGGCAAGTAACTCAAGAAATCGCTGTTTGCTGGCAACACGGTTGCCTGCTGGTGGCTCAGAACTGCACTCCTGGAACTGAAAATACCCCTCCGCCTCTATAAACGAAACTTCAGGCAACAGTTCGTCGTTATAGGCAACTGCTCTCCGCACCCACTCGTCGTTGACACATATGTTGAATGCAATACGATTTTCGTCGGGGATTGAATTCGGCCAGAGTGAGAACCTTTTCAAAATGATCTCGTTCCTAGCCGTGTCGTTGTGATTGGTGTGGGCTGGCCCGGCAGCGGGTGGATATGGGTGGAAAATACAGTCATATTTGAGCACACTTTCTTCAGCCTCTCGGTTCATGGTGGTGAGATCGTGCATGGTCGAGCCGCATAAATGTTGTACGTTTGGAGTACTGGTTTCTGGTTTACTCCACATGTATCAATTAATTGTGACTATTTCGTTGGTGTCCTCGCCATGTGTAAGGTGGATGTGACTATGTTTCTGTCGGCCTGCCACTACCTCTTTATTTGTGTGTCTCTGTCTCTCTTATATATTCATTACAACCCCCGTTTCCCGCCACTCTCTTACGCTGTCGTGTCCGTCTGTAGTCATGCCGTGTTTATAGTAATGTCATAGGATCAACAAGACCCCCACAGCCCGGAGCCTGTTCGAGACGTTCGTTGGATAGAAAATTGCTGCCGGTCGTGGGATGGCTTAATACCCCCCACGGCAATAACAATATTTTGGCAGTGGACGAGTTCCACGGTTTAAGCACGGCATTCTCCACCTTGTCAACGTTGTACTACCGTTTGTATTTGTAACGTTATATGTAACTAGTAAAGGCTGCAACGACATAGTTAAAATATAATATTGTCATACCAGAATCCCTCAGAAGGCTATTCGGCCTCGTCACCCGTAAGGGGCCTTGTCTTCCTAATGGCTAACAACCTCTCGAGCACCCTCGGTAAAAGGTAAGGAGGCCCTGGGGGACTCCCCGGGGACTCCCCTCGTTTTCGTATATAGCTTCGATGAATTTAAACTTAAGAAACTTAAAGTAGAGCCTCGTTATAGAAGGTTAAGTTTTTGGGTTTTTTTTTAAAAAAAAAAAAATTATTATTATATATTTTTATTTTTTATTTTCTAATTAATTTATAATATTTTTAAGTATATTATTATAACTTTAATAAACGTTTAATTATTTTTTTTATAAATAATCTATTAACAAAGTTAAAAATAATTATTTTAAATTAAAATTTAATTAATAATTATTATAAGTAATCAAAAAGTTTATTAATTAACGTATTAATAACGTTAATATTACGTTAATTTTTTTTAAAAATATATAAACTATTTAAGTTTAAAAAACCCTTTTTTAATATTTTATAACTTTTATACTTTTTATATTTATGAAGTATAATAAACTATATATAAAATTCTACGGAAAAAACCCTTTAAAATTATACTATTTTTATAATTATAAAGTATTTTTTAACTTTTTTATTTACTTATATAATAAAAGATTTAAAAAAAACTAACGGACCCTTAAACCCTCGACGGACCCTCAAACCCTCGGCGAACCCTCAAGCTATATAAACCCTATAACACCGCTAAAGGTTAAAGCGTTATAAAGTTTACGGCCGTTAAAAAGTTAAAAGGTATAAGCGCTAAATATAAAAATAAAAAACGTTATACCGGAAAGTTTAAAAAACTTAAAAACGTTATAACGAATACTTATATAAGTTAAACGTTATAAATTATAACGTTTTATAAAAGTCTCCGTTATTACGTATTTTATTTAAATATATATAAAATTGATTTTTTTTTAAAAAGTAAGTTTAAATTGTTTTTTAAATTTTATATAGTATTATTATATAAATTATCGATTTATATTTTTATTTTTATTTTTATAATAAAAAAACGAGGTAATTATAAAAATAACTCGGTAAAAATAAAAACAAAGAAGAATTAAAAGAGAAAGTAATATATATTTACGATTAATAAACTTTTACTTACCGATTAATTTAAGTTTTTTAAGTAAAGTAAAAGCGTTTTTATTTATATAAAAGGTCGCTTAGTGGAAGTTGTTTTTATTTGGTATAATTTAAAGTAAAAAGTTTTTATTTAAACTTATTAAAAATATAGTTTTTTATTTTATAAATAATTTTTTAATAATTAGTTTTTAAAAAAGTTTTAAAGTAATTAAATAAAAAGTTTTTTATAAAAGTATTTAAACGTACGTTTTAATAATTAAACTTTTTATAAATATATAATTAAATAAGTTTTTTTTTTACGAATTTTTTATATTAATAATAATATTATTTTAATATTATT
>WNYG01000116.1:0-31905 GCA_021396235.1 Sporothrix pallida | reverse complement strand
CCCCCCCCCCCCCCCCCCCCCCCCCCCCCCCCCCCCCCCCCCCCCCCCCCCCCCCCCCCCCCCCCCCCCCCCCCCCCGCTGTTGCTCGTCGACCTCGACCCTATTCTATCAAGATGGTATGTCTTCAAGGCAGATGGAATCTTGTATAGGGAATTAACCATATCATAGGTCGCTAGAAGCCTGCTTGCCGTCACCGAGGCTGCCTATCTGGTCATTGTCGTCCTGAACGAGGCCAAGAAGGCGTCTACTGCATCAAAAGTCACCATGTCAGCTGCGGTTCTAGATGTTCTTGCAGCGGCCACTTTTGCAATTCTCACACGCTATGAACACATCAAGAGTGTCCGCCATCTACGCTGGTTACGGCCTTTCTGTTCACGACGATCCTGCTCGACGTGGCTCGAGTTTGGTCTGCTTGGCTTGAGGCATCGGGCAGTGTTCAGATAGGTCTGGCCGTCTGTACGACACCGACCCTCGTGGCCAAGCTGCTGGTCTTGGTTGTGGAAAGCATGGACAAGAGACGGAGCCTTCTAGTCGTCTCCCCCTAAGGGATCAAGACTCAGCTACTGGATCGGCATCTATACAGGTCCTGGAGTGCTCGAAATAGCAGGTCTTGCCCTCGGGACCTGTTGGACTTGGGTTGTCATGGTGCCGACGGCGTTGAGATGGTTGCATGCCGTACTTCTGGGTCGCGACGAGGCACGCTTCTCAGATAGACACTGGTGGTCTGGTGAACCGCTTCAGCCAGGACATTCGACTAATCGACATGGTCCTGCCGCGTGGATTCATCAATACAGGCTTCCAGCTGTGTGGTAGTCTGGCACAAGCAGCCGTCGCCGTGGTGGCTATGCCGTACCTGGCGGCGGCTATACTAGTCGTGGCCCCTCGTCCTTGTCGGAGTATAGCTTTTCTATGGCAGGACATCCAGGCAGCTGCATTTTCTGGAGACTGTAATGAAGGCACCGGTGGTGGCCCATATGCTGGAGCCGTTGCAAGGACTGGCGACCCTGCGGGCGTTTGGTTCGTGCAGGGCGTATTGTGACAAAGCCATCAGCCTTGACACCGCGCAACGTCAATACTGCTTCTTGTTGGGCGTCCATCCAGGTAGAACAACAGTTGACAGGGCAGTCTCCTCGGGATATTGTCGTTGATGAGACTGGTCTTGCCCTACGGCCAGCGACAACTGTTGTCACTTGCTAGAGCTCTTCTTAGAAAGAGTAGAATACTCCTCCTCAACGAGCCGACTAGCATGTAAGCCGTCCCTGTCCGCAACCAATGACAGACATCTAATGCCAGGTACACCAGGCTCGACAATGGGATGCACGCTCAAGCAGTCCGTCGTTCAATCCCACTTTTCCGACTGCACCGTCCTCATGGTCGTCCATCGTCTCGACAGCCCCTTCTCGAGCAACGTCGATGCGTGCAGGCGGGCCGCATCCTTCCCGTCCAGGTACCGTGCCCATCCCGTACGGGCCACCCACGTGTGTGGCTGGTTCCAGTCGTCGTGTACGGCGGAGGTGATAATAGTCGTGGCGCCGGCCGAGGGGTGTTGCAGCGTGTGGACGCGCCGCTTGATGCTGTCGAGGAGCGCGTGCTGCGGGCGGAGGACCGGCGCCTGCGTTAAGGCGAGGGTGGGGTCGGTGTCCGAGACGGGGAAGTAGGCATTGACCGGCCCCGAGGTGAAGAGGCGTTGGCAACGGACGCCGTCGATGGCTCCTCGTTGTCGTCCATGACTACGGAGTAAAGCAACTCGAAAACCAAAACGACAAGTCGTTCGTGCTCGTCACAGTGAAAAGAACACGAGAGAAAGACTGTACGCGTCTGGCTTTTAACGCGACCATCCTAGACGACGCGAGACCGAGTTCAGCCCATCAAGGTTAGGGTCAGGGCGAACAGGGGGTCGCATGAACCAGGGTGGCACAGGCCACGAAAAGTTGGATTGGGATCCGAATCCAGTTTGGATCGCAATCCGCACGGGTGTTTGTACCTAGTAGTAGTAGTAGTGTCTTTCTATCTCGCTCAAAGAGGGGGCTCCGGTTCCAAGATCCGGAGTATAAAATTCCGAGTCCGAATATGTTGCTTTTCGGCTCTTAGATACGGCAATGGAAGGCAAGCATATAATCCAATTGAACGAATGTATAGAGTAACGCCTTATTTTTTTCATTTTATAATCGCCAGCATATATCTAATAGAGTGCATTTAAGCGGGGGTCTCCCCGAAGAACCCAGTAATATAGTAATTGCGGCTCAGTGGCATAAGAACCGGTACCGGGCGTTAGATCATTAAAGCAGTAATATCGAGAGATGAATAAGCCACGACAAGTTATAAGTCCATAGTCGAAACTTTGCATCGGCACCTGGGGTCGGTAAATGCTTAAATCAACGTTGTAAAGTGTCCAATCTTTAGAGATCCATATAACATCAGACGGTCGTCCTTCTGCGGACTGAGGAAGAGTACTTGAGATGTACGAGGTTCTCATTCCACACTCTAAATATCACCGCCAATTACTCCCGCTAGCTAAGAAACTTGCCACACAATGCTGCTCTACTCACTGCTCGCCATCGTCGCGTCTGCGGTCCTTAGTGCCGGCGCATCCCTCAAGCCTGTCACCAGTTTCGGCTCGAACCCAACTAGTCTGCAAATGTACCTCTATGTGCCAGACAAGGTGGAACAGAAGCCGGCCATCATTGTCGCGGTAAGTAATGCCAAGGCATTATCTGTTCAGAAAGATGGTGCACTGACTGGAGACTAGCTGCACCCGTGCGGAGGATCGGCGACAGAATGGTATTCCGGGACCAAGCTGCCGTCGTACGCAGACCAGAATGGCTTTATCTTGATCTACCCCGGTACGACACATATGAGCAATGTAAGTGTCGAAATTCCTATCAAATTCATCAAGTGTTTGAAATTAACGTTATTGTCTCTCTCTCTCTCCAGTGTTGGGATGTCCAAAACCCCGCCAGTCTCACCCACAATGGTGGCGGCGATGCCGGCGGCATCATCAGCATGGTCAATCACACCCTGGAAAAGTACAGCGGCGATGCTTCCAAGGTCTACGTCATGGGCGGCTCGTCTGGTGCAATGATGACCAACTTAATGGCGGGCTCGTATCCTGATGTGTTCGAAGCCGGTGCAGCGTTCTCTGGTGTGGCTCATGCATGCTTCGCCGGGGCTGCCGGCGCAACCCCAATGTCGCCCAACCAGACCTGTGCACAGGGCAAGATCTCTCACTCGGCAAAGGAATGGGGCGACTTTGTGCGCAACTCGTACCCCGGATACACTGGCCGACGGCCGCGGATGCAAATTTTCCACGGCCTAGCTGACGGCCTTGTTCGCCCGGCATGTGCGGCGCAGGCCCTGATGCAGTGGTCCGACATACTGGGCGTTGAACTCACCAAGAATGTTTCTGGAGTCCCTTCAGCTGCCTACACACAGGAGATCTATGGAGATGGTACCAAGCTGCAGGGATTCTTTGGGAAGGGTGTTGGACATATCGCGCCTGTGAATGAGCCACTGATGTTGAAGTTTTTTGGCATTATTTAGTAGGCAAATGTTTAGTAGCCAGTGTTCTCCCTCCAGGGACTAGTGGCAAGGAGATACGGACAAACTTGAAGAGAATGCTTTATTCGGAATTCTGCGCTTCGTGAAAACAGACGACTAGGGGCACAAACTTTAATTGATATGCGTTGAGCGACCCATAAAGCGTGACTTGAGCCGTACTACGTACCTAATTGAAAGAAAGAGCCGCACGCGGCTGAGGAAGAGGCACGAAGGGATATCTTCCGTAGGTACGGAAGAGGATGTCACTCGGCCAATCGAACACAACGAGCGACATATAGCTCTACGGACCGATCGCTGTTAGAATGCGAGGTCACCACAATATTTGTTGCGATTATTTACGGTTAGTATAGGGACACAGCCTCATGGACAGCGTTACAAACCATTTTCTTTGTTACGGCCTTTTTAATTTAACCGTGCTCTTAAAAGCATTTGGAATATCTGTTCCTGAAGTTATTCACAAACCGGCACTTCGTGCGGCAGATAGGCCTATGAAGACGTGCCCCAAAGGCGAGAGGATATCTAGGTTCCCGGGCCGCCATAGCCTGGCTCCAGATTAGTGACTTTATTCAGCCTGGCATTTTGCCTATATATATTCACCTCTTGGATATCTCGCTACATTCCCTCTTAATTATGGCCGTGAATTGCCCCGCTAACAAGTGATGATCTTCGCTACTGTATGTATATATATAATTTAGCAGGAAAACGTCCTTGAAAGTCAGTTAAATGCTTCTCTAAGAAAATTTAGACCAATTCTTTTTTTTCTTCATAAGTCTATGACACAGTTTACGAAAGATGTATCGCCTAGTCACGGCCGCCTTGCTCCTTGGGCAGAGCATTGCAACATTGCCCCATACCTTTGGCGGTCAAAACAGCAATGGAACTCGGGCAGCCAGCCCGTTTGGCTTTTTTGCAAACAACACCATTTACCAGCCCACGGACAGCGAAAGCATCACGTATCCTCGCTACACTGAGCTCAAGGACGGCGCCATACTTGCTACAGCGTCTCTCTCCGGTCATTCGCCAGCATACTTCCCCGTTTTCGAGAGCCGCGACGGAGGAGCAAGTTGGAAATGGTTGTCTGACATTAAGGACACAGTTAATGGCTGGGGTTTAGGCTCGCAGCCTGCCCTCGCCGAATTAACAGAGCCTATGGGAAGTTTTGACGCCGGTACTGTCTTGGCGTCCGGAAATAGTGCAAGCAACAACGGCACTCGCATCGATCTTTATGCGAGCACGGACAAAGGAATGTCTTGGAAGTTCGTCAGCCACATCGCATATGGCGGACGGCCTAACACGACCAACGGCGCCGATCCGATCTGGGAGCCTTATTTGCTGTACGTTTGACTGGTCGGACCAGGGCGATCACCTAGAGTGTCTTTTGAAAAGCTGATGCTGACAGTGATCTGTACATCTCATACTAGCGTTTATAACCATACGCTTGTCTGTTATTACTCCGATCAGCGGGACCCCAAACACGGCCAGAAGCTATCCCATCAAGTGTCAACAGATCTCAAGACCTGGGAAGCTCCAGTCGACGACGTGGCGTACGACCTGTACACGGCGCGCCCTGGCATGACCGTTGTAGCGTTCATTCCGCCCGTTAACAAGTGGATCCTTGTGTATGAGTTCCCAATCGGCAATTCGAGCTCCCACGGTTCGCACTACCCTGTCTATTATCGACTTGCAGATTCACCTCTCGACTTCCGCCTCTCCGAAGGCCTACCAATCGTCTTAACGCCCACCTTTGTGCCAAACGCCAGCCCATATGTTGTCTGGAGCCCGACTGGAGGGCCCAATGGCACAATAATCGTGTCTGATGCCGACAGGCCCCAAGTTTATACCAATCGCTTCGGAGGCCAGCTCGACAGGTGGGAGAGTCATATGACACCAGCTGGAGCGACTTACAGCCGTGCTATACATGTTCTCGACAAGTACCCCGACCATCTTATGATCTTTGGTGGTGAGACTTTCGATAATATGGGGCGTCATAAACTCACACCCTTTACAGCAACAGTGGTGAATTTAACACAGGTTCTACAGAACTGAGAACCTAGTGATGACTTCATTAAGTGTCTAGTTACAACAGTCTCCAGATTTGCTAGGAGACTGGATTGTCAATATAGATATTATTTTTAACGAACGGACATAAATCGAAATAGAAACAGCAAAAAAATACCAGATCTCTTAAAACAAGGCCATATATTACATTCGTTACTTACTTCTTCCTCGTTATTACACTCCAGCTCGTAAGTTATCTCTATACTTACTTTCTCTATACTCGCTGAAAAAACAACTCAGCTTATCTCTTCACATTTCTTTACTTATACTTCTCGTTAATAGCGATCGAGAGCTGCCGGTACGCCTGGACGCCGAGCGCTCGGGGCTAGACCTTAACGGTCGCGGCGCGCAAGATGGACGTAATAAGTACGGCAGCGCAGCTCGCCTTGGATAATTGGAGGAGAAACAGGTGCGCATAGTCGGAGTCGCCGTCTTGCGTGGGCGGAGGCAGCTGGCAAAACGGACGGATGTAGACCAGGTAGTAAAATACAAGAGAGGCGAGGCGCGAAGTAAGAAAGCGCTCCGAGTAAAACTCGTGGTCGTGGCCGTTGGTTAGCCGTTTTCTTTTTTGCACATTCCGTACCCCGCGGTCTGTAAACAGAAATGGCAAATCAGGTAGAAGACTGACGGGTAGAAGACTGACGGCCGCGGGGTATTCTTGCACGTTTAAGTCATTCATCATTCATCATTTATTGGTTACCCGTGGTACTTCATGTGGTTAAGCCTGCTTCGTAGCTGCCTAGGCCCATAGACGCAGCTACGAGGTCACCTAGAAAGAGGTAGAAAGGTTGGCAGACAGCTTTTTTCTCTCTTTTTTTCCCCCTTAACAACGCTTGTCAAACAACATCCAAGCATACGGTCCATCGGCTTCCGTGCTCCCGTTTCTATATCCGCCAGAAAGCAAAACATCATCACTAGCACCTATACGAAATACGAAACAAATGAATTACCGGTCTACGTTACCCTGCAGCTTCTACTCAAAAGGACGTTGCCGGAAGGGCGTTAGTTGTCCGTTCATGCACACCGAAATCCGTGTCGATACAGCCTCAACGCTGTCCATCCACATCCGTTCTGTGCCTCCCGATATCGCCCACGATGCTCTCCAAGATACGCCCCGCGACACACTTGGAGATACTCGTGCTACGATTCCTTGCAGATTCTTCCAGAGTGGTACATGTTCAAAAGGAGCTAACTACGTGTTTTCCCACAATGTTCCTACTGCTACGGTGAACGGCCGGACGGAGAAGATTGCTGGCATCCAGCTAGAGGACGGCCGCGCCGTGGACAAGGAAGAGGAAGAAAACTGGTGTGGAGAGCTGGGCGGTGCCGTGGTCGACTTTGGACACGGGGCGACCGTTACTAAGGTGAGCTTCGCATCGGACTTCTCGGCTGTGCGCCTGCGCGACCTGCCGGCCAACTCCACGCCGCGGTCGGTCGTTTTGCTTCTAGCCACGTACATGCTGTCAGAGCAGCCAGGGCATGATATGGTGTCCGAAGCAAACGTGCGCGTCATACCGCCATCTGTCGACGACCCAGACCATTGCCAGGCAGATGTACGGGTGGAGGATCCGCACTTCGCTACACGGCTGTGCGCTGCGGTGCCGACGAGAGCGACGACAGAGAATGCGTTTTCAGCAGTGGTCGTAAACAGCAACGTCGCGCTGTCGTCACAGACAAAGGCGGGAACAACGAGCAGCCTGCGACGTGTGGACTCGAAAAAGGTCCATGTCTCGTGGCACAAGCCGACCAAATCAGTGTGGCTCAACTTTGGCAGCGAGACCATCGCCGAGACGGTGACGGAACGCTTTCAAAATGGCATCTACACGGTCTGCGGCCAGTAATCCCAGGCAAAGAGCAGCTTCAGCGGGCCTCTCGATCACGGTCTTCACGGTGCCGGCCGCCGTCATCACCGCGCTTTTAAATACAGGCACATCCTCCTTTTTATCCTAAGTCTGCCAGACTTAGTCTTGTACTACACACATACCTTCCATTTGCTAGTATTCAAAATCAATTATCTCTTCTTCTTCTTACCTGTCCTACTAACCCCTAACACGAACCCCTCTTTGTGTCTCTTACATTGCTTCTATACTATTCGTTCCCCCCCCACCCCACCCTCCCCGATACAACCTAACAGGTGTACTAATTCATCTTGATGAATCCGAATAAACAAGAGCTCGCAGAATTGGCATCGACGCAGCCATAATTGTGATGGCGCCTTCGGCCGTGCCGAACATAAACAAGTTCACAGTAGTAACTGCGAAGGCCGTTAGTGATATGAAAATAAACACCGTTGGGAACGTTTAGACAACTCACTTAGATCGGCATTCCCGATAGCATCAAGTGCCGTGATCTTTAAAAAAGAGGTGGTACCTGCACTGCAATCATCATGCTGGTTAGGATCCAAAGTTAATAGAAGACTGGCTGGCTGGCGCAACAAAACTTACAAGACACCCATGCTCATCACAAACAGGACGCCCAATTTCTCTGTCTGCCGCATCTTCAAGTGCCAAATAATCTTCCACGGAATCAGCGCTAAGACAATGTCTGCGCAACCAGAATAAACTACCCCGAAAAGGTCAGTACTTTTCCCACTCTAAATAACGCCAGGTACTGCTTCTGCCAACTCACCAGCCACGAAAGTGTTGTACGCCTTGCTCCTCTGGCTCCCGAGCCAGCAAGTCCCAGGAGCCCCGGGGTGCCACTGCTTCGCAGGGGGCCAGCATTGGACCCATTGCAGGGTCGCATTAATACCCAGGACAATGTTAACAGAGACAAGTACGAACCAGACAGTTTGTCTGATCCGGCCATCCGAAATGTTGAGTAAAGTTATCGCGAAAGACGTCTTGGTCCACGCCGCGGCCAGGGTGGAGGCGAATCCCGCAGCGTATGAAAAGAAGAGCAGATTATCCAAGTTTTCTGGCTCAATGAAGCGGCCGTGCTTTCCGAGGCCATAATGAACACACGCGGACTGTAGTGCACACGATATCACGAGCGCAGCCTGTAAGTGGAAGACGTTAGAACCGGCTAATCTTTAAGCTACCTCGAGCCTATATTTGGATAAGAGCCACACTCACCCAGCCCGCCGCCAGGAACCAGTCGTCCCACCGTAGACGGCGCTGTCTCCATAGCTTGCAGTACACACGCAGTGCAAGGAACAAAGTCGAGACTGCCGTCAATGCCCAGATTGTGGCGTTCAGTTGGGGCCCGTTGTTCACCGCCGCTTGCTCTGCCGTATTGGTCGAGCCCGGCTCGGTCCCAGAAGCAGAAGAATTCATGGTGTTCGTTCGGCGGTGCGGCCCTGAGATCGAGCTTCGACTTCGATTTCGACTTCGAGAACGCGGTGGATGTATTTCATTGAAGTATAGCGTGCCGTGCGGAAAAACTAAGAGTATTAAAAAAAACTTTCAACAAACTTACGGGTGCGAGGAGGTCTAAATATTAAAGGCCCGCTTAGGGTTAAATTCAGGTGTTGGAGGATGTTTATTAGGGGGACCATAACCCGGGAACCGGTGCGCAAGTGCAGAATATGAGACTGTTTAAGCGTCAGGGGGTGTCGGGCATCCGGCGATCACCCTCATGCATGCACATGAAGTCTCCCACACCAACCCCGCACTCCGACAATTCTTACCGGTGCATTCATCTCAATTTTGCTGCTTTATATTTCTGCTCTGTTCGTACTGGGGTCGAGTTAGCTACATGTGCATAAAATCAACTTGAGCTTCATTTTTATTAATTTGCTATTGTATTGTAAACGACCGACTTCGTGAGGTCTCTCTTATTAAATGTGGTGGTTCAACCATAGGATGTCTATGTGTAAGACGTAGCCTCTTCTGCCCTTGCAATGCAACGACTACAGAGGGTGCAAAAGCCACAATTACTCTTGTGTACAGATCGCCTTTAATGACAGTCCCCCTAACACACCTAATAGACCACGTTTAATTTTTATATGTTTTTCTGACACGGCTTTTTCGTTCATTTTCTGTTCGATCCTCTCGACTAGCACTCTATCCAACCGCATTGTTCCTAAGATTGTCTGTGTGGATCTACCGGCAGTTAAACCTGATGTAATAATCATAGACTATAGGGAGGGGGAGTGATACCGTAACGGGGGTTGCAATTGTATAGATTCTACTATTTAACAAGAACTGACCTAATTAATCATCGAAGCCGGTTATTTTCATCCTAATTAGTATCGAGGAAGGGCTCGAAGTCCCGTGTTTATCTCCCGGGTGCTGGCAGCACAAATTAACTCTTTAGCCAATCAATATCGAACGGCAGAGTTCTGAGTACCCATATAAGTATATATTGTAGGCATCACCCTTGCCGTCTTGGCTGCTCTACAGATGCACGCCGAACTTATCAGCCATCATGTTTCTTGACCTCTGCCAACTCCCAAATTGTTCCATTTACAGACCAAGTCGGTGATTCTGGCCGCCCGTCCGTCGTTGGAATCGCTCGCCACCATCCGCATACTCAGAGCTCAACGCCTGAAAATGAAATAATGAATTTTAAGTATATATATAGTAAAGATTATTACTGTAAAAGGTTTCGCTTCTCAAGGCATTCCGTTCGTCTGCTTCCGGGCTAAATGGCCCGCAAAAGACTAACACTAGCTTCTACATCACGTTACTCACTTCCTCTGTTGTATATATGTCGTCAGACGCGATGCATGGTGCCACTCTCTGCCTGAGGTTTGAGGACCTCGGGCATGTAAGTTACAACAGCCATGAAGTATCTAACAGCTTTCGGCTTCGCAGCTGTGTTCATAACAGGAGTGCGCGGAGGCGCACTGCCGGACTGTACTAAGACACCGCTCAGTTCGAATAAAATATGCGACACCAAGGCGACTCCTCGCGATCGAGCCGTTGCGCTCGTGGCGGCAATGCAGACGAGCGAAAAACTGGCCAACATTGTCAGGTAAGACACCGCAACTAGCACTCTGGCCCCATCTATTCTTCACTATATACCTGCTGATCCTATCTTTGGTGTTAGCAAGTCGCCGGGGGTTTCTCGTATTGAACTGCCCGCGTACAATTGGTGGAGCGAGGCGCTCCACGGAGTGGCGTCCGCTCCGGGCGTCTCGTTTTCCACGCCGTTCAATCTCGCAACTTCGTTCCCCATGCCCATTCTCATGTCGGCCGCTTTCGACGATAACCTAATAGAAAGCGTAGGCACGATTATTGGGACGGAAGCGAGGGCATTCGGCAACAACGACAATTCAGGGGTGGATTTCTGGACACCGGACGTGAACCCCTTCCGGGACCCGCGATGGGGACGTGGCTCCGAGACACCGGGCGAGGACACGCTGCGCATTAAGGGCTACGCAAAGTACTTTCTGCGGGGCCTCGAGGGGACCAAGTCGCAACGGCGCATCATTGCCACCTGCAAGCACTTTGCCGGCTACGACCTGGAGTCCTGGGGCAGCGTGACCCGGCACAGCTTCGACGCCAAGATCACTGCGCAGGACCTAGCCGAGTACTACATGCAGCCGTTCCAGCAGTGTGCCCGCGACTCCAACGTCGGATCAATCATGTGCTCGTACAACAGCGTTAATGGCGTGCCAGCATGTGCAAACAGCTACCTCATGCAGACCATCCTCCGGGACCACTGGAACTGGACCCAGAGTAACAACTACATCACGAGCGATTGCGAGGCCGTGGCCGACGTCTCTTCCGCCCACCATTACTCCAAGACCAATGCAGCTGGGACAGCCGCATGCTTTAACAACGGCATGGACAACAGCTGCGAATATTCGGGGTCGTCCGACATCCCCGGGGCGTGGAGCAGTAAGGCATTGAACGAGAGCACTGTTGACAAAGCCCTGGTTCGCCTCTACGAGGGACTTGTGAGGGCGGGCTACTTTGATGGGGCCGCCGCCGATTACGCCTCGCTGGGATCGGCCAATGTTAACACAGCGGAGGGCCAGAAGCTGGCTCTCCAAGCAGCCACCGACGGCATCGTCATGCTGAAGAATGATGGGACTCTTCCGCTCCCTCTCCAGGCGGGCTCCAAATTGGCCATGATCGGGTTCTGGGCCGACCAGGGGAGCAAGCTACAGGGTATTTACAGCGGCAAGGCGCCATATCTACGCACGCCCGCCTCTGCCGCCAAGAACGCAAAATACGACATCACCCTCGCTAAGGGCCCCATCCTAGAGTCGAGCACGGCTAGAGACACGTGGACTACCGACGCCCTGGCTGCGGCTAAAAGCTCTGATTATATCCTTTACTTTGGCGGGCTCGACACTTCGGCGGCCGCTGAAGGTTCGGACCGCACCTCGATCGCCTGGCCGACAGCCCAAGTCGAGCTGATCAAGAAGCTGGCGGCCGTCGGCAAACCCCTAGTAGTGATCCAGCTCGGCGACCAGGTCGACCACACCCCGCTCCTGGGACTGCAGGGGCTCAACTCGATTCTCTGGGCGAGCTGGCCTGGGCAGGACGGCGGCCCGGCCATCATGTCCATTATCAGCGGGGCCAAGGCGCCGGCCGGACGCCTCCCAGTCACGCAATACCCGGCGAGCTACACCGCGCTCGCCATGACCGACATGAACCTGCGCCCGGTCGGCGCGAATCCGGGCCGCACGTATAGGTGGTATCCGACGCCTGTGCAGGCCTTCGGTACAGGCCTGCACTACACGACCTTCCAGCCGGCCTTTGCGAGCCTCACAGCCAGCTTGTCGATCCCAGACCTCCTAGCCGCCTGCGGCCCAGACAATAAGTACCCAGACACGTGTCCACTGCCGCCGCTCGGGGTGGCCGTGACCAACGCCGGCAACCGTACGTCGGATTACGTCGCGCTCGTTTTTGTCGCTAGCGCGGCAGGGCCTAAGCCATACCCGATCAAGACGCTTGTGGCCTACCAAAGGCTGCGCGACATCACCGCAGGGCAGAACGCTAGCGCCAGCTTGTTGTGGACGCTAGGAAGCCTGTCCCGTCACGACGAGCAGGGGAATGCGGTTTTATATCCCGGCACATATACGCTAATGCTGGACCAGCCGGGTTTGGCGAACGCGACACTGACGCTGACAGGGAATGCTACGGTGTTGGACAAGTGGCCGATTGCACCAAGTGTGAACTGAACCTCCTTCCTTTCTTGGCTCGTTCTTTGGGGGGCACGATAGTTCAGTGGTATTTACGTGATGCCAGGACATGCCCTGCATCGGAATCTGATTTGTGTCATAGTAAGCTGGGGTCAGAAGTTGCCGAGGTGCTTAATCAGTGGCAAGAAAAGCTGGACCGGTATGAAAAAATCTCGCGGCATTTTTTGTCTCTGAATCTGCAGTCTGCTTGTTATATGATAGATAATATGATCGTAATGTTTAGTGCGATTGTCTACCGGTTGAAGGGTGACATCGAGGCCCTGGGGACTGGTGTAGGGCCGGCCACAAGTTGTAACAAGGACATAATATATTCTTCAAGCTCAGGCGACTACAGTAGTCAAGAAACTCGTAGGAAATGCAGAATAATTATTTCCGTTATCGATACGTATATAATGACTGGGCATTCGAGGCACTTTAGTTCCATGTTTGACTAGGTTCTCCCTCGGTAGCCCCGTGGGTGGTCTTCATTTATTTCTGCTGCAGATCTGAGTATAGGTCAAAGCTATTACCGACTAGGCGAGGATAGCCAATCCACAACCCCCGTTTTAAGTGCTATAATCTAAAGTCATTATACGACTCGGACATTCCTCACGTAAACTGCGAGAAGAACTCCCACGTGTTGTGAGGCGCAAACGGCGTCGACGATCCGCTGTCGACTTCGGACGGGTTATGATCGCCCTTGTGGATTACCCAAGTGACGGGGTATCCCGCCTTGCAGCCCTTGTACACGGTTTTAACTGACTTCCCGCCGTTAGGCATCGGCTCGGGCGAGACGGGGTCGCATCCATTGTTCTTGACAAAGCGGTCGCGCATCGCGCGCCCGCCCGAGACGTTGAGCACCGAGTCCGACGTGCCGTGCTGGGCGTAATACGGGACGGGGTCGGTGCCCCCGGAGCAGCCGCTGAGCTGACCGCCGGACAGTATAGCGACGGCGCGGATAATCTGGGGTCGCGCACAGGCGATCGCGAAAGACATGGCGGCGCCGTAGCTGAACCCCGTTGAGAAGCGCAGCGTGGTGTCAACGCACAAGTCAGCCTCTACCGCCTTGACCATCTGATCGAAAAAAGTGATGTCCTCGCCGCCCGAGTTGGCCCAGCCGTTATTAAGCCCATTGGGCACCACGAAGATGGCGCTGTTGTTGGACAGCGGGGGCAGCCCGTAGTATGGGAGCGCGCCGCCGTGGTTAATGTCTTCGCCCTGGACTATCTTGGTGGCGCTGCCGCCGCGTGGGTGCCACGTGAATATTAGACGGTAGGGTTGGTTCTTGTCGTAGCGGTCCGGCAGCTTCATGATGTATTGCCGCTGCTTGCTGTTGACCGTCATCGTGTAAGTCTTGCTGCTGATGGTCGGATCCTTGCCGCAACCGGCTGACTTGTCGGCCATGACGGCGCTTAGCCATGCCAGCAGAAGGAGTGCCACAGCGGCAATCAAGTTTGGTCGTCCCTGCATTCTGGGATGTCGGTTAGTCTAGTCTGACAGATCAGGAGAAATGAAGAATATGGTTTGAGAGTTTGAACGAGACGCGTCTGCCTGCGGTGCAGTCAGGACACGCCGCAGGTGACTTAAATACCTAGGATATCATGTCATGCTGCCCAAGAACGGCCAATTTTATCTATAAGTCCTCAGACGCTACACGTCTACCGACATATATTTTTTAATTATAGTGTAGTATTACTAGGTAGACTGCCTGCGGGCTGTTCAACGTTCCGTTCACATAGACTAAGCCCATCCGGAATTGGAACGCGGGGTCGATGGATATGCCCGTTATCGCAAGTCGACAAGAAATCGGGAATTAACAGTTTGGAACTGACGGCACTTTTCCATAAAAGTAAATATGTGAGCATGAGAATACCAGTGACGCATGGGATAGCAACTAAGGGGTTAATTTAGCCACAATCAATCACCTCAATCCAGCTGCAATAAACGCTGTAATATGGATGAAAAAATGAAATTATTTATGCCCGAGCCAAAATTTAGGCTGTCAGCTACGTAAGAAGCGCTAAGCCTGTTCTAGATCCAATACTCGGTTCTATTGAAATCAGGCGACAAAGGCGCTGTAGTGCAATGCTGAATTGAGTATTGTCCAGAAAACAAGAGCCTAAAAGAGGTCTCGCAGTGGGCGGGCCATAAGAAAACCCCTCAAATCGAGGATGAAAAAACTCTGGCAAGCCCCTGAATATGATGCCTGAAATGCATGGCATTGGCGCAGATAGCGCCTAGGTAGAGTATTATACAATCCGTCAAGGGCTGTGGGATAATGAGCTAATGGCCCTAGAGAGCCGTCGATAAAGCCGATATAGCAAAATATATACATTAATTGGATGGAGATGAGGGTCTGTTAGGGTCAGCCTCCTTTTGTTCTTTAAGGTAAAGGGGGTGGTCGGATTAATGAATCTCTGCCACCGCGCCTTAACTCCAATAAACATAGACAAGCTAGACTAAGAGCACCTCTCTATACGGTACTAGCCCGTCATAGAAGCCGTCGCACCAACAACGAGCCATTTTAGGACAGCAATGCCCCCTCACCGAAGCTGAAGAGCGCGCGTCATATGGCAGGAAGCCGAGGCGCACCGGATGGCTATACGTCGTCGGCTGAATAGGCAGTAGTGTCGAATTGGAACTGTTTCCACCGCCCCGGATAACCACCGTCACATTGCGTCACCGTCAATGCCTATGTTGATCCGCCGTTGGTCGCCCGGGCATAAACGTTTGATGCGTCCTGACTCGACGGTGTTGACCTTGTTGCCGGTGAGAAAGATGGATATCGCCTATGGTCTGCGCTCTCATTGTTGAGCGTGGCTTCGACAATTTGGTGGCCTTTGTCTGTCCACTTTTGCGTCGGCCGCACTTTCTGGACATTGATTTGAGCTTGGGCTTCTGTGGAACTGTTGGTGTAGTTTCCACCGCCTGCCAGACATAGCGCGGCAGCAAACACGTGGATGCGGATACTCGACTGCCGCGTATCGGGCAGCGTTATGGATGCCAAAGAAGACGCTGACGCCGACACTGACGCAGTAGTACCATTCCTCGCCGGCGACTCCCGGCCCACGGTTTACTCGAATACGTGGCTCGTGGTGCCCGTCCCGGTAGGTCAACACGAGATTGCCGGACACGATACGCTGCATCTGGTCGCTGGCGATGAGCATGGACAACAAAAAAGGGCCCGGCCCTCGCTCAGGTGTTGAAGCATTCGCGCCTGGAATCGGGATACGCTGCCCCCCGCACACAACATTTTCCGGCCGCTGTAGGCCCGTGTACCCGGGCAGCGTGTAGACAACACCCGTCAGAAGTGATGTCCAGGAGCCGTTGGGTGCCGCCACAGTGAACGCATTGGCCGGGTTTGCTCGGCCGCCGCCATCAAAGGAGGCCTCGCCCGGCCGCGTACCGATGCCCTTGTTGTTGAAGAACCCCTGGAGGTCGAGAGGAACGGACTTCTTGGAGTGTTTCTGATTATTATTGCTAGGGACAAAGCCGAAGCCGCCTTCCCGGATAATTTTCCTCCGCCACTCACCTCTGCTTGTGATGTCTGGAAGGCAAGCAGGAATGCACCCCGAAACCGAAATGATGCCATCTGCGTGCGGTCTCATCTTGGCTTTGTTCTTTTATCGTGGCTGGTATTAGGTGAGGTATCCAAACATATCCATTCAACAACAGCAACAACAACTTTCAGAAGAAACTCTCATATTTATACTCACTGGATCCGTGAGCAGTGCCGGCGGCGCGGCGTGGCCGTTATCAGCATCGGAGCAAGAACCCGTTGGGCGGGTTAACGGGCCCTGCTTAAATGGAAAGACAAAGAAATAATGGAAACCAAATCATAGCCAGCATAAAAGAGGAGAACTCGCGGGTATATCGCAAATTTCATTTCCCAAATACCAAATATCCAAAAAAAAAAAAAAAAAAAAATTTAGGTAAGCCGACAGTCGCTATTAATAAAAGAGATCATGTATTTAAATAACCAGGGATTGACGGGAGCTTGAGCCGGAACGCACTAAAGACGATTTCTAGCTTCTTTGCAAGATAGCAAATTCGGTGGACCAGTCTGCGGAGGACATTTACAACAAATGTCGTGTGCAAAATGTTTTCCGTAAATATAACCCGTCTCTTCAAATCATGGGTGCCTATGTGTCCTAGGGAAATGGATAGTATTCCATAGGTTTAACTTCTTTCTTTATTTTCTAATGATTTTTATTTTATTTCAATGTTTCCTTTGAAAACAATAACGGCCGAACTTATACTGTAGGTAACAACTTTAAGAAAATAATCTTATAAGAGCCTTTGTCTTTCCCTTAGTCCCCCTTCATGGTCCCCCTTCATGTTCTCTACCTATAAATAAACTCCCACTTCTCGCCGGTATGCCGTAGCCAGTCTTTAATCTGCTCCCGTGGCGACGGCAAGTTAGTCTCGGGGAAGCACGTGTACTTTGTCCAGGGCAAAACATCACTCGTCTCGACCATCCAGCGGAAGACTTCCTTTTCCAGATTAGCCACTTTAGCAGCGTAGTCGGGCAGCCCGGCTAGGTTGTGTATCTCGTGCGGGTCGGCGGCGCGGTTATACAGCTCGACGGGCTTATACAGGCGATACAAAAATGTCTAGTCGTGATTACGTATAGAGATGGTCTTGCCCACCAGTGTAGTGTCCTCGTGTTGTAAGCCGGCCTTGATGTTATATAGGTAGGGCGCCTGCTCGAGAAGTGGTTCCTTCGACGTTAAGAACCCGCCCTCGGAGAAGGCGTACTTTTTTGTGTATTTACTTTAGGGTTCGTCGGGGTTGTTTATCTTTTTGTCTTGTAATAACGGGAACTACGATTGTTTATTGTGCGGGAGATACTCGTTAATTTTTACCGGTTTGAGTAGTGTTAGTATTAGATCGACTATCTCGGTTATAACTTTTACCGCGTGGTTAACCGGTAAGTTTACGCCGACTAACTATGAAGGCTCTCGTACGAACGCTTTAAATAAACCCGACGGTAACTTTTTAATTAACCCGTAGTCGTTTAAGTAATCGCCGTGGTCGGTAAAGAATAAAGTAATTATATCTTTTTATAAGTTTAGGTTATTTAAAGCATCGATTAGTCGTTTAAACTGATCGTTTAGACGCGAAATTATGCCGTAGTACGTTATTTTAATCTTGTGTTATATAGCGTCGGTCGTTCGCTTTGTATTATAACGTTCGTAAATAGTTTATATATATCGTGGTTTAAATTTTATTTTAACGTTAGGCGTCGATATTATATTACTTACGGTTTTACGATTATATATAAACAAATATAACTTATTAACGTGGGAAAGATAATAAAGGAATAATAGTAATAAATATAATAACTACGGTTTATTACTCGGAGGATATTTTAATTATATTAACGTTAACCAAATAACGGTATTATCGTAGTTAAAAGTTTACTCGGTTATATATAAAACTTTATAAAATAAACGTCTTTAAACGTCGTCCTCAATACCTTAACTTTATTTTTACCCGCCACTTTAATAAATCCCGGCAAGTAGTCGAGTATCTTTAAAAAACTATACTCGTTAACGTTTATCTCTATAACTATAAGTGTAAACATATTACCACGCGGTGCCAAACAAGCCACATAATAACCGCTCTCTTAAAGGCTACGTAAAACATTAAACTCCCAAAGTTTAATATAATTATTAAAGCTACAGTAACCGCTAACGTACGGGTAAGTACCGGTAAACATACTACACCGTGACTGAGCGCACACCGATACCTACATATAACACTCTTAAAAAAGCGTGCCGCACGCCCGGAAGACGTCGATGTTAAGCGTCTAAACGGGGGATAATTTAAAGCCGGTGCCAACGCTATCTTATACGCAACCCAGCGCGTCGTAACGCAGCTGGTCCGGCATAAACATAATAAAGTTGGGCCGGTTGCCGCCGCCCCTAAAGTTGACGGCGATGGGAATAGGCCTCGCGGACTTGCTGAAAGACTCTATGTTGAGCGTGAGTGTCAAGGGTAATGTAGTTGTCGTGGTGTTTGCTGGGTGCTTTTGATTTGCACTTGTCGTTGTAGAGGGAACGTCTGTGGTGCTGAGCTATGGGGGCCAAGTGTACAGAGCTGACGACAGGGTGTGGTTGTTTAATAATATTCCCTTGTCTAATTTTGTACAGAGTTTCGATCGTGGTCGCGTCGTTGTAACTGTATTGGTGTCCTAACTTCATACACGAGAACTACTCCAATAACGTACTCGGTCCGACAATTACTGAATACGGTAATTCTTGTCCGAATACCGGCGAAAACAAAGTCTCGATACGGTGGCGCGTAGTGCCATACTAACCGATGACAACACGCGAGTCGGGGCCATTCAGCTTGAACCAACTGTTGCAGCTGCTGGCCGACACCGTATTATCAAAGTAACGCGCGATCCACTCGTTGAAGTCGGTTGTCGCCTTTTGTGTCTGGCTACAGGTAGCGTATCCGTTACGACACAGCTTGAGCAGCGCGCTTACAATGTGTGCCGCCGACACTTCGTAGTGTAGTGGTAAGGAACCGCCAAATGTATTGCCATGTACCCCGCAACACTTGAAAGAAGCTGTGCGTCTTAGGTGTTATAACGCTTAGATAAGTCGAAGGATAACCGATAACGTTATCGGCTCGCCAGATTTACGCGAGGCCCTCGCCCGTAGGATCAATTATAAGTAAACGCGGATAAAAGCCTTTCTAGAAGCCTATTGTAAAGACGATAGTGTCGACCTCACGCACAACAACATTGCCAGCCGCCTCTATACCCGTTGGCGTTACACGCACAATGTCAATGTCAATGTAGTTGGCGTCTGGTCGCAACAACGCCTCCAGGTAACCTGGTACTAATGTTAAACGCTTATGCCCAGGTGCATAATCGGGCGTGACGCGGTCCAACCAGTCTCTATGTCCACCAAGTCGCCGCAGCATACCGTCAAGTAGTTGTTGGCGGAAGGTGCCAACAGCCTCCTCGTCGACCGTCCATCCGCAGCGCTTATTAGTCACACCGCGGTCAAGCTCGCGGCGGTACTCACGGTACGCACCAAATGTGTGCTTCTCCTCGTCCGTGTATGTATATGCACCCAGATTGTCGCTCGAAGCCGATACCAGGCCGCCGCGGAAGCGCGCCGTCACGTAGATCTTGGACCGCACATAGTTGTCGATGCGGGCAACGCCGTTGACGAGCAGACCAAGCAGAACTTGTTGGCCCGTGGCACCATTGCCAACAACTGCAATGCGCTGTCCGCGCACATTCAGGTCCGCTGGCCGCTGTGCTGTATGCACCACGCGGCCGCTAAACGATTCCAGTCCTAGGATGTCCGGTGTGGCTAGCTTATTGATGCGAA
Source organism: Sporothrix pallida (assembly GCA_021396235.1). Classification (NCBI taxonomy): domain Eukaryota; kingdom Fungi; phylum Ascomycota; class Sordariomycetes; order Ophiostomatales; family Ophiostomataceae; genus Sporothrix; species Sporothrix pallida. The sequence continues at coordinate 11,859 of WNYG01000116.1, read as the reverse complement.
CCTATACTAAGATCAAAGATGTCGGCTCGCTCGGTAACAGTTGTGCCGGTAGCTAGGTCATCCGTGCTGATCTCCCTCTGTTGCTCCTCTGTCGGCCAGCGCGCATCTATCACCTCGTGCCGCAGCCGCAGGTTTTCTGTGACACCAAACTTACTGCACACCCTTTCGTAATATGCCCGAATCTCGGCACCGCGGGAATAGTACTCAGTCCATTCCGTATCTGGCGCAAATTTGAGTTCTATTGAGTCCGAGGATATTGGTCAGTTCCTGTTGATGTCTGCTGTCGGATGTGTAGAGAAGGCACTTGTATTGGTGGAGAGTGGTAGAATTTACTCGATACCAGTTACCCAACATTGCATGTATCAAATAGATGGTCATCTAACAATACGTTTCGTTTTGCGGGGCGGCACCTGGGCAGAAAAGACATGCCCGGCGTGTGTCGTGATGTCCCGTCTCATGTGTACCGTAAGTGCTCCGTCACTTTATCGTTCTTGTCGTAGACGGTGATAGAAACATTTTTTGGATTCTTGGACAGGATGACGGCTGTAGCAATGCCGCCAATGCCCGCACCCGCGATGATGATCTGGGTTGAGAGACATTTTTAGCACAGCGTTTGATACATTTGACCTATTGTGTCAACAATTTTTAGATACTCTTCAAGTACCTTCAGGGGCTGCGCACTCTGAGTGGTCTGCCATAGCCGTATGGAGGACTGGTTGAGTGGTCTGTTTTTACATGTTCTTTAGAACTTGGCCTGCTACGAGGCAATGGCTTTTCGGGCCCTACGTCCTCATGTCAGGAAAGAAAGCTCGAGAAGTAGATTGGACGTACATACTGACTGGATCACCATGATCTCGCTTCGCCTTAAAATATCACCAGTAAATAAGTGGGAATTCCATGAATAGTGTGATATTTCATTTGACAAGCAAGGACCTCAAACAGACGACGAAACGCAAGAGTCCAAAGCTCTCCTCTCGCCGCGCCGGATTCGCAGCGCCGGGTTCGCAGCGCAATGAAAAGAATATCTCCGCTGACCGGTGTGCAGTTAATATGATTATTGCCGCTGTCTGGAAGATGGAACTTTGGTTTTGTGTTTTGTGTACTTTGTCCGTGGCTGCATGGCCAAGCGACATCGGTCACTTTAGAAATAATGTCACAATAGCGTATTGGAACAGGGGTCGGCCCCTATGGGCCGGGGTCGGGGCGCCATGGATCGGGCCCCTATCGGCGCCCTGTCTATGCCCTGTCTCTGTCCCATCTAACCGGGGCCTTCCTCTGATGACTTGGCGATGATGTGTTGATTGATGCAATTATTGGGCGGTAATGTGCATCCACTTTGATGATTAGCTTTTTTAATTTCTGTGAAATGATTGATCCAGAAGAGAGCTTCTGCTAAAATAGATGCATGAGAATAAATTAATTTATTATTCGAAGGAGTGAAATAAAAAGATATAGAAACCAACATTCGAACAATGAAATTAAAATTCACTGAAGAAATCGGAATATGCATTTCTTCGAGCATCACTACATACAAACGCCAACTCATTGTCTTCTCAAACCACCATCATACCCGCACACCATCAATAACGCTCAGCACCACACTACAACATCCTCCATGGTAGCGACAGAGACAACACCACTCGTGGCAGAGTCTGGCATTGATGATGTCACCGACGAAAGCAGTAATGGTGCTACTTAACCGCCCACAATCAGTCGACCCCGGTTTGCCGCTCTTGTGGTGTGTATCTGGATGACATGGTTTATTGCTTCTTTCGATTCCACGCTCATGGCCTCATCCCACCCTGTCATCTCGATGTACTTTGCGGCTTCCCAGGCGGCGACGTGGTTCTCTACGGTATTTCTGCTCACATATTGCACGGCCAGCCCCGTGTTTGAACGCCTGTCCGACACATTTGGCCGACGTGCACCGTTGGTCCCGTCGCTGTCCGTGTTTACCGCCGGTGCGCTATGGTGTGCCCTTGCACCCACCGTTGTGCAATTCATTTCAGTCCGCGCAGTCTGTGGACTTGGTGCCGGCGCCTCTTTATCCTAGACCATGGCGCTCATCTCTACGGCTTACGGCTGTGGCAGCAGCCTGGGGGCAGCCTTGGGCGGATATCTGGCCCGACTTTGACCGTGTCATCGTTCTTGATCGAGGTGAAATTGTCGAGGGCGACCGGCCACGGGAGCTTCTGACTGATCGGGAGAGTATCTTGGGACGACTTGCGACGGCGTGGAAGATGGGTGGGACGGTGAAAGGCGAATAGCAGCAAACAGAATTCAAAAATTTGAATTTAGAAAATCAAAGTACGCCAAAAAGGGGCAAATTCAACAATGCCAACAAACACATCAAACCCCTAATTGCATATCGATGTAGCCAATAACACCAACGATGATTCACCACCCGACTTTCAGACTCCATTTCAAGAGCCGAGGAAGCACGGTGTATCTGTCGGTGTGCATGCGTCGCCGCCGAGTCGCCGACGCCCTTCTTGCATTTCTGTCTGCACTTGAGCGGGGAGTCACGGCTTATTCTCGGTCGGCTTATGCGACGCGACGGCAAGCAGAATTACAACGTAACACGGGGTCAACTTTCAACGGTCAGCCGACACAAAGTGACCGTTAAACACGATGCGATTCCTCAAAACGGAGCCAAATAGGGCAGTCGAGATGGCCTTGTCGCACTTGTCTTTCAATCTCGTGCATTTGCGTGCAGATGCAGCTGTTAATATACCCTGTAATCCTACTGCGACCGTGACACTGACAAGCGGAGGCCGCTAAAATACAGGAAAGCACTGAATTTACAGGGTTTACAGCGGTCAGGGTATACTAGCACGTCTTGTGGATTGATTTGTCTCATTGTCTGGTATTCCTGGAATTGCTGGTATTATTGCATGGTATCATCGTGTCGTCGTGTCTCCCCTTTTCTTATCCTGTCCGTTTTCGCTCACCTTTTCGTCACCTTCCTTCACCCCCTCACCTGATCACGCCTTTCGGTACTCGGGCCACGTGGAGAGCTGGCCGTCAAAGGCGCCGACGCTATTATTAGTGTTACTAATAATATTGTTGCCGCCAATACTATCAAAGCCGTGAATGTCCCAGTGGGGATAGTCCTGGAGGACGTGCAGGCCGGTGGCGAGGTCGTCAAAGGCGTTCTCCCAGAGTGTTGGTGTCGGCGCCACAGGGACGGCGACGTTGGGATTGGCCACGGAGTAGATAACAGGGAGAGGGACGTCGAACTGGTCTGCCGACGTTCCCACCGGTCGTTCTCTTTCTCTCTCAGGGAGCGGCGACATGGCCACCACGTCTCTAAGTGGAGGCAGCCCTCCGCCGGCGTACGACGACGCCCGCGATGAAGGCTCCTTGAACGCCTTGTCATTCAAGGTCTTGCGGGCCAGCCTAAAGAGCGACAGCGGGTGCAGCACATTGTCGGGCGTATCCACCGAGGAGTCGGCGCTGTCGTCGTCGGCCACTTCCCCTGTATCACATGTAGGATTATTGGACGTCGGCTGGCGCACGCGAGCCGACTCCGACGCCGGATCGTCGGCCATGCCGGGGATGACAGAGTCGCCTGAGGGATCCGTGTCGACTCCCCGTCCCTGCCGGTCCAGCCCCGACTGAAGTTTCTGCAGCCAATGCCGGGCAGTTGTAAGCAGAGGCTCGGACAGGGGCATCATGGCGGAGGCCAGCTGGAGGACGCGGTTGTTGCTCTGGACGTGTCGTATCGTTTCTGACACAGTCGCTTGCGTGTCGGCCCGGCTGGGATCGTGCAGCCTGACCAGATAGTACAGCATCACCCGGCTGCTATTGTACGCAAACATGGGCGTCATGGAGTCGGCGAGGTGGCGGGCGCCGTGGGCAGCAGTCTGGGCCAGGACACCGGCCATGCGGCAGGCATTTTGGTAGGACACGAGCTGGAGGTGGGTCTTGAAAGCGGCCTGGTCGGGCGGGAAGCGGAAGGCGTGCCGCAGACTGAACAGCTCGGGCATGCCCACCCGGTAGAGATCCAGCATGGCATTGTAGTATGTGCAGTGTAGGAGTGCCAGGGCGCCGAGTTGTGACGATTCGAGGCGCGTGTAAATGCTGTCTGGGGAAAAGTCGAGGTACGGCGCTAGGTTGTCTCGCCAGTTTTTCAAAAGCTCGTCCAGGACCGCAAACTCGGACCCAGGCGTCCACGGCAGGGCAGCCGTGTCCAAGTGCTTGACATACCGCGCGACCCTCTTCCAGATGCTCACGAGCCTGATGTACGAGGCCATCATGCCGGGGTCGACGGCTAGCGAGGGCGGATCCTGCAGGTGTAGGGTCGTGACTTCTCGCTGGAACAAAAAGTCCCGCTCGTTGCACGGCAGCTGGATATGGAGGTCGTCCTCTCTGAGCAAGGTCAGCTGGTCCATGCCACTGCCCGTCCACGTGTCGATCACATAGCATGCCCACATCAGCCGTCGCCGTGCTTCCTTTTCGACCGACGAGAGTCCGGCTTGGGGCTGCTCCCGGTTGAGCTGCAAAGCATGCGCCATCCGCGTCGTCAGGCCGCTCATCACCAGCGCGTGTGCAAAGTCGCCAAGCCGATACCGGTAGTCGTAGAGTAGGACCGCCGTCATCAGACTAGTGACCGTAATGCGTCCATAGTGCGTCATCAGCACCGTCTCAGCTGCCGTCGCCCACGCATGCCCGGCTGTTTGCACTCGTTTCGGGTGCCGTTCGCCGCCACCGCTCTCGCCGCTCTCGAGGGCACAGAATTTTGCACCGTGTGCACAGACGACCAACAACAGAGCCATGTCGTCGCTATCGGGCGCAGGCAGTCGTATTTGGTCGCCTCCTCCGTCACTTTCGGCCGACAACTGCCGCATAAACGTCGGCTTGTGCACAAAGGCAAAGCACCGCAGGGGATGCACATTGCTGAAATAATGGTCGACTACTTTTCGGAGGAGATGGGGGGACGAGGGAAGTTGTGACGAGTAGAGCCAGCTGAGAGAGTCGTCGATGTGGGTATCGTCGGCCATACTGTCGATGGACCCGCCAGTACCGACCGTCCCTGGTGCAGCTGGCTGCCCCTCCTGTCCGCCCTCCGTCTCCATCCCGAAACTGACTGATGGGCTCGGGAGTGACGGCGGCAGCGACGGCGGGCCATTGATCATGTAGGGAGAGGGGTGTTGTAATTGATTTTGAGGCGGTCGTCGCTCACTTCCTGCCGGCGATGGCGGGCCTCTTGATGCAGATGGTGTCGATGGTGATGTTGCTGTTTGCTGATTTGCCTGCCGCAACTGTCTCGTCCACAAGGGCCCGGTCGTCGCCCCGTACACACACTGCAGCGACCGCGACCGGCACCGCACACACACCGGCTGGTCGCCGTTGCACTTTGTCTTGGCCGAGCGGCAGCTCCCACAGGAGCGGAAGGTTCGTTTTCGGGGGGAGGCCGTCGGCCGGCCTGCATTTGCTTCGACAAAGTCGCATGGTAGGTCCAGCCTCTCGCAATTGGCACACCCCCCGTCTGTCCGTCCGTCGCATCGCACCTTGCGCGCACGGCACACCTGGCAGCCCATAGCGATGCAGTCGTGTTGATGCTGTTGTTGTTGGAGTGAGGTTCTGTCGGGCCCTCGCTGTGGGGTTCGGTTTGTCGCTGTTTTTTTCAACACCAAAATCACAAAATCAGGGGAAGTCCGGGGCTGGACGGTGCGCTAAACTGAGAAGGCACGACCCAGCCGACCCAGCATCCCAAATCGGCAGTCACGTCCAATAGAACACCGGTACATGACCGGTCCACTGCCAGAGGAGAGCACGTCATTGTTCAAAAGATTGTGAATGAGCGATATTTTATTTGAATTTAATTAACATAAGGGAAAAGTAAACAAAATTTTTGAATAATTTTCCGTTTGAAATTAATGAACGTAGAAAATCAAAAGTTTCAATGAGTGTTCACAAAAACGGAAAGAACGAACAGCTGGGCTTAAAAGCACGACACCTTAGAGGTAAAAAGCCAATCACGTCTGTTACTGTCACCTGATATCATTTTGTCATGTAACAGGCTGTCGTCCAGTAAGGAAGGAGAAAAGAGACGGCAGTTTTCTTTCTATTCTTGACCAATCAGTTTATTCTCCGTCACTTACACTGTATCGGGTAATTTTCATTTTACGTCACCAAAGCAATTTTATGTGATCCAATGTGAACTTGATATGTGCAGTATATTCAGTCATCTATTGGCCGTCTTTTGCCGGTCGTCGTCTAGCGTAAAAAGGAAAGAAGAAACAAAAAAAAGTGTCAACAATATAAACAGTTGAAGGATACGTTAAAGTACAGGCAGGAAACGGCAGATGCAAAATGCTATGTAACCAGGATGCAAGAAGACGAGAAAAAATAAAAAGAAGAAGCCCCAAAACCCACAACTAGATCAACACCAACTTTACTCTATTGCCATACTATAATGTACCGGCAATGTTGCTGCCCGTCTTCTGGACGTCCCAGTCGACAGGGGCCGCAGCCGGTGCGGGCTTGCGCACGGTCTGCTGCTCTGTTGCGGGCACAGACTGCTCCTGCGCCGCGCGGACCTGCTCGAGACCCATGCTCTTGAGGTACGCGACGGACGTCTGGAACTCGTGCTCGCGGACGGCGTCGGACCACTTGAGCTCGTCGCCGAGAATCGAAATGACGCGGGGGAGGGCTTCGCGGGCAGCGTTGACGTCGACGAACGCGAGGCGGGTGCGGCGGGCCAGGACGTCGACGGCGGTGCAGGCGGACTCGTTGCGGACGCCGTAGCGGATCTCGGCCTCGGTGATGGGAGACGAAGAAACCAGGCGGCTGGTGTTGGGCGACGAGGCGAGCACTGTCCACGCGCGGTCGCCGTAGTTGGCGGCGAGGTGCTGGACGATTTCGGGGTCAACCGACGGGTAGACCTCGGCGAGCTGGTTGGGGAGGGCGGGGCAGTAGCCGTGGGCACCGATCAGCGGGATGGACTTGGTGACGCAGGCGCCGGTGGTGGCGGCGGGCGTGAACGACGATAGAGACGCGCCGACGGCCTCGAGGGCGACGCCCTGCTGGGGCTTGAGGGCGAAAGCACGGATGGCGTCATCCACGGCGTCCTGGGCCATCTGGCGGTAAGTGGTCCACTTGCCGCCGGCACAAGTCAGCAGGCCCGAGGGCGAGACGGTCACCAGGTGGCTGCGGACGAGCGACTCGGTGTTTTTGGAGTTGGGGTTCTTGACGAGCGGGCGGATGCCGGACCAGGTGGCCAGGATGTCCTTGTGGGAAAGCGGGGCGTCGGGCGAGACCAGCTTGCGCACTTCCTTCAAGATAAAGTCAACATCGTCGGACGTGGCGGTCGGCGAGCGCTCAATCTCGCACGGGTTGTCGGTGGTGCCGGCCAGGGTGTGGCCCTCCCACGGCAGCACAAAGACGACGCGGCCGTCGGACGTGGCGGCGTCCAGCAGGCCCATGCCGTTGGGCGTGATGTTGCCGGGCAGGACGATGTGGGCGCCCGACGAGGGCGAGATCATCGACGGCTTGGCGGGGTTGTCCATGCGCTCGATGCCGTCCGTAAAGGGGCCCGTCGCGTTGATGACGCCCTTGGCGCGGATCGTAAAAGAGGAGTCGTCGCTGTCGTTGTTGTCAAGTGTGTCCCGCACACGGGCGCCGATAATCTTGCCGGCGGCGTCCTTTTCGAGGCTCGTCACCTCGACGTGGTTGACCACCGTCGCGCCATAGAGCATCGCCGTCAGCGCCAGCGACACGTTCGTCCGCGAGTCGTTTTGCTGGCCGTCGTAGTACACCAGACCGCCCACCATCTTGTCCGCATTCAACATGGGGAACTTTTGGACGGCCTTGCTCTTGTTGAGCCAGTACGAGCTGTCCAAGCCCTGCGAGCCGCTCAGCAGGTCGTACGCCTTGGTGCCCGCCCAAAAGTACGGCACCTGCCACCAGTGCTGAAGCGGCAGCATAATCGGCAGCTGGCTCGACAGGTGCGGCGCAATCTCGAGGAACGTCTTGCGCTCGCCCAGCGCCTCAATCACCAGCTGCAGCTGTCCGTAATCCAGGTTCCACACGGCCTTTTCCAGGTACCGCACGCCGCCGTGCACCAGTTTTGTGCTCTTGGAGCTCGTGCCCGCCGAGAAGTCGTCACGCTCCACGAGCGCCACCTTGAGGCCGCGTGTTGCTGCGTCGAGTGCAATGCCGGTGCCGGTAGCGCCGCCGCCGATGATCAACAAATCGTACTCGCCCTGTGTAGCTGGTAATGAGTTGTTGGAGGAAGATCTCAGGTCGTTGATCTGCTCGGCTCTCGACTTGGCGGAGCGGAAGGCGGGCGGCTGGAGAGCGCCCTTGCTGTCACGCTGGACAGGGACGATCGGCATGGCGATGCGTGGTGTGCTGCGGTTGCTGGTGGCGTAGACAAGAGTTCCGCCCGTGACGACGGCACCGACGGCAGCGGCCGAGGCGAGCAATGGCCGCCGGACGTGAGGTAGGCGCCAGGCCATGTTGTGTGTGTTGTGAGTGAGAAAAGAAAAAGGAAAGGAGGAAGAGAGTGGACGTCGTCAGTCCAGGTTGATGCCAGCCGAGGTCGGTCGAGGTCGGTCGTGACAATATGTGGTCGAGTGTTGATGATGTGTGATATTCTGTATTCAGTGCTAAACGCTGAAGTGATGTTGATATTTATGTCGTATTGGTGTATTGGTGTATTGGTGTGATGTACCGTATTGGGTATTGCTGGGTATTGTTGATATATGTCGTTGAGACAGGACGAAAGAGGAAATAAACAGTAACAGTGAAATGGAACTGAAGGAAAAGGGAAGGGGATCGTTTCAAGATATGTAAAAGGGTTGGGGTCCGTTCCAAAGATAATCAATCTGGAAATCCGCGCGTGAAGTGACAAAATGTCCCGAACTATGGAAAAATCGGGAACAACCCGCACGGAAAAGGCAAGAAAAGGCAGGAAAAGTGCTCGATAAAAAGGTTCACACGCATATCCCGGCGGATCTCTGCCCGGCGCGTGGGAGAGCAAGATAAATATTGTGTATGACTGGCGTGTAGTTTGGTGTAGCTTGTGTGTAATTTTGTGTGTTTTTTGGTGTAATTTTGCAATTTAGACAGCAAATGGGCCGTAAATCGGTGTAAATGGGGGTACAGCTTTGGTGCAAGTCACTAAGTGGCCGGAGAAATGACGGCCGTCTTGGGCCCATTTGGGCGGGCGGAAACGGGCGAAAAGGCGAAGTAGGGCGAGACATGGACGAGAACAGCTAAGAAACAGACAAAAAAGGCAGATAATCGCCCTGACGTGCGACTAACAAGAGCTAGCAAACAAAGCACCAAGCACAAAAAAAAAAGGGTGTTTACTCATTGTGATTGACTCAGAATGGCCATAAAATCCAGTCAGGCCAGACAGTGGCACAAATGACCATATTGACTGCGCAACCTACACACAAAAAGCGGCAGGAACCACCTGACAGTACTGAAAAAAACGGCAAGAGCGAGGGCGAGGCGAGAGGCGCGCGAGGCAAGAGCCAAGGCCGGCAGAAACGAGGCGACGTATTACAGCAATTTGCCTCTCTCGTTCTTTCCTTGTTCGGCCGTCTTTCCCTATGGTCCTCCACTGGTTTGACCCCGTGTTCGGCCAGCAGCTCTTGATGCGTGCTGTTTTCAGTATTGCAGCTGCTTGCTTTTCTCCACAACTCACATCTCGTCATTCTTTACACGAGAGGGGCCCCCATCTTGCTCCATCTCTGCCCCAATGTCGATCCATAGAGCAGCAGAACGAGAACACCGAGCTGTCCGTTCTCCATACGTTGGGGGATGACCAGCAGAGATTGAAGGAAACTGCACGTTTTCTTTGGAGCTTCTCCCACATCATGGCCTCGGTCTTGCACGAATCTGCACCGAGGCACGGAGGCGATTTGTCCATGAATGTGGAATGGCCTTTTGAAGAGGGGACCTGACCTCAAAGAAAATGAAAGAAAATGATGAAAATGATGAAAAGCTCGAAAAAGAAGGCACGAGGTGGAGCTCTCTCAGCCTCGTGGAGTTTATTATGGGGCTCCTTCTCCAAATTTAGCGTGAACTTGCTCGGTGACTCGGTCTCTATGGCCGAATCTTGTGAAAATTCGGTGCCCTAAACCGAGGGACCGAATGCTTAGTCACTTTCGGTTTCTCGGTGAGGATACACCGGCAGTTGTACACAACCCTTCGGGAAGGCCATGCCAAGCAGCGAGCCGGGCGGGGAACGTAGCCTTGGAGGCGGGCGCCAGATGCACGCCGGACGCACGCCAGAAGCTCGAGAAGGACCAAAAGGACGACGATAATACCCACAGGGACCCAGAAGGCGAAGAAAAGGGCCGACAAGGCCAGGCCACTTCTTTTTGAGAAGAATGGGAAAAGAGAAAAGAGAGGAGACGAATAAGAGGGGCGCAGGCAATACACAACCCACGAGGACAAGACGAGGAGCGATGCATACGAGGATTTGTGCAGGAAGAGGAGACGGCCGAAGAAGAGGAGAAAGAGGAGAAGCTATCGATCGAGGACATACGATGTCACCAAGAAACAACAGACAAAAGGACTGACACGACAGTCCAGACTTGGCTCCAGACTCAAACTCCAGATTTCAGACCCCGAGCTGTCTTCCCCTCACTTTTCTGACATTTCGCCCTCGGCTACGATTCTGACAGATTGTGAGGAGAAGCTCTTCATTAGCTCTTACGAGGATGTTGTTATGAGCGTTTGAGTCTAGCATGCGCTCCTTCCCTCTGTCAATCCAGCCTGTAATCATCGAGAATAGGGGCAGGCTCTTGCCCAAGGACAAATCTGTGAGCACGGCCAGCACTCCCAAAACGGAAGTTGCGTCTAGCCCAGTTTGGTAGCTTCACGCAAGAAGACTGCAAAAGACTGTGAGAGGTTCTTCAAGGAACTTGATCACTGTAATTGGAGAAATGTAAAAAGAAAATACGACAAAGGTGATGGAATAAGGTTTGTTTCGTCAAGGGGAGTCATTGAGAATAATTACATTTACTGTGTATTGAGAAAATGCGTGATCACAAGATCATCGTTGACATCCTACAGGAATCACCACGAGCTCACTATGGGGCACTGGAATGGGGTTTTTACACAGGAGAAATGTTCTCACGTTCTCGCCACGCCTTGCTCGTGTCTCGCGTGGTCTGGAAGGATGTAGTTCGCGGTCCCGCTGTGGCTTTCCTGTCGTTCGTACCTGTCGTTCGTGACCTCGTGGCTGTAGGTAAAAGGCGTAAAAAGCAAAACGGCGGCCTCGCGTGCTCGGTCTCGATTGGTCTGGCCGGGCCACTTCCGTAGGCGCCGAAAAGTATTAGAGACGAGGAAAAGGAAAAAAGGGAAGAGAAAGCAAAGCTTGTCCAGACTCTCGGGTTCGGGTCCGTTTAGCTTTTTCTGTATGCCTCGCTCCAGCTCCAGCTTCAGCCTCCCACCTCTCACCACTCTGACTTCTCACGAGACCGTTTGTCTCCTCTTTTCTTTGTCATTTTCACGTTGTCTTTTCCTGTTTTTTCGTCGCCTTCTGCCTTCCTACTTCCTGCCTTCCGCCTTCTGTGGTCAGACTGCCATCCGTCCTTATCCTTTTCTTTACCATTCCCGGCAGTTTTCCTCTTTTGCCCTGCTTTTGCTCCCGCTGCAACTGTCACTGTCACTGTTACCGTCGCCATCACGATTACGGCTTATTTTACTCTTATTCTTATTTCCATTACCGTAGGAAATGCATTCAATGCCGTTTCCGTTGCGGATGTATGTTACATTGCATCAGGTGATTTTGCAGGTTGCCAACGGTCAGATTTCCTTTTTTTTTTTTTTTTTTTTTTTTTTTTTTTTTTTTTTTTTTTTTTTTTTTTTTTTTTTTTTTTTTTTTTTGTTTTT
>WNYG01000115.1:0-34183 GCA_021396235.1 Sporothrix pallida | reverse complement strand
CCCCCCCGCCCCCCCCCCCCCCCCCCCCCCCCCCCCCCCCCCCCCCCCCCCCCCCCCCCCCCCCCCCCCCCCCCCCCGACAAAAATAAATGTTGGATGAAGTTGAACGTGCCAACACCAGACAACGATGAGGGATCATCTCCCATATATGCAGGCACAATCACAGGCACAGGCACCGCCACACCGAGACGCATGCGTCCAGCCGAGGAGATCGTCCAGATCATTTCCTCTTCGATGTCGGCCACGCTTTACAGGGGCATCCCGACAAGAGCTTAGCAGACCCCGAAAGGGCGGCACAACACTTCCTGCGCTGTCACCATGTGGCCAAGAAATAAAGAGTGAATCATACAGAGCTCGGAGTATCTCCTACACTCAATTGCCCGGCACAATGATCACAAATATTACAAGTATAAATACCTCGCCGTCTTGGGACCAACATTCTGGGAATGCATCTCGTGCCGCTGGCCTTGAGTAGCCGCTAACAATCCTCTCTCGCTGACGGCGCCTTGGCCGGTAATGGTGCCAACTTTAGGTTTTGTTGTCGAATGCGACAGTTGCATCGCCCGTCCAACTTAGACAGAAAATACCAGGAACTAGCATGACGCATGACGATTTTTAATCGCAACTCGAAAAAAATCTTTTCATAAAGGGACCCATTTCCGACGGTCAACCGTAAACGGAGGTCATCTTTCGTATCCCGGGCGGTGGCCGTGGCCATGCACCGGGCAGTTAGCGAAAGCGAGCTTTCCCCAGATTAATTTGGCTCTGGTGCACCTTCACGGACCCCGCATCACCGTCGTATCCACACACGGATTTTGTCCGTCACCACAACCAAAATGCCGGCTGTGGTCATGTGGGAACAGCTCATCCGCCAATTCGCATGACTACGGAAGCATGCTTCCGCTGCGTCTCAACAGTCTTCTCAACAGGGAAACAATCGACGTTGCACCCCGGTATCGCATAAGTTCAATCATTTAATTGTGTACACACATGACAGTTCGACCCTAACCGTCATGTTATGTCTCGCGGCGCGTTGTTGAATCTGTGTTTCTTGTATGGTGAATTAATTCAATAACAACATTGTATCGTGCTTCCTCATCGGGGAACATCACGCCAACCATGACCGAGTCAAATATTTGCAACCTGCCACCAGGCTCGTGGGACAGCCATGTCCATGTTGTTGATGTAGGTGAATAATGCGTGGCTACTCACAATTTCATACGACTAACACGCACTTCAGGACCGCTTCCCACAGGCTGCAAACCGGTCATTCACGCCAAAACATGCGCCAGTCTCGGACCTCATGGCATTCGAGACCAATATTGGCGTCTCTCATGTCTGCGTCGTCGCCGTCTCGACGTATGGCTTCGACAATCGACACATGATTGATGCCCTGGAGCAGCTGCAAGGTCGCGGCCGTGGTGTTGCCGTCGTCGACATTGACGCCGTCACGGACGCCGAACTCGACGAGATGCATGCCGCTGGTGTGCGTGGGCTGCGTTTCAACTTGCACACTCTGCACCAAGAAATCGACCGTGCGTCCTTCAAGGCCGCCGCCCAAAAATACGCCGACAAGATCCGGCGGCTCGACTGGGTCATCCAAATGTTTATCCACATGCACCAGATCCCACTGATTGCCGACGAGATCCCCAGCCTCGGTGTCGACGTCGTATTCGACCATCTTGGTGCGCCGACAGACCCAAAGGTTGCCGTGCAAAAACAGCCAGGGTATGCTGAGCTGATGGCCTTGCTGCGAGGCAAGCATGCATACGTCAAGATGAGCGGTGTCTACCGATTTTATGGTGAGAAGATGCCTGGCTTGGAAGATTACTGCCGTGAGCTGCTGAGAGATGTCCCGACACAGGTCGTCTGGGGATCAGATCGGCCACACCCACTTGGACCCGACAATTTCACAAATCCGGCCGAAGAGCGGCTGATACCACAGGACTACCAGATCATCGACATTCCAGCCTTTATTGCACAGTGCAGGGAGTGGTGCGACAACAACGAAGGGACGATCAAGATGATCTTTGTCGACAATCCTCGCAGGCTGTGGAGGTACGATAGAGACGACTAATGGCGCAAAATACGAACTAGATGTTGTTTAAAAAAAGAATGTGATTTGTTGGAAGGTGCTACTTGCGTGATAATAAAACTCTATGGGATACAAGTACAAAAGGAGAGTTCGTAGAATATGCTGTTGTCTCGTCGTCATTTGGGAAATGCCCTGATAAATGTGCAATTTGATGATGTTATCAGACCCGCCGAGGTGGTGGTATTTAGGATCGTCAATGTTTAACTTGCTGATTGCCGGTGTGGTTTTCGGATGGTGTAAGTGAGGCGGTCCTAGTTTGTCTGTTCAAGCCGACATGGCCATTTCAGTTCTGGGGGACAGTCCCGGCTTCGACTTTCGAGACCGCGGGACGTCAAAGACGAGCTTCACTGTGAAGAGTGTCGTCGCAATGAAGAGCAGCCATTCCAGGGCACCAAAGACAGCTGCCGCCGTGATTGCACCGCACCCGTGCTCATCGATGGGACAGGTGGTCGTCCCAATATTGACGGCCACAGCAATGAAGCCGGCAAACCACGACAGCAGAGCAATCGCCTCGACGGCCACTCTCATGTATCCGACGACGGCGCTTTCAGCACAACGCACTCCGGCAACGAGTAGAAAGGCAACACCCAGGACTGTCCATCCTGCGCAGAATAGTAGGAATCCCCAAGCGTTTGGCACGCCCAGGTAATCAACAAAGTCGCCAAATTCAAAGTGCTCGCTGACGGAATGACCGCGGAAGACTCCAATAGCTGGGGGTGGTTAGTTGGATGTTTAAAGCAGGAGAATAAAGAGGGAGCGAGGGCTTACAATATCCATCTGTTCCCAGGACTACTACAGCAAATATGAGCTGTAGTCCTCGCAGGAGAAAGTTGATTGATCGGTTTGCTGCAATGTTGCCGAGCATCGTGGCGATTTCAGAAGTTCGTGGGGATATTCAAAATTTATGTAGAAAGCTGTCAAATCTCACGTAATCCGTCGCGTTTCTTGTCGATGAAGAGAGTACGTCGTAAGTGCTGAGTTGCATAAAGCCAAGCATCGTGGTGAGATGAAGGAACAGCCACTTTTATATCAAACAAATCCTTCTCGACGGTGAGATGTCGTCTGTTGGTTGGTCTGTTGTCGTTACTTCCTTTTCCAGCTAGGCGAATACGAAACGGTCCCCGCTGTGGCTTGACGGGTGCCGCCACTGAACGAGCCGTTGAGCCGCCGACCAGAGCCACCGCAACATGTCGTTTATGGGTCGTAGGGCTGACCTCGTAAAAGACTAACCGCATTCGGACGACATCCACCGCAGATTTCTCCATCACGACATGTTCGTGCCACAACAATTCACACACAATTGAAACTGTCGGAGTCGAAATTTGCAGTGATGACCCGAATGTATTTCAAAAGGAGTCAAAAATAAATCGTAAAATTCACAGCATTCATTATTGTGTCTGCCTAGTTCCCGTATCCTTTTGAGCTCGAAAAGTACCCGCCTCTAAACGAAGGTTATTTCCTTTGCGGCTTCCTGCCTTGTCTCCTCCACCGTCCCCCCTGGTGCATATGGTTTGATGTACTCTTTGACGGTGTGCCAGTCCCCCGTAAGACCCCATGGTCTGGTCAGAAATTGGACTTCGAGCGTGCCCGGGTAGGCGGGGCTGAGCACAATATTGTGGCCCTTTTGCCGCAAATTCAGGGCCACCTCGCCCAGGCCTTGGACATAGGACTCATCGTCGGGCAGAGGCAGGCCATAAATGCGCGCCGTCTCTTTTGGCCGGCCACGCTCGTCCATGTCGGCCTCCTCGAGCTCGATGACGCGCTTGGCCGTAGCGAAAGCGAAATGGGCGTTCCAGAGCCCCTCGCGCCGGGGCACATGCTGCAGTAGCGCGAGTGCTCGTCGGCGGATGGAGGGTTCGCGGCACTTGAGGGCAACGTAGAATAGCGGCCCAAGGATCTGTATATCAAACGAGACCAGCGGCGGCTGTGGCTTTTTCCCACCCTTGGTTTCTTTTTCTTTTCCCTTTTCCTTCCCACTCCCCGCCAACGGCAGCAGGGCTGTCTCTGCATGAGTCATAATCTCGCCAAACTCCTTCTCGAACGCGTCTGCCCCCATCTCACCGGGTGTGGTGGACACCTGCAGCCAGATGGTAATGACCTTGTAGTGCAACATCAGAAGATGGTGGGTCACCGCCTTGACGGGCTTGCCCGCAATCTTTAGGCGCACCAACAGCTCGTCCAGCTTTCTGCGCCAAGCGTCCAGCCGCCCCAGGAGCTTGACCTGTTCGATGCAGTCGTCGATTTCAATCTCGAAACGCAACGACTTGTCGTTTGCCTGGCCAGTGAAGCGCAGGCAAATGTCGAGCAGGGCCACCAGCCGCAGCTCGGCTTCGGCCAGATCGTCGTACTCCTCAGTATCTTCAGCCAGCACGTCGTAGACCGGTGGCGTCTCGCGTGCAGCCAGTGTGCAGAGCACGTTGAGCCGCGAAAAGACGGGCAGGATGATCTCCTCGATCACGTTTTCGTTGCTGTTGGTGGTGGGCGAGCCGCCGGCGCTATTCCGCTTGTGGGCGGCCAGAATGTTAAGCCCGCTCTCGACGTGCAGCATGCACATGGGACTGTTGCCGCGCATCAGCTCAATGAACGCAAAGAGCAGCGCACACACCAAAGGCACCAGGTGCGAGTCGGGCTGCGACTGGATGCGCGCCGATAGGCACTTGGCCGCCCTCTCCCACTCCCACTGCGCCTGTTTGTTGGCCGTTACGTACCCCGTCGGATTCACGAGGGACAGCTCCACGTCCTGGTGCACGATGCTGGCGGCTGAAATGGCGTGCCGGATCGACGGCTCGGCCTGGGCCATCTGCAGCACAGCGCGGCCCCAGAAGCCAGAGCTGAGGTGGCCCGTCAAGCCTGTGACAACCTTGTGGTGGAAGTAGTCGATGCCGGCGTTGCTGGCGAAGAATGTGGGCTGGCTCTGGACTGGCGGCACATAGATCGTAAAGACATTCCGTCGGGGCACAACGGCCTTTGCTGTGTAGTCGCATTGCCGGCCGCCAATGCTGCATCGCCGACAGACCGGCTTGCCCTCGTCGCACTTGATTCGGCGCGTCTTGCACGTGGTGCATCCCGTGCGCACTTTGGATGCGCTCTCGCGCGTTCTCTTTGTGTCCATGGTGGGTGGGTGGGTGAGTGGGTGTGTCTCTCTTCAATTGCGGATGTCCCGGTGGATGGAATGAAAAGATGTGACGATGGTGGGCAATTGGACATTGACAGATGCCAGCTGCGTATTGTTTTAAACGAGAAGAGAATAGCTCCAATATTATCACGATTTCCGTCGTGGCGGCCGTTGAAAAGGAGGGAGCCAAGCGGCCGTTGTTGCAGTCACAATCGTTGCAGTCGTCGCGATGCACAGCACGGCCGAATGTTGCGCTGACGGAGGATCAAAAGGGTCAAAAAAGGCCTGGAAATATGATGATGAACGCTAGGCGGCATGGGTGAACGAGCGTCTGTCCGCTGCTATTGGCCAATTTCACTGGTATTGGCGGGTGAGATTTGTGGGGCGTCGTCCAGCGCTGTGCTGGCTGCACTTTGGCCCAGTCGGCACCCGAGCCAAGCGAACAAAGGATTCGACCAAATCCTACGGCGTCAACTCCATTTCCACTTTCCACATGTTCTCACGTTCTAGTTTGATTTAAAGTTTATTTCCGTCGATGTGATCACGGAGTAAGGGGCTCGTGGTGGAGGGATTTGTTCAATGTGTTATGGAAGAGTCTCCTTTTCGTTTTCTTCGTGACATTGATAAAACTGTCTTGTTCTATTTTTCTATTTTTTTTTTTTCCTTGAACGAAAAATATAAAAAAAAAGAAATAATAATAATAATAATAAAAGACAAATTAGAGAGAAAATCAATGTAAATTCCGAGCAAATACTCTAAACAAAACTTCAACAAGAACAAATATTGCCAAGAAAACAATTCATTTCACAGAAATGTGACAGACCGGGAATAAAAACAAACACCACTCAGCCTTACCGCCTTATGAAACACGGAAATCCGGATGTAATTTTATCTCCTCACGAGCCTCATCACCCAATCCTGGATAGATCGTATCTGCAACATGGGATGATCTTGCTGACATAAGGTAGCATCTCATGCTATCTATTCAGGAGGGCTCCAAGGTTAGGCTGACTTTGTCTCCGACTCTGTAGCCGACTTTGTATGGCCAATCTTGCACACGGCAAAGCCTCCGTACTGAAGAACAGCTGCTCCGACCAACGCATTGTTGACGGGGTCCAGGGCCATGGCAGTCATGTCGCTTACGACACCGCCATCATCAAAATAGAGGAGTTCAGGCTCATAGTTCTCGGCTTTGGGCAGCCTCAACGTTGCAGCCGGCACAAGGAGGCCTTTGCCAAGCTTCTCGACGTTGGCCAGATATTCTGGGAGGTTCTCCACCGTAGGGAAGACTTTGTTGTGAGTGGGGATGTAACCAAACGGGAAAGGAAGAAAAGACATACTAGCAACAATGAGATCACCTGTTGAGGGATCAATCTTGATGTTGTCGGCAGCAGCGCCAAGTTCCTGGATGATGACAAAGTCAGTACTAATACGATGCTATTCTGAGCTGAAGAATATATTGAAGCAATGTAAAAATAGATTACTCACCACCTGAGAGATATACTCGACGTCATGATTCTCAAGCTGCTGGAAGACTCTCAACGTGCCATTTTGGGAGTCGCCAACAAACAGACGGTCTTCCCAGACAGCAATGCCGTTGGCCGCTGGATAGGGGCCTGCAACCGTTTTGCAAAGAGTTGTCTACATAAACTGTTAGTACCCCCTAGGATATTAGGGTGTGTTGATGGGCTGACCTCTCCTGCAGGTTCACAGAATTGGACGTTCGTGGCCCAAGACCACGGACCAAACTTCTCTTCAAGGCTGCGCCAAGGGTCGAAAAAGAAGTAGTGATCATTTGTCAAATAAAAATCACTACATGTGGGTGGTAAATTAGTAAATGCTTGCTTTATGAAAAATACATGATACCATCTGACTTACAAGGGACCAACGGCGGCTACACCGTTTGCTGTCTTAATGTTGGGATGCTTGACGTCTTTGACAAGTGAGACCGTGTCTGTGCCAAGACTGTGGGAGAAGATGCTGATGGAGTCTCCGGCTCTAGTATGTCTCACGGCAAAGATATGAATCTGATGGTCAGCAATGTTCATATGTCTGTGGCAGTATATTGCTTACTTTCGATGGATCATCAGGCGATGCCCAGATGTCAATACCGTGTGTCACGAAATCACCTTCCACCCCTTCGATACGAAGTTCGGTCGTTTTCCCGGTCTTGATATCGTGCTTGAACAGCTGCTCTCTGAACGATGACTCCTCTCGACCTGCTGCATTGCGTTGACCGGCTGGCGGATACCATTGAGTCCTTCCCTTTGGATCACCACATGCAGCAAAGACCGTGCTCGAGTCAAAGTGAACGACGACGTCCTCGCACGCATTGGCCTCGTATTGGACGACACAGGCTCCGTTGTTGAGCGGCGAACTGTTGGCCCACTGCTGCAGCTTGCCGGCCTTGTCAATCTTCACGTGGCCTGCCAGGTACGCCACCTGATCGACAATCATCTGCCGAAAGATCACCGCGGCAGCTGCCACGATGATGGCCAAGGACAATCGAGAAGACATGGCTGTCGAATGAAATTGTCTCGCCAGACTGTATGATGGTTTTTGTCAAGGTTGAAGCAGAGAACAGGCTTTATTGTCGAGACCGCACGTACAATGTAATTGGACAAAATGTCGGCGGACGAGTTCCGTCTTTGGACGTCATGAGACAGTTGCATTGAGTGCGTCGACTCCGAAATCGGAAATGCCGTCTTTTTCCGCATGCACGGCTTGGCTCGGGGTAACAACGCGTC
Source organism: Sporothrix pallida (assembly GCA_021396235.1). Lineage (NCBI taxonomy): Eukaryota > Fungi > Ascomycota > Sordariomycetes > Ophiostomatales > Ophiostomataceae > Sporothrix > Sporothrix pallida. The sequence continues at coordinate 26,227 of WNYG01000115.1, read as the reverse complement.
TTGCAGGATCGAACTCCGCTGACCTCCACAAATCCTCCGTTATGCCTGTGCCGAAGGTAAATGTACGTAGAAATCAAGACGAAAACTGGAAGAAGCCGAAATGTGCGGTGTTAAGCCGGCTTTGCGCCCGATGCCCATATTTTGGTCCGGCCGTCAGAATAACATTGCGGGCTAGTGTGCTTGTTTTGTGGGACGCACGATTGTATTCCCCATGGGGGCAATGATTTGCAGTTTTTGAGGCATCTCCTCACTTGTGTTGGAGTCAGTGGATCCTTCCATGTGCCAAGGTCAAGACGTCAAACAATCGGCGTAGATGCCGTGGAAGTATGTAGCCGTTGCGGGAGAAGCGAGGCGGGGAAGACGGACGGAGGCCAGATGAATCATTTGGGGCATTTGTTGGCAGAGGCACTCAGCGATGCAAAGTTTATATATTTTCTGGCCAGGCTGTTTTTCTGTTGTGCCTTTGGTACCTGATCTTCAACAATCGATCACCGAGATCAAACGACAACCGACAAAATGGCGGGCCGAAAATTGACAAAATACAATATCCTGATCATAGCCTTTGCGGCTTTGGGGTCCCTGACGTTTGGGTACTCTAATATGATCATTGGCAGCACTTTGGGACAGCCAACATTTGTGTATGTACAACTGCTATTCTAAAAAAAAAAAAAAAGAAAAAAAAAAAAAATTTGACTAACACTGGACAGTGAATACTTTCATGTCAACCAAGGCGGCAACTCGGACAAGATCACGGGCGCTATGAATGGGATATACACAGGAGGAGGATGTAAGTGGAACGACAACAGAAGTAGCTGACATTTACGTGTTGTGCTGACGTTTTAGTCCTCGGCTCGTTGTTTTCGTCGTGGACTGCAGACAGGTTCGGCCGCAAGAAGACCATCTTTCTCGGTGCTCTGCTCGCGACAATCGGCGGTGCCATTACTGCGGGCGCCATGAACCTGGCCATGTTCCTTGTTTTCCGTTTTGTCAATGGCTGGGGCATCGGTATACTCCTGGGACTCGTCCCTCTTTATCAGAGCGAGGTCTCTCCACCTCACAACAGAGGATTGATGGTCGGCTTCCATGGTGTTCTGGTGACTATTGGCTATTGTGGTGGCAGGTAAGCTCGCTGGTATTTACAGAAAAACAAAGACATAACACGTACTGACGCATGCGGATTGCAGTTGGATTGGATTCGGCTTCTATTTCCTCGATGGCCTCAACGGCGCCCAATGGCGGCTGCCACTGGCTATCCAGGCCATTCCACCTCTCCTGTGCTGCTTCAGCATTCTGTTCCTGCCAGAGTCGCCTCGTTGGCGTAAGTTATTTTATGCTCTCAAACGATACAAACACCATCTAACATTGTTAGTCATCTCCCAGGACCGTGCCGAAGAGGCACTTGCCATTGTGCGCCGCCTTCACCATGACCCCAAAGACCCCGATGATTCGTATGCCATCCGGGAATATCATCAGATTTTACAGCAGCACGAGATCGACCGCAAGTTCAACGTGTCCTGGTACGAGCTGTTTGCCAAGCCATCGTACCGCAAGCGGATGATCATTGGCTTCATCGTCCTGTTTGGTGCCCAGACGACAGGCACGACCGTTATTGCGAGTAAGTTGAACATGGCATGAATATTTTGAATTACAAACGAATGGGTATTTTGCTCACACGCCCAGACTACGGCCCCGCTCTCTACAGCACTCTCGGCTTCGACTCCACCAAACAGTTGCTCCTCAGTGCAGTCTACGCCACCATTGCCCTCGTCGGCAACTTCTTCAACGCTTTGACGCTCGACCACGTTGGCCGTGTCAAGGCACTCAAGATCGGCTGGATTGGTGATCTTCTGTCGCTCATCGGCGAATGTGTGGCACTCAGCGTCTTCCAACGGACCGGTTCTCGGTCGGCTGCCGTGGCCTGCGTCGTCTTCCTCTTCACCCACATCTTCAGCTTTGCCTTCAACATCGATGTCACGACATAGTAAGTCTTCTTATTACACCTAAATACAATAACGACCTGCTAACAACACAGCGTCTACACGTCTGAAATCTTCCCGAACCACATTCGGTCCAAGGGCATGGCCTTTTCGATCAGCGCCTACTTTGCAGCCCTCATTATTTATCTGCAGGTGGCGCCGACGGCCTTCAACACAATTGGGTGGAAGTTCTACCTCGTGTTTGTCATTGCACTGACGGCCTTTATCCTCCCGCTCTTCTTCTACTGCCCCGAATCCAAGGGTTTGAGTCTGGAGGAGATCAGCCGTCTGTTTGGTGACGAGGTTACGGATGTCACTCTCGATGGTCCGAGCAAGCTCGACGACAAGCTCGTTATCGGCAGAGATGTGGAGATGATGGAGCAGGAGAATCATGACAATGAGTAAACGGCTATGGCAACAAATCTAGAGTAGAAATGAAGAGCTCGGGCCGGCGAAGACGAATGGTCGGTTATGCGATACGTGGATGATAGCAGCCTTCTTTATATAATGGCTTGTTTTGCCCAAAATTTGGTGAAGGGGCATTCAATATAAACCTCGCAATCTGTGGGGATATCAGTTAAGCATTAGATATCAGCCCAATATACCACCCGAAAATCTCCACGAGGAATTCCATTCTTTGGACGTGCAACTGTGCCGTCCCTGCTCCAATCTGCTCAGTGCATGTGCCCTCCTTCACCCAACTTTTTTCGTTGAGGTACAAGGTCCTGAAGGTAATGCAACGGTGGCTATGCGGCAAGCTCGCTACGACGAAACTGTGGGGTCCGCGCCTATGAACCTGTTTGCTCCTCCGCACCTCCGCAGACCACGAAAATGCGGTGCGTGTATATGGCATCATTCCATGGACGGACATACTACGGCTCTTTAAACAATTCGGACCGATCTTTATGCTTCCTTGAAGCCTATTTACGATGAATGCAGAAGAATCCCCGCCTGCGTTGGGACTCGAGACCTGGCTTATTAGTGCGTCATTGTCACCGAAGCCAACGTCTACAAGTCGGTGTTATCCAAATATCCACTTTGCAGCCATGATCCGCCGTCATATTTCGCCGACGCTAACGTCACCGTGCAGTTGTGGAGGGATCGCTGGCTGACCTCCGAGCGAAGCTTTTCTTTAGGATGATTAAACCAGTCCAGCGACTGCTGGATGACAGGGATAAGGAAAATATATGAAGGCAGCATGTAGCCTGGATTTCCCGATCGTAGATAATAGTATCGCTCACACAACGCACCACTCTGAACATCATGAGGCTCACATTGATCACCACCGTCGTTGGCATTGCTCCGTTTTGCCTGGCCCAACCCACACACAACGGGCATTCAAACTGGGACAATTCGGGCTTGACGGTCCGGACCAAGACGGGCATCTTCACGGGGCTCCAGAACACCAACTTCACTGGTGTCCGCGAGTTCCGTAACATCCCGTTTGCTCTGCCTCCGACAGGGAGCCGGCGATTCATGCCCCCGGAACCGCTGCCTCATTCGGATGAGCACCACTACTCCTACCGGTACCCGCCCTCTTGCCCGCAGTTTGTCAGCAGCAGTGCCAGCTTCTGGAATCTCTACGCCGACTATCTCCTTATTGACAACGGGCTTAAAACCCATTTCACGGGTGCAACCGCTGAGTCGTCCTCGGAGGACTGTCTCAGCCTCGCCATCTGGACACCGCTGAATGTCTCGGCCAACGCGAATCTCCCGGTTGCCTTCTTTATGACTGGTGGCGGCTTCTCCACGGGCGGCATCCAAATCCCCGGCCAGATCCCTGCACCGTGGGTCAACCGTACGCAAGCACACATCGTTGTGACCATTAACTACCGCGTCAACATCTTTGGCTTTCCCAACTCGGCCGGCAGTGACGAAACCCCCAACGTTGGTATTCTGGACCAGCGCATGGCTCTCGAGTGGGTGGCCACCAACATTGCCTCCTTTGGCGGAGACCCGTCTCGAATCATGATGTGGGGCCAATCGGCCGGGTCCCAGAGCACAGACTACCACAACTACGCTTTCTGGGAGAACCCCATCTCCCACGCGAGCTTCTCACAGTCGGGCACCGCTCTCAAAGGCCTCTCTTCATCCGACGCCGCTCAGACAAACTTCTCCTCCGTTGCCCTGGCCCTCGGCTGCGAATTCCCGTCAGACAAGATTGCTGAACTCGCCTGCATGCAGCAAGTGCCCATGCAGATGATCGTTGATTACCTCAATTCTGGCGCCACGAAGCTCAGTTTCGGCCCCATTGCCGACGAGGTGCTCATCTTCTCAGACTACCCAGCCCGCGCGAAGGCCGGCAAGCTATCGTCCAGTCCGGCTATCTTTTCTGACGCGTCCAACAACGACGCCAGCTTGACCTCTTGGCCGGTTACCAACGTCGCTGCGGGACCGAATGAGACGTCTATCCTCAAGAGCACACTCGCAGGTTGGGTATGTCCCACTGCCAACTCCAGCATCCTCAGGCACGACGCAGGGCGCATCACGTACCGATATCAGTACGCTGGCAACTTCTCCAACGAGACGCCATACAGCTGGCTGGGTGCCTGCCACTCGTCTGACTTGACTATGAATTTCGGCACCTACTTCCTGCACACGACCAACGCCACGGACCCTACGCCGACACCGCTTGAGGTTAGCACCAGCGAAGCAATGCAGGACTTCATCCTTGCCTTCATGTCCGACCCCGTCAATGGACCACCGGCAAAAGGATGGCTGCCATACACGTACGGCTCCAACGTGCTGCGTTTCGGCGCCGACGGGATCGCGGTGCAGAACGTGACTGGATACGAGATCGACGGCCCATGTTTCGGGAACGGAACTTACAATCCTCTTCCGTGAGCTATCTTGCTTATCAAGGCGTGCAAGTATTATCCTCCTTGTGTAACGTGTAATTAGTCGATCACCTTTAGCAGAATATGAAGGTGAGCAACACCATCCCGATGAAGTAGCACAACCGCGTGTGAGGTCGAGAGAAACAAGATGCAAAGTCGAAAGTTGCAATTATGGGACGCATTGTAGTGCTACAGGGGTGGTCTGGGAACTATGTAGTAGTTTTTGTTCGATTCGCAAAGCTGTTGGGCTACGTATACGTAATACGCAAGCACCGGCCAGGCAATCCTCTTTTCAGCCATCAAATATGAAAAACTTTGGACTTAGAAAACAGATTATCTCGTCTGGAGAGCGAGAGACACGCTGTAGCTGTTTATAAATTAGGGAGTCGTGATCGATAGGAGTCTCGGTCCAGGGCTTTCGTTACATTTCTCTCGGCCTCCGGAACCAAATCGACATGTCGTCGCATGAAGGGTTTGTTATCTCGAATATACTTTACTACGCCAACTGTCCGCAGTCAAGGCAATGTCGATGAACTTGGAAAACGAGAAGAAACGGACGGTGCTACGAAGGAAGAAAATCAACAGAATTCACCCGCTCGTGAAAAATTTCAGTAACAATGTCGCCCAAAGTCGTTGAGATGGCCCACTATTCTCTGCGTCGATCTCGGCCAACCCTGTTCCTATTAGCCACGTCTTGCCAGCGTTACCTTCACCCCCCCGCATTCGCACTTGTTGCGGGGCCCGATGAAAGGTCTAATACGATGTATTACCAGAAGCACGGCTGCCAAACAATCGACTTCCTGTCGTTGTCGTATGGCGGGGGACGACGAAAGTAGCGACAACGATGGCTGTACTCTTCCGGCAGTATGTCGGCCGGATGCTAAAGTTGAAGCAAGTAAAACTAAAAAAAGGCGCTAACACTCGACCATCGTTGTCTTACGTGGAAGCCGTGAGCAAAGCTTACTGTTACAAAGAGACACTTTCCCAGGGGCATGAGGGTAACCCTGTCAGGTGATCAGGCTACGGAAAGGATGCACGACTTGTGGCCTGCTATATGGAGAGGTGTATTAATAGAGTACTATACTTTTATGTTTGATAAGTATAAGAATAATAGTATAAAAGGTGTTTATATTTTAAGTAAGCGGTAACGATTGGGTTTTTCATTTGTTTATGAGGAGCAAGTTTTGGTTTTGTATATTTAGTTAACACACGGACATCCCTTTACTCGAACAGCTTATTAAAGTACTTTCCAAACTTGGATGGCTCGCGAGGAACAAACATCTCCTCGTAGTTGTCAATCTCCTCTTTGAGACCGCCAAGACTGAGATCAGCCTGGCCAGGACGGACATACGTCGACTTGGCGACGATCTTCCAGACGACGGCAATAACAATAAAGAAGAAGATCATGCCATAATCCAAGAAGAACCACATGGTCGACCAGCCGCCTGACAAGAAGAGACTGTATCCACCGGCCAGGAGCATAAACGTCAGACCGCCCATGGCAAAGTAGGACGTGTACGGCTGGAAGCGGCCCTTGTAGGGCAGCGTGTTGCGGTCGACGTTTTGCTTCTGGAGAGCCGAGTAGAAGTGGCGGTAGGTGACGGCTGTGCACAGGTAGTTTATGATCTGGCAGCAGGTGACGAGATCAACAAGGTAGGTGAGCACATCGGCCGAGGAGTTGTTGACTTGCAGGAAGGCAAGCAGACAAAAGGCGAGTGATAGAGCCAGAGCATAGATCGGGACACCCGCCTTTGTGCAGCGGCCAAAGAAACGGGGCGCGTGACCTTCAAGAGCCATACCATGCAGTGTGCGAGTGGCAGAGAAGAGAAGACCGTTGCCAGCAGAGAAAACAGACGTCATGATGAGTGCATTGACGAGGTGAGGCAAAAAGGGAATCTTCATGCGCTCCATGGCAATGACATAAGGAGAGGCAGCACCCGTGCCTGAGCCGTCGGCCGTTCCTCCCAGGATGGCCGACAGGGTGGGATCGTTGTAGGGAATGACAATGCCCATGCAGAGGGCAGAGCCGACAAAGAAAAGAAGGATGCGGTAGATAAAGGAACGGAAGGCCGGAGGAAGAACCTTGCGAGGCGTCTCGGCTTCACTGGCCACCATCGAAATGTACTCGGGGCCGCAGACACTAAAGCTGGCCTGGTAGATGCAAGAAATGATACCGCAGAGACGGCCAACGTTGCCCGGCTCGAGGTACGACACGAATGCACCTGGGTCTTTCCAGTAGCGGAAGCCGTATCTGTCGTGGATAGGGTTGCCGCCGACCATTGTGATGAAAGTGAAGAGGAAGAGGCCCAGCATCAGGATGACCTTGAATATGGAGAGATAGAACTCGGCAATGCCAAACCAACGGACCGAAACGACGTTGAGAAGGCCGTAGAGGACGATGAGAGCGACGACGATGGCTTCGACCGGAACTTTGTCAGTCCAGAAGGTGAGCATGATCTGGAAGGCGACGATTTCGAAAGGAACTTGATAATTGTTGACGGTTAGTCGGGTGTAGCAGAGTATTCGAAAGCAGAGGGACAGCAAGACTCACCCAGGAAAGCCATGTTTAGGAAGAAGTTCCAGGCCATGCCAAATCCAAGTGCACCGTCAACCCACTCACTGCCGAAACGGACAAAAGGCGACGGCACCGGGACCAAGGTGACCATCTCGGCAAAGCACTCGTTTACGGCCCACATGACGGAACCCCAGAGGAGGAAGGCAATGAAGAGGCCGGCCGGACCGCCCTTGGGCAGAGCAGCACCCATTTGGACGTAGAGGGCTGGCATGTTAGTGTGGTGTCCGAAAAGAGTTAAAGATGGCAGCGACGGCGTTGACTTACACGTTCCAATGGCACCACCGATGGCAAAGAGTTGCACTTCTTTTCCACGAAGGTTGCGTTGAAGTGACTGGTTGCCGGCGGTAAAGGGAATTGCGGAGCCCTCGTCGACATCGCTGACAGGTTCTGGCGATGTCGCTTTGGCATCACGCAAGCCCGGTTTCTCGTTGGACTCCATTGTGGGGACTTTGCTGCGTCGGCGAAGATCACAGTGATGGTGTAAAACAAAGGAAATCAAGAAGAGAATGAAAATAAAATGAAATCAAAGTGACGGGGAATAAAACGTGGGATAACGACCTGCATGAGGATGCGTTCTAGAAACGAGCAACTCACAATGCAAACGTACACAGTGCTGACCGTCTTTCTGTATATATACAACTGCGCGTGCATCATGCACGGTCCAGTGCCTTATCATGATGCATCCAAGAACATGGGAAACAAGGTTCCTCGTCATCTACAAAGTACGCATGGATGCGACGCAACAGGGACAGTGTGTTGCCCACAATATGCTGTAGATACAGTGATAAGAGCCCTACATTACCCCTGTAACTTGTAGGGCGATGGATTTAGTGCCAGGCACGGTATCTGCCATATCTCCCGTATCTGGAAGGAACATTGGCGCATATCTTTGGTAGCGATGTGTAAGAAATTAGGGCCGTCGGGAGCCCCGCTAAGGCTCTGTTTATCTACACTGCGGAGACACCGCCAATTGGCATGGGCGGAATGGCAATATTCAATTCACAACGTAGATGCATCACAAAAGCAACACATCATGTAATTTTTACGGTATCGGGTGTGGGAGATATTACATTTTCAATAGACTTGTTATATTCTATGCGATGCACATAATTTATCTGTAAGACACAGTCAACTCTACTGCTTAAAATCCGGCGACACAAACTCCTCGTATCTGTAGTAAGGCTGGAATTCAACAAAGAGACAGTCCTGTTTTGTTAGTGATTTTCTCTTAAATATCTCAACTATGTTGGAGTTGACTTACAGGCGTGCTTGCCATGCGGTAGTTGTAGGCGGCCTCTTCTTCACTGACCAGCCGCTTCGGCTTGCCCGCAACACTGGCCGCATCTGCCAACATCTGCACACGGCAGCTGCGCTCCATCAGACAAAAGAGGAAAGCCGCCTCGTCGACGGTCTGGCCAACTGTCAACATGCCGTGGTTGAGGAGAATGGCCGCCTTGTTCTGTGTGCCCAGGCTGGCGGCAATGCGCGCGCCCTCGTCGGCCTCGTTGGCAATGCCGCCGTACTGGTCGTAGACAGTATGTGCCTTGTGAAAGTAGCACACGTCCTGGTTCAGCATCTCAAGAGGCTTGCCAAAGGCAGAGTATGCGCGGCCATGGATCGAGTGTGTGTGGCAGATGGCGTGGACATCCGGCCGTGCGCGGTGAACCGCCGAGTGGATCTGGAAACCGGCGGCATTGATGGATCCGGCCGTGTTACCGCCGACGACCTCACCACTCAAATCGACACAGATCATGTCGCTGGCACGCATCATGCTGAAGTGAACACCAAGCGGGTTGATCCAGAACCGGTCCGTAAACTCTGGGTCACGAACGCTGATGTGGCCAGAGATACCTTCACAGTAGCCCTCGCGACCAAAGACGCGGAATGCCGCGGCCATGTGCTGCAACTGCCACACTCTGGTCTCTTCGTGTGTGGCAAACGTAGGAACACCGGGCAGGCCCTTGCCACGGTGAGCCATGGCATTGAGCGGGTCGACTTCTTCATGGGAAGCAGGGGCAGCCTCAGCCACAAGCTGGACGGCCTTGGTCGGGGCTGTCTCTGTCATTGTTGAGGACATGATGAGTGTGCGGGTGGAAATGAAGTTTAGTATTTGAAAAGGGGCTGTGCAGTATTCACAGTAGAGCCAAAATATCGTGAAACTATCGTATGTAGAAGAGTGATTGATCAAAGTAGATGAGGTTATTCGCAATGGTCGTTTTTACACAATGTTTCAAAATGTCAAGATGTCTCATACTCAAATAGGAAACTGTCGCATTGACGGTTACAAGGCAAGTGAATACATAACCGACGCTAACGTGGTGTCCGTGTCTACACTGATAAGAGTGTCGGGTCGCCCGACACGTTAGCTCTACACCAATCTACATCGCCGCTACAACCCCCGCACTCTTATCTTGCCGACGGCATGGACGTGTTACTAAATACAGCTTCCCTCCAGACTCATTCTACAACTACTGAATTTCAATTACACTGTACCTGAATGGAAAACAGCAAACATGGAGTCTTCTGGCATCATTTCCCGGGGTACGTCAATGAGTGTCGATTTGGGTGGTGACTTCCAACAGCCTTGATTGGTCAAATCCACTTACACCTGGGAAGGCCGACCCGCTAACCTCTTCTCTCACGTTTAGCTACCCACGCCCTGACGACCAACACAAACGTCGTCACGTTCTCCTTTGCAACTTTGCTTCTTGTGTATGGTATTTACTACACGATCTACGAGCCTCTCGTCGTTTCCCCGCTCGCCAAAATCCCTGGCCCCAAGCTCTTCGCCTTGACGAAATGGCGGCTTGCCTACGAAGACTGGACCGGACGTCGAACGACCTGTCTGCGTGACCTCCACGCCAAATACGGCCCGGCCGTCCGTGTCGGGCCCGCCGAAGTCTCCTTCTCCTCACTTGCCGCATTACGTACAATTTACGGTGCCGGGTCCGGCTTTGAGCGGACGACGTTCTACCGCATGTTCGACGTCTATGGCCGGCAGAATCTGTTCACCTTTGGCCCTGCTCGTCAACACGCCGACCGCAAGAAGGCATTGGCGCATGCCTACTCCAAAACAACGGTCCTTCACCCTGAAGCACTGGCAACGCCCCTGATACGCAAGAATGTGCAAAGCTACCTGGCTCTGATCGAAGCACAGCGGAATGGTGATGCCAGGACAGATGGCCATGAGATCTTCCACAGTCTCCACTGGTTCAGTCTGGACAGCATCACCGGCTTTCTGTATGGTGACAAATATGGCGGGACACATGCCCTTCAGCAGAGCCATCCTCATCGTGATCGTGACAGGCGTCTCCTTGACGACATACTGGATCCCGCCCGTCGTCATCTGAGCTGGTTTGCTGTTCACCTGCCAAAGTACACCAAGTGGCTATACTCGAGGACGGGTGTGCAAGAGCGAGTCATTGACTCGCTGGGTATGCTTCCCATGGCCAAGCCAGCCACATATACAGCAATCAGAACACACGCCCTGGCATCGTGGAACTCGTTTGAGGCACACGTCACATCCAATGGCGGAGCATTACCCGCAGCCGCGGCCGACGACGCGACCACATCCATCTCCATCATGGGACGACTGTTCCAACACAATTTGTCCACCAAGTCCAAGGGCTCCAACACGCCCATGGACGGGCTTGACATGGCTTCAGAACTGGCTGATCATCTTCTTGCCGGCATCGACACCACCAGCGACGCTGCCATGTTTGCCATCTGGGCGCTGTCGAGACCGGAGAATGCACACTACCAGAAGCGGCTGCTTGCTGAAGTAGCAGCTCTGACTCAAGATGCCGGCGAGGTTGACAAGAAGGGCAATCCAACGGCCGATGCCTCTGACAAGTTGACGTTCCTCGACGCTGTCTTGAAGGAGACGTTGCGCTTGTATGCACCCCTTCCAGCAACCGAACCTCGAATCCATGCTGGTGGCAAGGATTCCGTCATTGACGGATGGACCATCCCAGGTGGTACTGTCGTCGGTATGGATCCATATACGATCCACCGAAACTCAGAGGTCTTCCGTGATCCGTTCGTGTTCCGTCCTGAGCGGTGGCTTCCTGGTGAGGGTCCCGAGACGGAAGAAGAAAAGGCAACCATGCGTCGTTGGTTCTGGGCCTTTTCCAGTGGTGGGAGAATGTGCATCGGCATGCATCTCGCCATGGCCGAGATGACGATGCTACTTGCAGCAATCTACCGCAAGTACACCACGAGATTGAACGTCAAGCAGCATAATGCCAGTCCTGGCATCACAAGCCGGTTTGAGGTCTTTGGTGATGAGACCATGCCGCGTGTTACTGTAAGTTCTTTCGCCTGGATGTACTCAATCAGGACAATTACTGACTCTTGCCAGGAACACGAGTGCTGGGTCCATTTTGACCCCATTGAGTAGTCATGCATACGAAGCAGATATAATAATACCGTATGAAAGTACGTGAAGTATGAAGCAGAGGATGCTGGATGATTTCTTGTACATAGTAATTTCAAATCAAATTGTCATTTAGTTTGCCTTTACTCAAAGAACGGGGTGCGTCATTGACATGTATTTCTCAGTGTAGATTGGTATTTTTTAATTGCATTCAATTCCGCCCTTGTTGGCCACGATGGGTTAAAATAAAATGGATAAAATGCTACTTTAGTTTCATCTGTAAAATATATGGCCGGGCGAGATGCATCTTGGACAGGAAACGATCTACCAACCTAAAAGGCTTCACGAACATCACGATATCGAGCGACAATTTCTGCCACCATTCCTCGAATCTTCCTTGCCGCAGCAAACTTGACACTCAACTTCTCAAAAAGCTCCACCGCCAACTCGAGGTCATCAATAGCACGAGTCTGCCGAAGTACGGTAGCCAAATTTGCCGGTTGTGCGGTTGTTGCGTAGATGAGGGACAGCGAGACAGTGAATATGCTCAGGAAGTTCAGCCAGTTGTACGCAAATCGTTGCTGTTGGTGGAGACTGTAGGCGTGACGAAGAGCCATGGCGGCAGCATTGGCAAGTATTTTTACGCGCTGGGCATCCATGACAGGAAACAGAGGTGATGGCCGGTAAAGGGAGGCCAGATGTGTGTAGTAGTTGAAGTCGTACCATGTGCTGCTGAGATGTGGTACGCGGCTGTCGAGATCAGGCAGTGGAAAAGGCATCGTTCTCCGCCAGTTGACAAGTTCTTGGTGTAAAGCTGTCAAAATATTCTCTCGTTGCGATGTTGATGCTGCTGTTAGAGTTGCATTTGGGTCTTTGGCTGCTTTTGCTGCCGCTGCAGCCAGTCGACTAGCAGATGGCGAATACACCTGTCGGGCAATCCGACTGGCAATCTGCCGAAGAGCAAGAATGTGTAATGGCACAGACAAAAGTGACGGCTGCAGAGTGAGGCCATCACCAGGTGAAAATTCAGATACATCCACCATATTCTGTGCACCCTGGGCTTCCGTCGCTGAAAACGGCTCGACGTCAATGTCGTCGTCATGGAGAGCAAATGGTCGGCCGAGTGCAATTGATGCAACACGGTCCATCATGTAGATACAGAAAAAGATGCGCTTTCGTTGTTCAGCAACATCGTGAGGAAGCTTGTCATATGTTGAGGCAGTATGCAGGCCGCATCCAAGTGCAACTCGAGCAGCCATGCCCACCAGGAACCACGTATCTAGGTTGTTAGTGTCTATCCTTTTATTGCTCATCACATATCAGGGGCACTTACTTGGCCCCAGTTGATTAAAAAAGGAGTATGACACTTGCAGTGTCAACACTTCGATGGCAGCCATCTCATTCATTGCTAGTGCCTCCTCGGCATACTGCAAAGCTTTGTTGTAGTAGAGCATCGGTTCAGATTCGTCGGTGAGTGATACTGAAGAAAAGGCCGTCGAGCCAATGGCGAGAACCATCCAGACTCGGAAGAGGTCTAGAGGAGAAAGTCCACCAGCAGCAGCACCTGCTAGATCTGTCTGCATCTGGCCCAACGTTGTCATGAATGACCGTCGTTCGACAATCGGATAGAGTGTGTTGGAATGAGCAAAATAAAAGTCAACCAGCAATGCGACATGGTCTGAATCGCCAACTCCATCATCACTTATTGCTGGTGGAGGCCATGCCAGATTGGCCAGTGCTGCTGCCGGCTCCATAATGTCGCTCAGAAAGACGTCGCCAAACAGGAGCGGGTAGACGGAAATGCTGTCACTGAGACTACTGAGTACGGACGAACTGTTGAACAGATCTGACGGCGAGTTGAAATCCATCATTGTTGGCTCAGCGGTGCCAGCATAGCCAAAGTTGTTGGTGATTGTCGTGCTGGCTGTGGGTCGAGTGGTGGCTGCATTGTCTGATGTTCCGCTGACACCCTGTGATGTTACAGCGGTCACCTCATTGGTAAAGACAAAGTCAGCCTTATCTGGTGTAAGCCTGCACAGGATCATCTGTGTAAGTTTTGCAAATGCAAGGCCAGACGATGAGCCAAGATGGCGTTCAGCAGTGGCCTCGAGTGTCAGCTCTTTTAGTTCTTGAGCAAAAGACGGCGTCTCGCCTGGCACATGTGTGTGGCTGGATGCGGCTGTTGGTGTCTGTGAGTGTCGCCGATCTTGTTGTGGAGACGATGATGCGTGAGCTTGATGGTGGATTTGCTCGTTCGCACTGGCAAATTGCCTTATCTGGGGCGGTTGCTGTGGACGAGGCGAAGGAGTGTTCATGTGCATGTTGGTGTCTTGAAGTGTTGTGCCGCTTTCTGCTTGTGACACTGCTGCGAGCAGAGACGAAATTGACGGAGCTGGCGACTGGAGTTCTTGTGCTGGCCCTGTTGTTTCATTTGGCTGGTGTGCCGATTCGCCCTTTTCGGCGGCGAGTTGCTGGCGCAATGAGGCCAACTGAGATTCAAGATTGCGAACATATCTGTCTGGTGAGTACCCTTCTTAAAACAATGAAACCCACGAGTTTTGACTCACGCCAAAGGATATGAGACTGTGGCCCCTCGGTTGGTGTCCTGGAAGCTGCACCGCACTCGAGCTGCCTGGCAGTTCTGACACGATGGCAGCAAACGATCACATCTCTTCTTCCGCTTGTGGCAGCGAGTGCACGAAGTTCGCGATTCTGGCGTAAATGGAGCGGACATGGTGGCAGCAGTCAAGTATGTAAAAATTATCGCTGGATGAGTAAACGATCGAGTCGTCGTCAAATAACAGAAAACGCGGAGAGGGGTGATGAAGTTCAAGTCCTCCTCGTCGATGCCAAAGATACGGTCCACGCCGAATCATCCCCGCTTTCCGGGCCGCGAGGTTTGTTATCAGTTGTTGTTTAGTGGCCAACCGTTGGGCGCTAGTGCCTGAAGTTTGGTTGCCACTTCACCCAAGGTCCCTGTGAGAAAGGGCCAACTTATCGCTGTAACTAAGATCTCTCAGTCTTGTCGCTTTCTTCTTTCCTCATCAACAATTAATGCATTTCCTGGCTTACATTTCTCTTACTTGTTAATCTTTAATTAATTGAATTGGCTACCAACAATTGATACACATCACTTCCTTTACATCTCCACCACTGCCACGGCCTTCACTTCGACAAGCATACGCGGGTCTGGCAGCTGCTTGACGCCAATGGTTGCCCGTGCAGGCGCCACAGCTCTTGTTGGAAAGACCTTGTTCCACTCCTCGTTCATGCCGGCATAGTCTCTGTCCATGTCGACGACATATACAACGGCGTCAATTAGGTTCTGGACGCCGCCCTTGCCGTCCGTAGCGCCCTTGATGACATTGTCAATGTTTTCCAGGACAGCGGCCGTCTGGACACGAACATCGAGAGTCTGTGTGCCATCTGCATTCTCGGTGACGCCAGGCCATGTTCCGTCGGACGGCCGGACACAGGCTGTGCCAGCGACATAGATTGTACGGTGCGGGCCGGCTGGTGAAAGACGGGCGTTGGCAAACCGGCTGGCGCCTTCAGGAGCGCTAGGGTTAACAACGTAAGCGTCGCCGTTGGGTGCCATTTTGAGACCGTTTGAGATTGAAGTGTGTAAGTCGATTGGTGGTTTTGTGTGAATGTTTTGGTTGTTGACACTACTATTTGTTCCTGCTCTACAATTTATGCCAATCAAATAAATACTGTGTCATGCTCATTCGATTTTCATTCACTCAATAGTTTGACAATCGGTCTTCTCGCCGCCATTCGTGTCGGAGAAAAGTCGCTGTCACGTTGGTGATTGAAAGCTGGTGTCGCCAGGGCCGACAATGTCGGACAGTCCGACAAACCCAGCCCCGCTTTCGATCCCGCTGATAAGACCCCTGAAGAGGGGGCGTTATGGTTATGGCCACGGGATTTAGCGAGCAGCCTCCATAACGCCCCGAACTCCAGCGCATTTACGCTGTTTGAGCTCACTTTCTATCAGCAATTCCCACCTCGACAATCAACCCAACAATCTCCCAACATGGACATTCAGCACCACGTTATCAAGGACTTTGCCTTTACGGATGGCACCGTCTTACCGTCGGTCTCAGTGGCTTACACTGTACTGAACCCGTCGGCCACCAAGACGGCGCTGGTCATCTCCTGCTTCCGCGGCCGCCTGGAGAACACCTACACTTTTGCTAGCGGTGCCCTGAAGGATCACCGCATTGTCGTGGTCGCCCTCTTTGGCAATGGCGAGTCGTCGAGCCCGTCCAACACGCCTGGCTTCCCTTGCTCGACTCTCGAGTACCAGGACTGTGTCAAGGCGCAGCACGATCTTTTGGTGAATGGCCTAGGCGTCAACGAGCTCGACGTCGTCGTCGGCTTTTCTATGGGCGGGCAGACCACGTACCACTGGACGCTCATGTACCCCGCAATGGTCCGCAATGCTGTCGTCATCTGCTCGTCGGCGCGCACCAGCAACCACAACATCCAGTTTCTGGAAGGTCCCCGCGCTGCTCTCGAGAATGCCGTCGACTACGTTCCTGTCGCAAAGAGAGACGAGAATACTCCAAGAGCCACGCGTGGTATCCAGGCTTTTGGCAAGGCGTACTCGGCCTGGCTGACTAGCGCCGAGTGGTTCGACGAAGAAAAGTTCCGCGACCTCGGCTTTGAGACGCGGGCGGCTTGGGACGCCACAACCACCGGCCCGAACTACAACGGCTGGGACGCGGATGATTTGCTGGCCATGCTTGGTATGTGGCAGCGGGGAGACATTACGAGGGTGGGCAATTACGGCAGTCCTGCGAAGAGTTTGGAGGATGCATTGGGCAATATCAGGGCAAATGTCCTTTTGATGCCGTGCCAGACGGACCAATACTTTAGACCTTATGTGTCGAAGCAGGAGGCGGAGAAAATTCCCAATGTGACTGTCAATGTCATACCTTCGATCTGGGGCCATTTGGCTGGCGGTGCTGCCAATCCAGTCGACACGAAATGGATGGATGACGAGATCGACTTCTTTTTGAATTAGTAGTGCGGGAAGATGGTTTATGAGAGGCCATAACAACACAAAGCGTCACGAAAATATTTGGATATGTAGTAAAATCAATAACAACGATTTATTTGTTTATTTAATGTGTAAACGTATGTTTATTAATTTTTTTTTAACTTTATTTCTTGTCAGTTTTGTGGTCACCTTTTTTTTTTTAATTTTTTTTTTTTTTTGAAAACAAAATGAAATAAGAAAGTAGAAATTGGCGACAACCCCAACAAATTGACATTTATTTGTGAATGGGAGATAAAAGTTGAATTATTTATTGAAGAGCTTCTCAAAACGCAAAGAAACTTATAAAGTGATGGCACACCGATATTATGAAATAGTATGCAAAACATCCTGAAACCTAGATATTCACTTGGCATTGACAATGCCTCTCCCATATTCGAACAAAGCTCCCGCCAAAATGACCTTTTCATCGTCAAACCGCTTGCCAATAACTTGCATTCCCACGGGCAGCTTGGCATGCGGCTGCTCAGGCGAAGGCAAGAAGCCACACGGCACATTCATGGCTGGATGGCCGGTGGCATTAAATGGTGCCGTGTTATTTGTTGTACCAATGGCATACGCCAGCTTTTCGGCGACAGATGCTGTTTTGGGAGGTAGAGGACGTGCCACATTGGGGGCACAGGGAGTGATGAGAACATCGACTTGGTCAAGTGCGGCATCGTATTCAGCACGCAGTTTAAGAACCTGACGATGCGCCTTTGCTTCAAGACCGGCAGCAAGGCGAGTGTTGGTGACCTGTTGGCTCAGAAGAATGTTGATGGCAGCAGGTGTGTGCTCGTTGAGAAGAGACGTAGCCTTGGCGCCGCCTTCACCATTTGAAAGAGGAATCTGACCAGTCAATGGCCGGGTGTGGGGAGGCACGTAAGTGAGGTGGCCTGACGCCCGACCTTGGAGCAGCCAAGTGGCCATGGACGGACGAGTGGAGGCATTCCACAGGACGGCACCGTCGGCATGCATTGGCACAGAGATATCGACAACTTCTGCACCGGCTGCTTCGTAGTACTTTCGAGCCGTGTTGTAAACCATATCACGAACATTATCAGAGACTCCAGACATGTCGAAGCCTTCTTTGAGCAGGCCAACTTTCCAGGTTCCCGTATCAGACTCAGTCCGGTCTCGGAAGTCGGCCAAAATGGCTGCATATGGCTTGACATTCTCCCGCAGCGGTGACTCTGGCGTCATTCGTGGATCCAGGCCGTCATAGCCAGCAATGGTCTCGAGAACGGCAGCAATATCTTCAAGAGACGCTGCCATGGGGCCAAGGTGGTCGATCATGGGCGACATGGCTGCTGCTCCAGTGTATGGGACGAGACCATGGGTTGGCTTGAGACCGTAGATGCCGCAGTAGGACGCAGGAATACGGACTGATCCGGCCTGGTCACTGCCGAGGGCAATCTCTGCCGTGAGGAGTGAACCTGTCTGTGTCTTGGTCCCCGCTGGAAGGCTGCTTTCATCATTGGCTGGAAAGATCCTCTCCATCTGATGGGCAGCCACAAGTACACCAGACCCGCTGCTACTGCCGCCAGAGGTGTGTCCATACAGCCATGGGTTGTGGACGTGTCCCGTGAACGAAGTGTAAGAAAGCGGCGAAGCACACCAGCCCTCACAAGTAGACGTTCCTTTGATGATTGCACCGGCAGCAAGAATACGTGCTACCACAGTGGCATCAATGTCGGACGGCTGGTACTGGCCACCTTCAAAGAGTTGCGGCGACAGACCAACGGTTGTCGGAAGTCCAGCCACAGATATGTTGTCCTTGACTGCAAATGTTCGTCCGTGAAGAAGTCCTAGAACACTTGTCGATACATCGTTTTGAATATTGCAGACGTGACTCCATGCATTCATGGGGTTGTCTTCAGCTGAAGGGACACTGTACTTGCGGCCGTTTACGGTCGGCTGCGGCTCTAGTACTGGCGGTGTGTAGTCAGGGTCTGTCTCGACTTTGTCCATCACGGCCATGAAAGACTGCAGCACTGGACGATACGCTGCCTTGTCTGTGGCAGAGACATCCCGAATATTGAGTGCAGCCAATAGACCGTCCAAGTTAGCGTCTGACAGCTCGGGTCTGGATCAATGTCAGTTACTGCGTGCTGATAATGAGAGGAAAAAAAGGACGGTCGTACACCGGAGCACCTGGAATGACAACAATAGACATTTTGTGATCGTTATTGAATTAATTGAGTGTGATGCTTGTAATTGTTGGGTAAGAAAACTTAAATGTCTAGACAGGTGCTAAAATATGGCGGTTATCGCCGCGTAGGTCCCTCCCCCGCCTCCGATCTCGCCAGCTCCACCCATCACTCTTGCCCATTGGCAAGCAGAATGCGCCCGCCATCAATGCACAGATTGATGCCATCGATGTATGAACCAGCCCAGCTTGCCAAATACAGCACGGCTCCAGCAATATCGTCTTCCTCACCAGCACGCTTGGCCGGCATCTTGTCGAAGAGATTGCTGAACATGTTGCCCTCAGCGCCCACGGGATTCATCTTGCTCGGGACGACTGGCGTTCAAAATAATTAGTATTCGAAAACAAACTTTAAAAGAGAAGCACAAAATAAAAATCCAGCCAGTGCGGACACAACTTACACCCCGGATTGATGCTGTTGACACGCACGTAGAAGCGTGAGAATTTGGCCGCCAGTAGCCTTACCAAATGGTCTGTAGCGGCTTTGCTGGCTGCATAGCTCGTGAGGTCAACATTGGTCGCATTGTGCATGCTGGCACACGAGCTTGTGATGGCAATGCTGCCACGACCAGCACGGCGACCATGGCCCTCAAGGCTTTGGCTGGCGGTTGCCAATAATGGCAGAAAGGCGACAGACAGAAAGTAATGCGCAGTGGTGTTCACAGCAAACGAGGCAGCCCAGTCAGAGTGCTTGGACGACCACATGCTGGCTTGCAATTCGGCCAACGGCGCTGTCAAAACGTTGCATTCTTGTGGAGGATCGCGGCGGATGCCGGCGTTGGAGACCAGGAGGTCGAGCTGCTTTTCACGGGAGGACACAAAGGCGGCCAGCTCGGCGATGGCTTCTTTGCTTGAAACATCACAGGCGTAGCCGACAGCAGAACCGCCTTCGTCCGCTCCCAGCTTGTTGAGTTCTGCAACACACTCGTCAATCGGTTCAGATGGAAGTGCAACAACGTAAACCTTTGCACCATTCCTGACGAGGCCCTAGAGATGAGTTTGGTGTTAGCCGTTGCTTTTAGTCTTCGAAATGTCCATGGGTGGAAGGTGGTACCTTGCAAATCATAAATCCAAGGCCACTGCTGCCGCCGGTGACGACGGCCACATATCCCTTGACGCCAAAGAGATCCTGAAGAGGTCGAGATGCCATTCTGATTGTCGAGTCTGGATTATGATCGTGATGTTGAAGTGAATGTTGTTGAATGCCGTCAACAGATGTTACGTCAGTGCTGCTAAAGAAACAAGACTCGATAAAGCTCTGTTAGCTGTTAGTGCTGTGATTGGCGCTATCTCTGCTGTAAACAGTGCGTCGGGGGACCCGACATGCACAACTGGTGCTGTAACTGCGCTAAAATTTAAGGGTCCAGACTTAAACATCAGCCACTAAAAGAAACATCACTAAGACAGTAGTACTTTTAACACAAGGAATATCGTCGGTGAGGAACGAACTTCTATTCAATATAAAAGAGAAATGTCTAAAGAAAGAGATGAAAATTGCCACAAAATGGCTCACAGTAAAGAAAGTCTAAAGAATGAAAGAAAGGAAAAAAAGAGGTTGGTAAAGAGTGTGCGAAGAATCGAAAGAGAGAAAGGAAATTTGTACTTCCGAGTACATTTAATGACACCGGCTTCTTCTCGTTACCGCTTCAGGCAGGACGTCACCAGCTCGCTGTCTGTCCACGTCAGGCCTGTCCGCGTGGGGACGACGCTCAATTCGTATGTGGCAGGGTCAAACGAGCCAGCTGCCCACGCAACGGTGCCCAAAAAGACGTCGCTGTTTGTATTCAAAAACTTCATCAGTTCACAGACATACTGGACGCACGACGGCGTGTTGCCGCCGCCCGTCTCGGTCGTGAAGGCTTGGCGGCCGTTGGTGCGGAGCCATGTGGCGAGCGGTTGAAACGCGTCAAGGGCGTTGGTTACGCATGTTGTGTGGGTGCCCGAGTAGTCGTAGTCGAGGTATTGGTGCACGTCAAAGACGAGGCCGTGTGTCGTGTTGTCGGGGTTCTTGACGTTGAGGAGGAGAGGGCCGGCAACGGTGGCCATAGCACCTGCACTAGTGTAGCTGTTGTGCGCTGTTAGTGGATGTTTGAAGAGGGGGTGGATTTGACAAAGGAGCTGAAAAAATAAGAAGGGTCGTATAACTTACTTGCTACCAGGCAGGAGAATGGTCTGCTTGGGGGCCACCTTGCGGATGGCGGTGACAACAGTCTGGACCGTGTCAACCCAGGCTGCAACGTCCAAATCATGCGGCTCGTTCATGATGCCAAAGAGAATACGGCTGTTGTTGGCGTACTTGGTCGCCAGCTGTGTCCAGAGACTGGCAAACTGCTCGTTGGTCGGGCCGCCCTGGCCAATGATTTGGCCCTCCCAGCGGGCATAGTTGTGGATGTCGATGATGCAGTGGGCGGTCGTGTTAAGGCAGGACTGCACCAGCTTGTTGTATTCGCCAAAGTTGGCAGCATCAAGCTTGCCACCGGGAGTGTCGACAAGATATCTCATGCCCACGGGGAGGCGGAAGATGTTGAAGCCGTCGTTCTGGACAAAATGGCGCATCTGGCCAGCGCCGTCGATACCAGACACGTTTACAAGCGGAATTTGCATCGAGGCCATGTCCTGGACGCCCTGCGTCGTGATGCCAAAATCGAATCCAGCAATGTTGGCACCGACAAAGCGCATTCCGGTGCGGTTGGCGCTGGGCAGAGCCGCGACCTGCACGGCCAAAGCGGCCACAATAAGAGAGAGAGTCGAGAACATTGTTGTGAACATTGTCGAGAATTGTGCAGTCAATGAGGGAGTGTATGGGGATATCGAGTATCGAAAAAATTTGTGAATCTCAAAAGAAGATCGTAAAATGATTGTGGAATGCTTGGACCAGCCAGAGGGCATTCAAAATGACTGTGGCAGACTGCACGACGAGGAAGGAACGACAAACGTGAGGACAAACAGCACCTTCTCTTTCCTTTCTCAAAAAGCAGCGACGTCGATGCTTTTATTCTCTCCGGCATCCATGTGAAAGGGGCGCACAAAGGCGCAACAGGGCACACAAAAAAGCTTGGAAGAAAAAAGAAAGCAACCCTGCCGCCATCCCTGCACCGGAATTCAACCCTTGCGGTAGTTGGCAAGGGTGAAGTGACACAGACCGGCGGCTGGACACCTACGGAAGCAGGTGTGCATACGAAGTATCCATAAATACGATGCAGAGCGTACGACGTGGGGGCGTTTGTTTTTGTCTGTCTTCCGTTTGTTCTCTGTTCTTCTTCCCTGGGAAAGGGGTGGAAGGACGGCAGCGAGGCGCTGTCAAGAAAATCAGACCAAAAACAGCCAAAAAGGGGCACTTTAGGGATATCGGGCGGCGATGCGCGTTGAGATGCGCGCGTTGAGGAAAACTAGCCGCATTCCCCTGCATTCGTTGGTGGAGAGCACATGCAAAAGACAAAGAAAAGGCGCTGGAAGCCGCTGTGGTGCCTGCCTCACGCCGGCTAACACCAGGCACAGCCGCCTCGTATTGGTCGAAAATTTGTCGAAAAGGGCGCGTTCCTGGCCTGTAAGACGCTGGCTTTGTTTCATGTTTCAACGCTTCAGCTGCAGGGGCTGGGGGCAAACGGGTCTGATAAGCGGAGCTCGCGGTCGAGAAGCGGCCGACAGGCGATCTGCCACTGCTAAAGTGAACCAGATCTTTGGGAGATCCGTGCACGATCACGAATCTTGGCACAACGTGAAGAAAAGATGGAAAATTGGCAAGGGGATTTTCGTCCCAAGTCGGACCTTTGAGTTCTTTTTATGTTTTTGAGCCCCTGTCGTTACATTTCCAACCTCCTCAATGTATGTGGATTTTGTGACCCTTTCTCCCCCAAAAAGCCTCTCACGAATACCTACAAACTCATCCCGGCATCCATCACCACATTCACGCCAGTCATCCCTCGGCTGCGTGCCAGTGTCAGGACTTGGTCTGCAACCTCGTCCACTGTCACGAAGCGCTTTAACTTGGTCTTTTCCAGCATTTCTGCTTTTTGCTCCGGCGAAAAACGCTGGGCCCATTCCGTTTCCAAAAGGCCCGGCGACACGCTGTTGACGCGAATGCGCGGCGCCACCATTGCGGCCAGGCCCTTGACCATGTGAATCTGCGCCGCCTTGGCAGCGGAGTATGCCTGTCATTGTCAGTATGCAATATTTCTGGGCACCAAAAAGTTTGTGCCCGTCGTACTTACCAAAGAACTGCCCATTCCGCGCACACCGGCCAGAGATGCCGTTGTAATAAATGCACCGTTATGTTCGGCTAGGTACGTCTCTGCCGCATGGAGCAGCCACATGTGCGACTTGACATTGGCGGTGAAGGCCCTGTCCCAGTCGTCGTCGAATGCGTTGTCATCTAGGCGGCTTGTGTCACGGAAATGTGTCCAGCCACCGTTGGA
Organism: Sporothrix pallida; assembly: GCA_021396235.1. Lineage (NCBI taxonomy): Eukaryota > Fungi > Ascomycota > Sordariomycetes > Ophiostomatales > Ophiostomataceae > Sporothrix > Sporothrix pallida. The sequence goes on along the minus strand of WNYG01000115.1, from coordinate 2,799 downwards.
AAAAATCACGTCCAGTCTTCCGTGCACTTTGTACGCCTCGTGGGCAAGACGCTCGACATCTGCACGCTTTTCGAGGTCTGCACGAATGACAGCATGTCTGGGTTGTGTAGATGGGGCGGTCTTAATGTCGTTCATGGCCGAAAGGATGTTTTCTGCGCGGGATTCGTTGTTGCAGTAATTGATGACGACATTGTAGCCGTTTCGGGCAAAATGAAGGGCGGCAGCTGCACCCAAGCCAGCCGAGCCAGCAGTGACAAGAACAACGGGTGATTGGGAGGCCATATTTTTTTGCCGTGCAATTCACAGAGCAGTTGTTGGCATGGCCTTTGCTGTGTTGATGATGTTTGAAAGTGCACAGTTTAAAACACAGTGTATATATAGTTACACTGTGTACGCACTGTACCATGCTGGTGTCGGTCCATCCGCCGCCCCTTATCGCACACCAACAACATCCTCAACGGACTGGCCGACATGACATGTCCCATGCCACCGTGGGCATCTTGTGAAGCCATGAGTTGTACAGAGTGCGGGGTGTGCTCAATATGTTATCAAAATAAGAAGTCGAAACGTTGGTCACATATGTTGGTCAAAGATCACACCACGTATCACCACTTTTGAATTCCAAACACTCAGTCATACTTAAGAGTGTGTGCCGCATTTCATCAGCACAGGCCGACATCCTCGATAATCAACAACACCTCAATCCACATCCACATCACCAACCATGGACAAATTCGAGAGCATCAACGCAGGCCTCTTGGGCCACTACTGGCGGCAGGTGCAGAGCCATGAACAGGCCGGTTCTGTTCTGACGGCCATTGCGGTCGTTGCTCTGTCATATGTCTTGTACACTGTGAGTTTTTGAAAGCATCTGCACATGCCCTGACTTGGCACATAATTTATAGACGCCCCTAACACCTCCAGGTCATGTATGCCACAGACATTCCACATATCAAAGGACTACCTGAAATTCCTGGCGCTGTGCCCGTTTTTGGCCACCTGCTGAAGCTGGGAGACGACCATGCCACAGTCTGTGAAAAGTGGTGGCGCCAGTATGGCCACTCGGTCTTCCAGATCAAGCTTGGCAACACACGGGCTGTTGTGGTCAACTCGTTTGACGACTGCAAGAAGATGCTCCTCGGCCAGCAGAATGCTGTCATTGACCGGCCAAAGCTGTACACCTTCCACGGCCTGATCAGCAGCACGCAGGGGTTCACAATTGGCTCCTCTCCGTGGGACGAGTCGTGCAAGCGCAAGCGCAAGGCAGCAGGCACAGCACTCAGCAGACCGGCTCTCCGCAACTACTACCCCATGCTCGATCTCGAGAGCTACTGTATCCTGCGCGACGTCTTCCGGGACAGCAAGAACGGCGAAGTGGAGATTGACGTGCGTCCATACATTCAGAGATATGCTCTCAACACGACCCTCACACTCTGCTACGGAATCCGCATGGACGCTGTCTACGACACGCTCCTCCGTGAAATTCTGACCGTCGGCTCGGCCATTTCCCTTCTCCGCAGTGCCTCCGAGAACTACCAGGACTACGTACCCATTCTGCGCTACTTCCCCAACAACGAGAAAAACGCCCGGTCCAAGGAACTGCGCGAGCGCCGTGACAAGTACCTCAACCACCTGCTCGACAAGGTGCGTGAGATGATCAAGAAAGGCACAGACAAGCCTTGTATTTCCGCTGCCATCCTCAAGGACGAGGAGACCAAGCTCAACGGCGTTGAGGTGTCGTCCATCTGCCTGTCTCTCGTGTCTGGTGGCTTCGAGACCATTCCCGGCACCCTGACGTCGTGCATTGGCTCGCTGTCCACACCGGAAGGCCAGGCCTGGCAAGACCGTGCCTACGAGGACATTAAGCGCCACTACCCCGACGTCCGCGATGCATGGACCAGCTGCTACGTCGAGGAGAAGATTCCCTACATCAACGCCATCATCAAGGAGGCCGGCCGGTTCTACACGGTCAGCGCCATGAGCCTGCCCCGCAAGACGGTCACAGAGGTCCACTGGAACGGCGCCGTCATCCCGCCCGAAACCATGATCCTCATCAATGCCCAGGCCGGCAACCACGACGTCGACCACTTCCAGGACGGCGCCACCTTCAACCCGGAGCGCTGGCTGTCGAGCCTGGACCCGCCGACCGAGGCCACGGTCGAGGGCGGCCTGCCCCACCTGTCTTTCGGCACCGGCTCACGGTCGTGCTCCGGCCAGTTCATCGCCAGCCGTTTGTTGTATGCAGCCCTCGTCCGTCTCCTGTCGTCGTACAAGATCGTGGCCAGCAGTGAAGCACCACCGAACGTAGACTACGTTGACTACAACGAGATCAAGACGGCCTTGGTGGCCATTCCGCGATACTTCAAAGTGAAGCTGATTCCGAGAGACCCTGCCGTCCTTGACGATTGCCTTGCCGCAGCCGAGGACAGAACCTCACAATATTATAAGGAGGATTGAATGGTGAGGGGTAAATAGTAGCATAAGAATTTATTACGTATATATTGTTTACCTTGTGAATATATATTTTGTTGAGTCATGGGGAAGAATTCCATTTTCATTTACATTTACATTTTCATTTTCGTTATCATATTCATGCTCATTTCCCCCCCCCCTTTTTCTTTCTTTTTTTCTTCGTTTATTTTTTGCATTGCAAAGGAAGTGAGTTTATTAAAAAAGAAAAAAAAAAAAAAAAAAAAAAAAAAAAAAAAAAAAAAGCAACAAAAAAAAAAAAAAAATAAAAATAATAAAAAAAAAAAACAACCCCACAACAAAAAAAAACACCACGCCACACAATCCCCC
>WNYG01000114.1:0-35416 GCA_021396235.1 Sporothrix pallida | reverse complement strand
TTCCTATTAAAAAAAGTATCAAAGTTATGTTCACTTTTCACCATTTAAACTAATCAATTATTTAAAATATAATCTTCATTATTCAAATTTTACTTATAATAGCTGATTGGCTTTTAAAGATTGAATATAAAATATTAATTAAAGAGTTTAAGGAAGACTAAATGTGTAAGAGACTCGAACTCAAAATCTTAGTGGCCGTAATACTACGCTTAACCTATTAAGCTAACACATTTATTAATATAATAATATTAATTTATTAATTATATTATTATTTTTTTTTATTGTTCTTCAAGTCATGTTAAGAATTTTTCTAAAGATACTGATTCAATAACAATAGGCATAGAACTATGTAATATTCCACATATTTCTGAACATTGACCATAGAAAACACCTTCTCTATTAACAAAAACAGATACTTGATTTAATCTACCTGGATAAGCATCACATTTTATACCTAAAGAACCACAAGAAAAAGAATGGATAACATCACCTGATGTTATAATAAATCTAATATGTGTTAATTCTGGTATTATTACTCTGTTATCTACCTCTAACATTCTTAAACTTCCTTCTTCTAAGTCAGAATCAGGTATTATATATGAATCAAATTCTATAAATTCCTCGCTAGAATCTAAGAAATCTGGATATTGATAACTTCAATATCATTGATGTCCCTCAGCTAAAATAGACATTGAGGGATCGCTAACTTCATCCATTAAGTATAAAAGTTTAAAAGAAGGGAAAGCTATTAAAATTAATATAACAGCTGGTGTAATAGTTCAAATTAACTCTATTAATGTCAAAAATATAAGCACTTTCATACTTATTTGGACTATATCTTACTGTATATTATACAGTTTCCACGTGTAGTCTCTGAGGAACCTACTAAATAATAATAACATTATTTTTGGTTTCCTGCTGATAATCCATTGTACATCCTTTAAAGTTGTCACTGATAATAATAATATTATAGTATCTAAAGGCTTTAGGAGTTTCCAGCATATAGTGGAATTTTATCCATAGTTATCTTAAATTTATTTATCTTCTCTACTCGTAAATTTATATCTATTTTTAAATATTTGATTTGAATTTACATATCTTTGTATAGTACTACCACTAATTTCTAAAAATTTAGCAGCTCTTCTTATTGAAACAAAACTACCTATTAAATTAAACCCTTCAGAATCATTTTTTTCATATATGTATACAGAATATCCTTTACGTTCACTCATTTTTAATAATGTTTCTTCAGAATGTTTTCTACCTAAAGCTTTTTCTCTCATTAATTCTTTAGTTTTTTCTGTGTGAACTTTACCAAATAAAGGATTGTTCTCTTTAGACTTTTTTAAAGACATCAATTCTTTAGTTTCTTCTGTACGAGTACGACCAAATAAAGCTGAATTTTCTTTAACATAAATTCCTTTTAGAGATTTACTAATTTTTGCTTTAGTTTCTTCTGTTAATTTATGACCTAAAGAGCTACCTGCTACTTTTAAAGTATTATATTTAGGGTTTAATTTATCAAAATAATATTGTTCTCTTTCTGTTAATTTGTCAATGTCACAATATTCTAATATTTCTAATGAAAAATTAGAATACCCATATTTTATCAAAGCTCTATTAATCACAAGAGCATTTCTATTATTTAAATAACTAAAATTAAAATATCTTATAAATCTTTTACTTAAACTAATAGATTGCCCAATATATATATCATTAGTTAATTTATTAGTTCACTTATAAATTCCTGATTTATTTTTATTTTCTTTTATTATTAAAGTTTTCATAGAATAAGGATCTTCGTAATATTTTACATTGTTAACTTCAGAATTAGTACTATAATAACGATTATAATTTAAATTTAATTTAAGATACTTTTGGATAGGCACATGTCTACCATGATTTAAATATTTATGTGAGATAGGTGAAACATTAATAGAAAAATTTCTTATAATAGATAACAATATTCATCCTACTGCAAATAATATTATTACTAAGTAATACATAATATTATCATGTAATTCTACTAATCCTTCCATTTGAGGTGTTGCGCTATCTTGGAAATAAATTCCTCAAGCTTCAGGTGCATCTAATTTAATTATTAAATTATTTAAAAAAAAATTCATATTTTATATTAAAAATTTTTATCTATAAACTAAAATTTATTTTTAGTATACAGAATTACGGAATAACATCAAATATAAGCTAACATTAAACTTTATATTTGCGACCTTAAAACCATCTAAACAAGTTTATTAATTTAAAATTTAAATTAAGGTTCCCTTCAAGTGACTCGAACACTTATCTTAATATTTTTATATAAAAAAAAATACTACATTTTACATTAAATTATTAGGGTTATTGAATAATAAATTATTATTACTTATTATTCAAGTAAATTTATTTTTTTTTAATGAACCTAAGATCTACTTAGGGTGATCTTGAACGTCGAGATACCATAGCAAAAAAACTTGTGAGTAAAGATTTTAAATAATCGAATGAGCTTGCAAGCTCAGTTAAGGCTTGTCTAAACTCTTCAATGGTATTTAACATATCCTGAGGGTAAAAATCTGGAATAAATTCTAAACGCCTACCTTCATGATTAATTCAACGAGTGAAAGAATCTTCGATATATGTTGTTAAATCATCGAATGCGTGGGTATTCTCATCTACATATAATACACTTGGATAAATAATTTCATTCATAGTTAACATAGCATCAGGTCTAATAACGTCAATTTCTGAAGGAAGCTGAGTGTATTCTTGGTATACTGTCATTAAATGTTCTAAATTATTAGTAAGAATACTCATGTGTTCGGCCATTGAACGCAATTCAGGAGTTAATCGGGCAATTCTCGGGTAATTTGTAACAAAACTCATAAAATTTCTATCTCTTAAAATATCTATTTGAGGGAAAATAGTTGTATTTAAGTGAGTCATTGATTCAATACTTGAATTTACCGCTTCAACCTGAAGACTTACGTCGGGTATTATACTATAAGTTAGAGTCATTCCTGCGTAAATAACAACAGACATAAGAATCATAATTGAAAGTTCTCCGTTACCCAGCGTAACCGGAGTGTCTACTACGTCCATTAATAGATCTTTTATATTCATATTTTAAACAACGTATAATAATAAGAAGGCCATCATCAGAGCAAATAACCCTGTGGCCTCCGAAAATGCAAACCCTAAAATCGCATATGAGAATAATTGGCCTCTCATTGATGGATTTCTAGCAACACCTAAAATTAAAGCACCGAAAACTACTCCAATACCTACCCCCGCTCCTATTAGACCTGTAGTAGCTAAACCTGTTCCTATGATTTTAGCTACTTGTATCAAACTTTAATTTACTTTTTTTAAAGGCTCATATTCGTATTAATTTATAACTTAAGAAAGTCTACTATAAAATGATAATTCGTATTTAGTTAGGCTATAAGTAAATAAATATATTTATTTACTAGATTATTTATAATAATGTAGCTTATATAAATTATAAATTTTATAATATTACTATTATAATGTGAATATTTTTATATTTTTAGTATTATTTTTGATTATATATTGTCTACTATCTATTTTTAAAGCATTTTTACCTAATTCAAATACAAATCCTATTGTAACAATAGTTATAAAACCTAAAATTATAATTAACCCGTATAAATCGTTAGTATAACTACTTACAGCAAAAGGAAATATTAATAAAATTTCTAAATCTAAAAGAAGAAATATAAGTGCATAGATAAAAAATTTTATAGTAAATTGACTTCTATTTTGACCTAAAAAACTATGAAACCCACATTCAAAAATAGAATATTTTTCTTGATAAGGGTTATGGGGTGCAAATACTAAATTAATAACTAAAAAAAGAGCTGCTATAATAAATACTAATATAAATAATATACTTAAACTAGACATTTAATAATTAAATAAAAATTGTACCAATATGGTACTCATACTTAATCATTCTTTATTTACAAAAATAAATAATAATATAATTAATGTTATTACAGATATTGTAATAGCTATTGGACTAGATATTGCAATATTATTATATTTAAAAGTAATAGATTTAATTAAAATATTTTGTTTGTTGTATATATTACCATTAAATTTTAAATTATTTAATAATGGATTTACTTTATATTGAGGTGAATAAAAGAAAATTTCTTTTATAATATTTAAATAATAAACAGCACCTATTACACTTGTTAATATAGCAATTAAAGATAAAAATATATAACCATTATCTAAAGCAGCACTTAATACCATCTGTTTAGCAAAAAATCCTACAAGAGGTGGTATACCTGCAAAAGAAAAAATAGTGATAACCAAACTTAAAGATAAAGCAGGATTTATATAAAAGTAACCTTTTAATTGACTAATTAATTGTATAGGAGAATTATTTTTATCTAATAATTCTTTATATTCTTTATTATCACTAATATAGTAATATAAAGAAAATCCTATAGCTATTAATATTAAGAAAGCATTTAAATTACTAATAGAATATTGCATTAAATAAAAAATAAAAGCTTGAGTAGATTCTACACTAGATATACTTAAAGCTAATAAAATAAATCCTACATGAGAAATAGTACTATAAGCAAATAATCTTTTTATTCTAAATTGAGTTAAACCTACTACAGTTCCTATTATCATTGATAATAAAGAACTAATTAGTAAACCATATGTTCAATTAAAATCAGAAAAATAATTTCTAGTATAAAATACTATTTCTAATAAAAATACAAATATCGAAATTTTAGCTATTATTGCTACAAATGTAGTAACTATTGTTGGTATAGCATCATAAACGTCAGGAGATCAAAAATGAAAAGGCGCAGCACTTACTTTAAATAAAAATCCTATACTAAATATAAGTAAAGAAAAATTTATATAAAAAGGTTTATATCATAAATCTGTATTATCACTAATACTAGTTATAGCATATAAAGCATCTAAATTAGTAGTACCTGAATTAGCATATAATAAACTTGTACCTAATAATATAAAACATGAACTTAAACCTCCTAATAAAAAATACATTAAACCACCTGTAGTAGATAATTCAGAATTTCTATATATTGTACTTAATAAATATAAACCATAACTTTGTAATTCTATAGATAGAAATACAGATATTAAATCACTAGTTGAAATTAAAAAAACAGCACCAGTGATTATAAATAACAATATTAAAGGATATTCAATGATTCTTAAATGCTCACCCATTTTATTAATAATTTTAGTTCTATAAAAAACAAAATTATTTAATATTAATTGTGTTAATGAAGAATGTTCAGGTACCCAAACTTTTCTAGGATAAAAACTAGTTAATTGTAATATTAATATACTAATTAAAAATATAAAAATATCAAAAATTTGTGTAATATTAGTAATATTAAGTAAACCTCCATGTAAACTTATACCTTTACCCATAATAAATATAGTTATTGTACTATGTAATATACAATAAACTAAAGCTATTATAGCTACTCTATTAAAAAGTATAGATATATCTCGTCGTATAGTAACGGCATTAGAAAGTAATAAAGATAATATTGAAATTAAAAGCATTTTTTTTAATAAAAAGACATATTTATCTATGTCTAGCCTGAAAGGTGAATCGAACACCTAATATTATCGTATGAAAATAAAGTTTTACCTTTAAACTATTCAAGCTTATATGATATTTAATATTTTTTTTTATTAAAAAGGGTAAATATTTGGACTCGAACCAAAAACATCCTGATCCACACTCAAGCGCTCTACCTATTGAGCTATATCTACCTAAAAATAAAATAAAATATTTTATTTTATGTTGGAGTGATTCGAACACTCAATAGTAAATACCAAAAATTTATGACTTACCCATTAGTCCACAACATATTAAATATATGGGTGACAAGATTTGAACTTGTACGGTATTTAAACCACTCTGGCCTAAACAGAACCTGGCTACCAATTTCAGCACACCCATAAAAACTTAATATTAATAAACTATATTATGCCCAAAATGGGATTCGAACCCATAACCTAAACAACTTCAATGTTCCGCTCAACCAATTGAGCTTTTCGAGCTTTATTTTTTTTTATTTTATATCTAACTTTACTCCTTTCCCCTTTTAATATTAATTTTCCTACAGTATGCTCATCTTATTCACCCTTACATTGATATTTATATTTTTATTAACAGGGTTGTTATTTATTTTTTTATTACAACTAATCGGAATCGAACCGATAAATTTCAGGTGGAAGCTGATTATTTTGCCATTAAATTACAGTTGCTTTTAATTTATATTGATATAAAGGTACAATATATTTAATTTTTAATCTATTTTAAATTTAATTATATTTGTTTTAATTAACATTTTTCAAGCTTCTTTTTTTTTGGAGATACCTCGAATCGAACCAGGACTTACCTAACGCAAATAGATTGGGCTACCATTACCCCATACCCCCTTGATATTCTTGATTTTTTTAATATACATTCTATTGTACCTTTATCTATCCGAGGAACGACTCGAACGTTCACGGCTATTAACCAGCAAAACTTAAGCTTGCACTGTCTACCATTCCAGCACTCGGATTATAAATTAATGCAGACAAAGGAATTGCACCTATATCATGTGATCATGAGCCACATATGTTTACTTTTACACTAATCTGCAGATGATTAAGGCTAGAGTGAATCGAACACTCATCACTACTGTTATGAGCAATATGCTCTACCTATTGAGCTATAACCTCTAGAATATTAACTATATTAGATTAGACTAGACAGGGCTCGAACCTGCGAAATTAGCATTGAAAAAGCTATGACGTAACCACTTGTCTACTAGTCCTTTCCTTTATATTATAAAGATTATTTTTTTTTTAGTTAATAGATATTACATCTTTTCCAACAAATAAATATTTTTATTAAATCTAACTTCTTAACTATAAAATATTTAATAAATCTAAAATATTTAAAAATATTGTTTATTTTACATATTTTAGTTTAGATGATTTATACTACTTAAAGGTCTAAAAATTTTTAAATATACTTTACATCTTTTTTTTAATAAAAAAATATATTTCTTATAGGTCTAAAAGATTTTAGAATAGAATGTTAGATTTATAAGAAATTTCCATCTGTATCAATATCAATATTCTAAGCCCTGTATAAGTATCGCACTTATTTCTATTGATTACAAAACAATTGCATTACTTTTATGCTAACAAGACTAACTTCTAGCTTCAAATATAAGATACAAATAAATATCCAGTTATTTATAAAGGTTAGTACTTAGTTCCTTAAAATGATTAAATTAGTTCAAACTTAAGCCTATCTGCGTAATATTATTTTACGTCTATTTAAGAAATATCTTAAGGTAAGCTTCGTACTTATATGCTTTCAGTACTTATCTCTGGTTAACTTAACTTTTCTGCCATGCCTATGTTATACATTTACCTAAGTGAAAGTAACATCCCTGTATAATAATTATTATACCTAAATTAATATCTGGGCACATAAACAACAGATAAACCAGAGGTTAACAAAACCTTATCTCCTTACGGAGATGAGGTGTCGCCCAGGTTCCTTTCGTACAAGGTTAATCCTTATTATATTCTAATTTCCTCTAGAAGATAGAAACCATACTGTCTCACGACGTATTTAACCCAGCTCATGTAACTTTTTAATCGACGAACAGTCGTACCCTACATAGTTTCTGCATCCATGAGGATAAGTTAAGCCGACATCGAGGTGCCAAACCGCGCACTCATTTTGCACACTCTTGCGCAAATTAGCCTGTTCAACTTGTTATCATAAAAATTTTATTTCCATTTTTCACAAAATGGTTCAGACTATTTCTTCATTTTTTTTTATTTTTAATTAAATCTTATTATTTTGTAATAATTCAACCTTTTATAGCAAATGCCCCAATATTACGTTTGGATACTTCCATTGAATAATCCAAATTAGAATTAAATTTACCTCTATAAAATACAGGATTAAAAGTTTTATTTTTAAAATTTCCTTTTATTATTTTATAAGATTTAGATCTGTCAGATCTATAACGTTTAGTTAATCTACCTTTTAATCTTAATCTTATACTTCCTAAATTTTTTAAATTTATTGAATCTATTATAGCATTTTTTATACTGTACTCATATTTAGTATTAAATATATTTTTTATGGTTTCATTTAAATTAATATTTTTAACAATGGTACTATAATTTATATTTTTATAAATAAAAATTCTTTTTCTTTTATTAAATTTAATATTTTTTATATTATCATCAAATTTTTTTAAAACGAAACCTATTAAACTTCTTAAACGAACATTTCTATTATTTAATTTTCTTCTTAAAATCTCAGTAAGTATACTAGTATTATACTGTATATGGTGTATATTAATAATATTAAATTCTACTTTTTTTTTATAAAATTTACTAAATAATTTACTAAGTTTATATAAAAAAATATCTTTAAATTTCATATTATTCGTATCAAAATTGAGTTTAAAATTTTTTAACTTAAAAATGGATTTTTTTAGTTCATAATTATTTATAATTCCAATTCTAGAAAACTTTCTTTTTTCATTAATAATTTTAAAAAAATTAAAATAAAATTTTACTAATTTATTTAAATATATTTTAAAGTTAAGTAACTTTTTTTTTAAAACAACTCTTTCTCTATTAAAAACATAAACAGTAATTATAACTTTAGAGCTTGTATGTTTTAGTTCAGCTTTACTAGCAAAAATTTTATTAAAAGATAAAAATTTTTTTTGAAATCATAAATTTTCTAAATTTTTAGATTTAAATTTTTTTCTTATTATATATAATTCAAAATAATTTCTTAACATTTTATTTATATTTAAATCGTAAACAGGTAAATTTTTACTATAATTAGAATTGAAATAATAAATATTATTAGTTCATTCTTTAGATTCAGAAGGTAAATATTTTGCTGCAACTAAAAATTTTTGATGCTTAAGTGGTATATTTCTATATTTATTATTAATATATTTAATAAATATATTATTTGTATCTAAATTAAAATAATTTTTTAAATTTATATTATTTTTTTTCAATTTTTATTTTAATATTAAAACTAATTTATAAAAAAAAATGTTGGGTATTAAAAAAGGATTATTGTTACATAACTCACCTTTAGTCGTTGAACAATTTTATTTTAAATTTAAAAATAAACTTCGCTTCAAATTTACTTTATAAAAAGTAATTCTTGAAATTAACCCAATATTATATCAATTATTTAGAAAAATAATCTCTAAATATTGAAGGACTAACATCCCTAGCGTAGCTTTACCAATAACCCAAGACCTTTCCTTATCGTATCTTGTGATCTAATGCCCCGCTTACGCGACTGTAAGATTTGTTGTGAATCAAACAGTAAGGCAAGATTTAGCCATTTAGCCTTTATTGTATCTTTACATGATTATTAATAATAAATTATAATAATTATTAGATATTATTTATTAAATTAATATCTTTTTTCTACACCTAATTTCACCATAGGGAAAATCCTACCTAATATTATTGTGTAATGTATTACACATTCTAAAAGATTAACTATAACAAAGTTAAAATAATTACAAACTATAAAAAGTAAAACTTATAGCTATATTCTTTAGATACACCCTGTTACTCTTTAAGGGGTCTGTGTCCCACATAAACTGTCTCCTAACAACTGTTCCTTTATCAGGTTTATTATACAATAAGCAAATAAAGGTATTTCAATTTCTATTTAATCAATAAACCTTCTATCCTACACTTTGCAGGTATTATATACAATAATTAGTAACAGTAAAGCTGCATAGGGTCTTCTCGTCTACCTAGAGGTAAACTGTATCTGCACAGTTATTCCAATTTCACTGAGTCAATCTTAGAGACAGCTGTTGTATCGTTACATCATTCATGCTAGACCGCATTTAACGGCCAAGGCATTTCGCTACCTTAGGATCCTCAGGTTAAGACCGCCATTAACCGGCTATTCTTCAAATACCAAATTTATAAAATTCAGTTAAAATGGTTAACTACCGGCATCGGGCAGACATCACACTCAATACTTAGATTTATCATCTTTACGCAAAGTGCTTTGTTTTAATTAAACAGTCGTACAACATTATTTTATGCTTCTTCCCTTATACCCGATATTAATCAAGCATATGAGACCTCCTTATTCCGAAGTTACGGTAGTCAATTTGCCGAGTTCCTTTAAGATTGTTATCTCATGCGCCTTCGTATTCTCTACTAGCTTACTTTTTGCAGTTCCTAGGAACGGTTTATATATTACTAATTATTTCCAGTACACTTTTCACTTAAAAAAATGTAGTCATTTAGAGTAATAAGCATTTTCTCATCATTATAACCTTAAGATTAAAAATTTAGAGGCCGTTACTTAAATTCACCATAAGCTTTAGGCGAGTTAATCAAATATTATTTATATTTGATTGTACTTTTTAGTTACTCATGTCACCATTCTCACTTGAGTTATAATATAATTATTTTAAAATAAAAAAATACTAATATTAACTCAACGTTCTGCTACCCAATAAATAATTATAATTATTTATAGACAAGGTATCGGTGTATTATTTAGATCCGTTAAATTTTCGATGCTTTTAAAATTTAACAAGTGCTCTGATACGAGATCTTTAAATTATGGCTGCTTCTAAGCCAATCTCCTTGCCGACTTATGAAAAAACTTCCTTAATTTCACTTAACAATAACTTTGGAACCTTAACTCTTGTTCTGGGCTGTTTCCCTTTTGACATACAACCTTATCATTCTATGTCTGATAATTTAAGATTCATCTTTACCATTTCGAGTCCACAAACTCACCGGTAAAATCTTCACGATCCCCCGATATGTACAAAACACAATGTATTTTTTATTCTACATTTTGTCTGAGATTAAGTTCTGTACCTGCTGAGATTTAACTTAAATTGCCTACTATTATAGGTTTCGCAGAAAACCAGCTAATACAGTCAGATTTGTCTTTCACTATACTTACCACAGTTCTTCGGATATCTTTGCAACGATAACCCGTTCGGACCTTTATAATCCTGACGATGGTAAGATCACTGTACTTCGGGTCTAAATTTAGATATTTCTCATTTTTTGGATGATCGGTTTAACTGCGCGTTTGCTCACATCTAAAATTAACTTGGTGACCCATTATGCAAAAGGTACGCTCTTGCTTAAGCTCGAGCTGCTTATAAAACTACTATTTCTTCTTATTTTCCCTCACGGTACTTATTTACTATCGCTTATGTATTATATTTAGTCTTTGAGGAAGGTTCCCCATAATATTCAAACAGCTTTATGTCCATTCTACTTATTATTTAGACTTTTCTATTTTTGCTCACGCTCATCATAGAATCTCTTTTGATTTCTTTTCCTGACGTTAATAAGATGCTTCAATTCACTACGTTTATTATCTGATTTCTCTTAGAGTTAATTAACTTAATTCCTTATCGGTTTATCTTTTTTATACTCTTTAATACATAGCCTAATTTCCTTAATAGTCTCTTTATATACTTACATAAATTTATGTATAAATTGTTATTTTGTATCATTTATATTTCTTATACCTCTATAAAAATATATTTTTATAATTTCGGGTTACTATGGATCGAACATAGGATCTCTCTGACCCAAACAGAGTGCCTTACCTGACTGGCCTCAACCCGTAAATTATTCAGAAGATATTGGATTCGAACCAATGTTATTTATATAATTAACATATTTCAAGTATGCCTCCTTAAACCACTCGGACAATCTTCCTTTATATTATTTTTATTTTTTTTATTATTCTAGAGTTAATAATTTCTTTAGGAATTGAACCTAAATTTTACCCTTATCAAGAGTACACTTTACCATTAAGTTAAGAAATCTAGGAAATAAGCGGCTCGAACGCTTAACTTTCTGTGTGTAAAACAGACACTCTACCTATTGAGTTAATTCCCTTATTATAATATTATATAATATTATTTTTATTTTTTTTGTTTTATAGTTATAACTATAGCACCTACCATTGCTAGTAGTAATATTAAACTTGTTATAATTAATCACATATTATAATTAGTATATAATATATTACCTATTATTCCTATATGAGCTATTGTTATCATATTTCCATCTCATACAGTACTTGTTGTATATAATATATAATCATAAATATATGAAGTAAATGTTTTATCTATATCATACATATTAAATTGTTCTATTATAAAGTAATCTTGTAAAAATCAATAATTAGCTACGTATATAAATAATATTGCTATACCAAAAGCTAACATTCGACTATTATCTGCATAATCTTGTAATTCACTTTTTCTAATATTAATTAACATTAATATAAACAAAAATAAAATAGATACTGCTCCTATGTATACAACTAAATAAGATAAAGCTAGAAAAGTTAAACCTATTAAAGATAAATATATTGATATACCTCCAAATAATCCTATTAAAAATAATAAAGCTGTAACTGGGTTTTTATTTATAATAACAAGTATACCACATAAAACTACTAATATAGAAATTATATCTAATGCTCCAAATACATACCCATTTGTTAAATTTTCAATAAAAACAGATAAATTTTTCATTTATAATTATATTAATACCTAAATTGACAGGAATTTATTACATTTTTTCTTCAGTTATGTATTTAATTCAAGAGCACTCTGATTTGAACAGAGAACAAAGAAACTGAAAGTCTTTATTTTACCATTAAACTATACTCTTATCCGGAAAAGGGGAGATTCGAACTCCCAGGTCTGTTTGACATCAAATAGCAATTGACTCGCCTTACCTATGGCAACCTTTCCTATTTACGAATTAAAACGGCATCGAACCGATATCTACTTCCGTGACAAGGAAGTCCTTTACCAATTAAGTTATTAATTCTTTATAAATTAATATATTATATTAATTTATAAATTGATGAATATAATTATAGTAATTATGATAATTATAATAAGAATATAATAAATATATTTTATTTTTTTTCTTTACTTTAACCATAATATTAGGATTTGCCGGATTCGAACCAACAACTTGATGATTAAAAGTCATATGTATTACCATTATACAAAAATCCCTAATATAAAATATTATTCATATTTTATATTATTTTTTTATACCTACCTTATTTCAGCTTAGGGTTTAATAAAAATATTTTTTCTTTAATATCTCATTCATCGTCTTAGTACTTCATAAGACTCTCTTATAGTTTCACTATTAAATTTATATGCAAGACCCACTGTTTTATGTTGAAATATCTTACCTTTATATCTAACATTTAATATTTCACCCTATTTTGTCTTTAATCTCTTCCACAAAGTGGTTTTTATAATTATTATTTTCATCTCCATTTTTAGGCATTTGACCATTAGTGAAGATATATCTATCTTCACTAATAAATCTTGTAAATCTTTGGAAACAAAGACTACGTACTTCTTTTATAAATTCAGGATTATCTTTATATAATAAGTACATGCTTTTTTCATCCCTTTTATAAACAACTCATGATATATAACGGTTTTCTTCTCAAG
Source organism: Sporothrix pallida (assembly GCA_021396235.1). Lineage (NCBI taxonomy): Eukaryota > Fungi > Ascomycota > Sordariomycetes > Ophiostomatales > Ophiostomataceae > Sporothrix > Sporothrix pallida. The sequence goes on along the minus strand of WNYG01000114.1, from coordinate 21,839 downwards.
TTTCATATATATCTCTATATAATTCTTGATTAGTTCTTTGACGTATTTATTTTTCTCTTTTTACTTTAGACTCTTCTGCATAAGGGATTAAAGTATTTTATCTAGGAGGTCTTCTATTTCCAGGTCCCCCGTGTAGAATTATTAAATCCAGAATATTGACCTTCATTTCCATTTATAAATATAATACTTCAACTTAATAAAATATTAGGAATAAGAATTATAATTACTTTTAGAGTAAATATTAATAATAATCCTAAAGATAATATAAAAATAAATTTAATAAATTCATTATTATTAATATTCTTGAATAAAAAAAATTGTCTTAAATAGTAAAATAGTATATAATACTATTCTAAATATAAATAAATAATAATAAATATATATATTTATATTTTCAAATAAATTAATATATTTATAATATACAAATAATGATAGATAATAATATTAAAGATAAATAAAAGATAAATAATCTTTTACTTCTCGTTTTAAGTATTTCAAATTTAAAATTTCACAAATAAGGATGATTAAATTTAACTCAAATATTAACGATAAATGCTAAGGTTATAATAGAAAAATATAAACAATTATAATATTATAAATTTAGAGTATTTTAGTAAAAATTTAGAGTATTCTAGTATTATAGGATAAATATTAAAAAAAAATATAATATTTATTATAAAGTATTATTTAAGATCTGAATCGTAAGTGGATATAAAATAATAACTATCTGAGAATACATTACTGCAGCTCAAGATAATAATATAATTAAGATCCCCAGTAATATATAGCTAAATACAAAAAAAGTCATACAACGTCTACAAAATGTCAATAACTAATAGAACCTTCGAATCCTACGTGATGATTTATAGTTAAATGATAACGAATCATTCTAAATAAAGCTACAAATATAAAGATTGTACCAATTATAACGTGAAATCCGTGAAATCCTGTTCCAAAGAAGAAACATGTACCATAAGCACCATCACTCATAGTAAATGAACATTCGTTATACTCTACACCTTGAAATAAAGTAAAAACTATAGCTAAAATAACAGTTAATATAGCTCCTAATATAGCAGCTCCTCTATCTCCATTTATTAGAGCATGATGAGAATATGTAATTGTAGATCCACTAGATAATAATATAACTGTATTAAGTAAAGGTAATTCAAAAGGGTTAACAGGAGTTAATCCTAAAGGAGGTCAATTACCACCTAATTCTGGAGTAGGTGTTAAAGCACTATGAAAGAAAGCTCAAAATATAGCTAAGAAAAATAAAGCTTCAGATACTATAAATAATATAATACCTAAACCTATAGATTTTTGTACAGCAAATGAATGATCACCTAAATATGTAGCCTCTGTTACAATATCACGAAATCAGAAAAACATTGAAACTACAACTAAAAATAAACTTAGATAAAAAGTATAATAAGCATTATTAAAATTATGCATGGCTAATGCAGCATTAGTAGTTAAATTATATAAAGAAAGACTAGTAAAAAAAGGTCAAGGAGAAGGAGATACTAAATGAAAAGGATGAATCTGAAAATTACTTCTAATTTTTTTGTTCACTTTTTTTTTATAATAATTAATTAAAAAATTTTTTCGTATTTATAATAGTCAAATTATACATATTATATGTCCCTCCAATACGACTCGAACGTATATAAGGATATTAACAGCATCTTGCTCTACCCTTGAGCTATGGAGAGTTTAATAATTAATATATATTATTAAATATTATATGTAGGAGACAAGAGATTCGAACTCTTAAAGCTAATGTAGCTATTGAGGTTACAACTCAACCCTTCTTGCCAATAAAGGAACCCTCCTTATAATGTATAGTAGAAAATATACACAAAAATTACTAGTTAAAAATTCCCGTGCAACTTCCGCTACACGAACCTTATTTCGACTTAACACTAATTAGGTTTGTATACGTGAAGAACCTTATTAAGCAAGTCCAAATCCTATTTTAATTATTACTTAATAAGAAAGCAAACTTACTATACAAAAAAAAACTCTTTTCAGCATGCGACGAGTGATTAGTACCAAACCGATGATTGTTCACCGCGACATGATGATTCACGATTACTGGTAATTACTTATTCATGTAGCCGAATTTCAGGCTACAATCCTTATCCTAATTGTATTCTATTTTTGAGATTAGCTTAAAATTTCGTTTTTGCATCTCTTTGTATAGATTCATGTGGCACGTCTATAGCCCACAATATAAAGGCCATGATGACTTGTTTTAGTCCCTATTCTCTTATCATACGATAATTTTAATCTTATAAAATAAAAATTCCCCATAAGAATTTTATAAAATAAAAATTCTATAAAAGAATCTTATAAAATAAGATTCTTTTCGATAGAAACATATATTTCGATAGAAATATATAATTAAAAAGTATTTTATATAATAAAAAATTTTTTTAATTTTTCTATATAATTAAAAAGAATTTTATATAATTTTTTAATTGAAATTATATAATTAAAAAGTATTTTATATAATAAAAATTTTATAAAAGAATCTTTAAAATTCTTTTTATAAAAATCTATTAAATAAAAATTCTTTAAAATTAAAAAAGAATTTTTAATAATAAATAAGTATACGGGTTTACGTTAATTTATAGTATACACTAGTATTTCACAACATCAACTTAAAACAGCCGTGCAACACTTGTTATTTAGATATATTTAGTAGTAATATATAAATAATTCTAATTGTGGTAAGGTTTTTTGCGGATAATCTAATTAAATAACATACTTCACTACTGTTGTCAGTAACGGACTAGTGATTTCAGTTTCAACGTTGCCATTTTACTCTTAAGGTGAAATGCTTACATTTTCATTTATAAAAAAATAATATATAATTTATGGCATTCATAATTTCCGGCAAAGATTACTGGGGTGACTAATCCTGTTCATTCCCTAAGCTTTCGTCCTACAACGTCAGTTATTAATAAAAGGTTGCCTGCGCTATTAATACTCTCTTTTAGTATAATAAAATTCTATCTCTACACTCAAGATTATACCTTCTCCTTATAAAACTCTAGATAATAATAATTCTTGTTTTAAGATATTTTATCCGTTTAAGTACCCTTTACACCTATTTATATAAATAACACTAGCCTCTCACGTATTACCGCGACTGCTGGCACGTAATTAGTCAAGACTAAAATATACATTGTCATTATAATATATATATTTCGAACTTCATTCACCGATCAATGATTTAACCATTTCAATCTTTATTAACAAGTGCCTAACAGTTATTTTCTGTTATCAGTAGCTAATACTTAGGTCGTTCTTCCAAATTGCCAGTTCTACCTTTCGGTTATTGACTAAAATTCTCCACTGTTGTACACTAGAGGTCTTGGGATTTTTTCATCCCCAATGTGGTTGATTAATTTTTTCAATTTCAACTAAGAGAATTCTAAGCTAGTTGAGCAATTACCTTAACTACTACCTATCTCTATTTATTACTATATCCTTAAGGCAGATTATCCTTTATTAATATACGGAATTTACCCGTACCTTAAGGGGTTTAGTTAATATAATACTCACCTGTACACTACTTTTAATAAAAAAATTTTTTTTTATTATTCGTTCAATTAACATGTGTCAAACATTTGGACAGTGTTCATTCAGAGCCATCACTAAACTCTTTTATTATAATGTAAAACTTAAATTACATCACTTATAGTTCTAAAAAAAAATTTTTTATATATTTATATTTATATTTAAGGATAAATATAAGCTACTTTCCGTTAATTTTTCTATCTAAATTCTATTATTAGATTGTATTCTCACAATATAATTCTATTAGTTAATATTTAGTTATTTATTAATATATATTGGTATTTTCTATTTACAACTTAATATTTTTATTTTTATATGTATATATAAATATATTTGTATATAATTATAGACTTTCCTTAGTATCTATCCCTAAATAATTTTATTTTATATTAATGTAAATCTAATCCATCTTTTATATAAGAAGAAGTTAAAACTACAAAAACTTGAGCTTGTATAAATGCTATACCTATTTCTAAACCTGCAAAAGCTATAATAAATGACAATGGTAATAAACCTAAAAAGAAGAATAATATACCTGAAGACATTATATTATAAGTGAAACCAGCTAAAATATGTAATAACATGTGACCACTCATTATGTTAGCTGCAAGTCTTAAACCTAAAGAAATATTACGTGCTAAATAAGATATTAATTCTATTAAAACTAATAAAGGTAATAAAGGTAAAGGACAACCAGCTGGTACTAATAAAGAAAAGAATTTTAAACCATGTTTTTGAAATCCTAAAAATGTAGCACCTAAAACTATAGTGAAACTTAAAGAAAATGTTAAAATAAAATGACTAGTTGAAGCAAAACTATATGGTATCATACCTATTAAATTATTTATTAATATAAAAATAAATAATGTATAAATAAATGGAAAGTAAATTTGACCTTTTTTAGGATTTATTTGATTTGTTACTATACTATGAATAGTAGCATATAAAGCTTCTTGACTTATAGATCAATTATTACCTATTAATTTATTATAATTTGTGCTTAATATATTTAAAGCTAATATTATTAAACCACCTATTGTTAAATAAAATCCTATATTTGTTAAAGAAATATGTAAATTTCCTAATAAAGGTGCATCTATACTTAATAAATCTCTTATTTCAAATTGTGTTAAAGGACTAAGTATTTCTATATTTATTGTATTAAAATTATTACTGCTTAAGATATTCACAATCCTTTAAGCTATATTATATGCCTTAAAAAATCCTTTGTTAAATACAATTATTACTACTTAAAAAATTATTAATCCTTTAAATTATATATTAATATATTTTTAAAATTTATATTTTAAATATCATTACATTATAATTATTTATTATCAAAAAGTTTTGATATAAATGTACGAGATAAGAATAAACGTACAAATCTAGGTAATATATATTTAGATGATAAATATAAAATTATTGTAATTATAGTAAAAGTAAATAATACTTCATTTAGAAAATAAAAAGGTACTAATTGTGGCATAGTTATTTTTTTTTTTTTGAATAAATACTTAAATATTAATCTTAATTATTTAATTGAAAATCTTATGAATAATAAATCAAGTTTGTTACAGAATAATGTAAACCATCTAATATAAAAGAAGGGTATATTCCAAAAATTACAGTAAATAATACTAAAATAAAAAGTAAGAAAAATTCTCTTTTTGTAATATCAGCTATATTTTCTAGGAAAAATTTACTAAATGTACCTCCAAATGCGATTCTATTAAACATATACATTGTATAAGCAGCTGAAAATATAATAGATGAACTAGCAAATACTCCTAATAAAGGTAATCTTTCAAAAACTCCATAAAGAGACATAAACTCACCTACAAAATTTAAAGTTAAAGGAGCACCACAATTTCCTAAAGATAATATAAAGAATAATATAGAAAATAATGGCATAATTTGAGCTATACCTTTATAAAAATAAATAGATCTAGTTCCAGATCTATCGTATAATATACCTCCTGCACATATAAATAAACCACTTGAAACAAATCCGTGTGCTAAACCTAAAAGTATACTACCTTCTATACCTTGTATTGTATTACTAAATACTCCTATTAAATAAACTGCAGCATGAGATACAGAACTATAAGCTATTAATTCTTTAACATCTGTAGTTCTTAATGTACTGAAACTAGCATAAATTATTGTAATAACCCCTATTACATAAACAATATATGTGAAATTAATAGAAGCTTTAGGTAATATAGGTAAAATTAATCTACAAATACCATATAAACTAGTTTTTAAAACTATTGCAGCTAGTATTATACTTCCACCTAAAGGAGATTCAACATGAGCTTTTAACAATCAATTATTTAAAAATATTGTAGGAGTTTTAACAGCAAAAGATAAAAAAATTCCACCAAATAAAAATAATTGTGTAATATAATCAAAATTAGTTTTAAATAACCCATCAAAATCTGTAGTACCCATAATTGAAGACATAGCTAATATACATAATAATAAAAATAATGATCCTCATACGTTCACAATTTAATGTATTTTCTTTAATTTAAGATTACTTCAATTTATATCGGCTAACCGACAAATCTAATAATTTTTATAGTTTTCTTAATAAATTCATATTTAATTTTAAAGATTGAATTTTCTGTAGGCCTTCTTCAGTTAAATGTTCTTTATTAGATATTAAATTAGCTATTAATTTAAAATCATTAAAATCTGAATATTTAATACCTTTAATTTTATATTTTTCAAATAATGGTATTATTTTTTCAATAATATCTTGGAAATTAGTTACTACAAAATATACAGCAGATTGATTTAAATTTAGTTCTACTCTACCACAATTTAAAGTAGATATTAATTTTTTAATTAATTCAATATCTCTACTATGCTGAACAATATGAAATTTTAAAACCACAGATTTACCTAATTTAGTATTTGGTGTATTACGTATTGAAACATAAAAGCATCCATCTCCACTAGTTAAACCTGCAATTCAATTAGGATCTATATTACTAAATTTAGGTAAAGAAGGTCTAGAAAAAGGTTTAGCATCAGGATAGATTAATTTTAATTCCTCTGATAAACCTAAATTCAACGTAGCTCTTATTCCTACTAATTTTTTTAATCCTTCCTTATTTAAATGTTCTTTATTTTTTATCAATCCCATTGCATTTTTAAATAAAATATAATCAGCAAATTTTTGAGTTAAAAGGGGAAATTTATCAAAATGAGTTACTATATTTTCTAAATCTTTTAATGATTTTATTGTATACTGTAAAGTAGTATTTCCGTGATTTGTTATTATTCCTACTTTAAAATAATCTTTAATGTGAGATAATAAATTATAATCTTTTTTATGTAGTGTAATTTTAAAAATAACTAAGATTTGATATCCCATTTTATATTTATCATTTTTAAAAAAACCTAATATAAAGCACCCTTCGGCGTCTACTAATCCTGTTATAAATCAAGGATTCATATTTGACTTAGTAGATAAAGATCTTTTAAATTTATTATTTATAACTATATTTTTAATAGAGTCTGAATAAATTTTTCTTCTTAAAACTGGTTTCCCAGCGACTAGAGTACACCTTACAATATCTAAATTTCTAGATATCGAAGAACCATCTACTCGTTGCTCTTTTACACTACTTATTTTAAATAAATAATGATTTAGATCCGCGATCACCCACATATCTGTTATAAAAAATAACTTTTCTGAGTAGAAAACTAGTGATTTTACCATACCCTGGGTAATTAATCAGGCCGGCTTAAAAATTTCTTTAAAAGCTTTGGTTACTAGAGCTTTAGGGCTTCCCCGGAATTTGGTTCTTTTACACTTAAGGATAAATGTATATAAAAATATATAAAAACTTGCTCTAACTTTATTACTAGATCCAAATAAACCTATTAATAAAAATAATGGAGGTAATGTACTTTCAAAAAACACATAAAATAATAAAATATCTAAAACTAAAAAAATAGCTAATAATAATGTTTCTAATAATAACATTATTATTAAATAAGATTTTATATTTTCTGTTATTGAATTTCAATTAGATAATATAGCTATTGGCATTATTATTGTAGTTAATAATACAAAATATATAGATATACCATCTACTCCTAAATAAATATCAAAAAAACTTAAATTATAATGTTCTTGTACAAATTGAAATTGATTAGTATTTGAATCAAATAATACATATACAATTAAAGATATAATTAAATTTATTATAGATGTAATTAAAGCAATATTTTTATAATATGTAGTTTTTATTGTATCATTCTCATAAGAAATAGTTCCAGCAATAAAAAAAATTCCTATTAAAGGTACTAATAATAAAAAAGATAGTAACATTCTTTTTTTTTTATTTTTTTTAGTAGATAAGTAATCCTAAAATATTATATTTAAATCTAAAAATATACATCATATGTAAGAGATCTTATGATTTTATATAAATATTATATTTATATATTAAAGTAAATTAATATTGATAGGAAATAATGTGAAATTATATAATATAGCTGGAATTAATATTATTATTCCAAATATAATAGGTAATAATACAGTTCAACAAAATGCCATTAATTGATCAAATCTAATTCTAGGAAATGAAGCTCTTACTCAAATAAATACAAATACCATCATAGAACTTTTTATTCCTAAGCTTAAACCATATAATAAACCTTCTAAAATAGGACTATTTATTATACTATTAATTATAAAGTTAGTACCTGAAATGTATAAAGTTAAATTTATTAGTGAACTACCTATAAATAAATATCCTCCCATAAATAATATACTTGTTAATATACACATTAAAACAATACTACCATATTCTGCTAAGAAAAAGAATACAAATACAACAGCAGCGTGCTCTGTCATAAATCCACTAACTAGTTCAGATTCAGCCTCAGCTAAATCAAAAGGTGCACGGTTAGTTTCAGCAACAGAACCTATAAAAAATATTATAAATATAGGAAATAAAGGTAGTATAAATCAGATAGCTCTTTGTGCTTCCATATTAACAGTTAAATTTAAACTACCAGTTAAAAATATTACTAATAATATTGCAGAACTTAAAACTAATTCATAACTAATTAATTGAGCAGTACTTCTTAAAGATCCTAAAAAAGCATATTTACTATTAGCACTTCACCCTGCTAATAAAATTCCATATGTAGCTAAAGCTGAAACAGCTAATAAATAAAAAATACCTAAATTAAAATCGCTAATTGCTAACCCAGGTCCATAAGGTATAACACCATACCCTAATAAAGAAAATACTAAAGTTATTACTGGACCTAAAAAAAATAATACTATATTAGCTTGAGTTGGTGCTACATATTCTTTTAGTAAAAGTTTTAAAGCATCTGCAAATGCCTGTAAAAGTCCGTAATATCCTACAGCATTAGGACCTAATCTTCTTTGCATACTAGCCATTGTTTTTCTTTCAGCTACTGTTACATATGCTATGGCAAGTAAAGCTGGAACCATTACTAAAACAACTTCTATAATAGAGATTAATGTGGGAAAATATAACATTTTTAAATAAAAATTCTTTATTTTATAGTAATGATAATAATAGTATATTATAATCATAATAAAATAGTTTTATATTATTATTTTAGATTCGAACTAAATTAAAAATATTTTTTTAATATTTTGCTTTACCTTTAAGCTTATAATAAGAATATTATAATAAATTTAAATCTATTATAATATATGAAAAAAAAATTCTACATTATTACATGTATTTTGTTTATTAAAACTAAATTATAAACCCAAAAGTATTTATAATTAATAACTAACTTATTAATTTCATATAAAAATATGGGAATTAAAAATATTAAGTATTATGGCTCTATAAAATTTAAGATTTCTTGTGTTAAATCTGGACTTCTTATTTTTTGCATTATTTTTTTTTCACTAATACCAGTTCTATTTGATATATCAACTATATCATTATTAGCAAGCACTATACTTCTTTGTTTAACAATAACAGGAACAGGTACATCTGGAGACTCAGGTTGAGAATAAAGATAGGTTTTCTGACCAAGTATATGAACCGATAAATCTGGAAGATTACTGTTAGCTCTAGGAATAAATTCTCGTTTCTTAATATATTCTAGAGATAAATAGTGTATTTTATAATTCTGACTTAACTCTTCAGGTAATATACTTATATTTTCCTTATTCTTTTCATAAGCTAAGTTATTTGATTCATTTATTTTTTTCAATTGAGAATTTATTCATGGTCCAAATACTTGTGTTCTAGAAAAATCGTTCATTAGAGGGCCTTTAGCATCCAACTTGGCTAATACAATTCTAAGAGTTGTTAATTCATCATTCAATTTATTAGCAAATAGTGAATTTTCTAAACTATCGGGATTATTAGTTTTATTAGGTTGTAAGAGTGGTAGTGCAGACATTAATATATATTTATCCCTATTTAATTTCTTTTTATATGAGCTTATTTTAAATTCAATAAGATAATTTATTCATTTATTTATTATTAATTTTAATTTAATAAAAGGAGAATTTATTATATTTTCTAAAGGTTTAAATATAGATATTATATAACCTAAAATAATTTTATAAAATATCGATATATACATAAAAAGAGCAATACATATTAAATAATCAAATGTTTCTAAATACGATAATCTTGACCAAAAGTTTAAAGAATCAAAATCAATATTATTATCATGCAAAGCTACCAATTTAAATACTAATAAATTAAATATGTTTTTACGATATCCTAATAGTACAAAATATCCTAAACTTATATTTACACTAAATGAATATATTTTTATTATAATTAATTCTAAGAGTTTATGTATTAATATAAGTATATAAGAGGTAATATTTAATAGTTTATTTATAAAATAATAAAGTGAAAAATTAATAAAAATTTTAATATTTAAATAAATTAAGTTAATTTCTTTGAATGAAGCAAAACCGAGACTGTAAAGGAAGACTTACAAAAGCGTGAGGTTTAGGTGGACTAGTTAAAGCTCATTCTAAACTAGGGTAATTTCTATTTAATAATGCTTGTAAAGCATCAGTAAAATATTGAGGCATTAATCAAGGGAATCTACCTACAGGATTATTATCTATTAATTGTTTGTAAACAATATATAAAAATAAACCTGAAGCTATTACACTAATAATAGAACCAAAACTACTAACTAAATTTCAACCAGCAAAAGCATCAGGGTAATCACTTATTCTACGCGGCATTCCTTGTAAACCTAAGAAATGTTGAGGGAAGAATGTTAAATTAACCCCTATAAATAATAATCAGAAATGAACTTTAGATAATAACATGTTATAACTTAAACCTAATATTTTAGGTATTCAGAAATATCATCCACTAAATAATGCAAAAACTGCCCCCATACTTAATACATAATGAAAATGAGCCACTACATAGTAAGTGTCATGGAAAGCTGTATCTAAAGCAGCATTAGCTAAAAGCACTCCACTTAACCCTCCAATTGTAAACATAAAGACAAACCCTAAAGCAAATAACATAGAAGGAGTTAATTTAATAGAACCTCCATAACATGTAGCTAATCATGAGAATATTTTAATACCAGTAGGTACAGCTATAATTAATGTAGCTGCAGTAAAATAAGCTCTAGTATCTACATCTAAACCTACAGTATACATGTGATGACTTCAAACTATAAATCCTAATATACCAATAGACATCATAGCATATACCATACCTATATATCCAAACACTGATTTATTAGAATTTGCAGAAATAGTTGTACTAATTATACCAAAACCTGGTATAATTAATATATAAACCTCTGGATGACCGAAGAATCAGAAAAGATGTTGGAATAGTATAGGGTCTCCACCACCTGCTGTTTCAAAGAAAGATGTATTAAAATTTCTATCTGTTAAAACCATAGTAATTCCCATTTAATTATTAAGTTACTGGACAAGGTCCCATAATATAAATATTTCAAAAATTATAATATAATAAACTATTATAATTTAAGGTAACATACAATATATTACTATATTGATTGGACTATATTTTATTTATGTAAGTCATAAAAATTATTTAAATGATCTCATTTAAATTCAGTTCTATTGTTATTCATTTTTGATTTTATTTCTACTATTTTTACTATAGATTCAGTTTTAGTATGTTCTTTTTTATTAAAGAATTCTAAAACTTTAAATCAATCTAAAAAATTTAATTGTTTACTTGAGAATAAAGGATATTTTGTTAAATATTTAACTAATATATTATTACTTTCTACATTAGTAGTTCTCAATCTATATTCAGGTTTAGGTTTTTCAGATCTAATTTCCTTAACTGAACAGAGTAAAAAATTAGCAATCTTAGTTAAAAATTCAAAATTACTTTGTTTATTATGATCTATTTGTCTTTGAGATAATTCAAATTTACACTCTATTTTAGGATATTTTGAGCCTAAAGATGTTCTTACTGAAAAATGTCCATCTGCATCTATAAATCCAGAAAATCAACTATTAGATCATATAGGACTTATATCTAAATCCTTTTTTTTAATTGTTAAATCTAATTTATTATTTAATCAGTCAATTAATTTGTATAATGCATGTATTTTAGGTGTTCTCATATAACCATTAATTAAATTAGTTACTAAAACCATACCTTCATTATTATTTATTGTTAAGACATAAGCATTAACACCCTTCTTTTTATGTATAGATCCATGACCCAAAGTTTTTTGAATAATTAAAGCTAATGGTAAATCTCTAGAATCAAATACTATTTGTATCGTAGCATAGTTTAATTTTCCTGGAGGAGATCTTTCTGTTTTAGGTACTACTATAGTACCATCTCCTTCTATTAAACCAGCTAAATAAGATGCTAATTTAGTATTATGGTTTTGATCAGAATTTTTTAATACAATAGTAGAATAATCATTTTTATGACACATAAATTTTGTCGTATAGTCTCTGAAGAACAAATAATAAACATTTATTAAAGTTCCTACTGATAAAGTTAAATAATATAACTCTTTCCAGTAATTTGACAAATTTAAAGCCGGCAGATTATGTTTACCGGCTAAAACAGGTAAAGATAATAATAATAAAACAGCTGTTATAACAACTGCTCATCCAAATAAAGATAATTTATGTAATCTTATACCTGGTGTTCTCATATTAATAACAGTAGTTATAAAATTAATTGCACCTAATAAACTACTTACTCCTGATAAGTGTAAAGCAAATATAGCTAAATCTACACTAGGACCACTATGACTTTGTATTCCAGATAATGGAGGATAAATAGTTCAACCTGTACCTGCTCCACCTTCTATACATGCTGAAAATACTAATAACATTAAGCTAGGTGGTAATAATCAGAAACTTATATTATTTAATCTAGGGAATGCCATATCAGGCCCACCTACTAATAAAGGTAATAGAAAATTACCAAATCCACCAATTAATGCAGGCATACGTTTTACCCCCTAAACTTTCGAAAAGGGACGGACTATATCTTTATCTTTATGTATATTTAATACGTATTAAGATATTTCACGTGTAGTCTCTGAGGAACCTACTCAATAAAAATAAAGCTTTTTATCTTTGGTTTCCTGCTGATTACCTAATCCTTTAAAATGTCACTGTATTCCACTGCTAATCTATAGACCGCGGTACTAGTTTTAAAGGCTCTAAAGGGTTTCCAGCAAACAGTGAAAAGAAAGTAAAATATTTCTACTTTACCCGGCCATGCCTTTCTATTTAATTTTATATGTAAATTTTCATTTTCCTCTATAATAACCAGATTTTTCGTTTTTTAAAAATTCTCTAATAATTTGACGATCACCTTTTAAATGATTAGCTAAACTATTTAATGATGGGAATTCTAAATTTTTACTAGAATCATCCTTAAATTCAGCTAATATGCATTTAGCTGCAGGGTGTTTAATATCATATGATTCTCGTTTATTAGAAACTAATTCTTTTATTTCTTCTAAACTTAATAAATTAGTATTTTCAGATTCTTCAATAAGATCTAATGAAAAGAAAAAAGTATCTAAATAAATCTCACCAGTATTTAAACAATTACTTAATGTTTTATGGTGAATTTTGATTGAATCATACATATGTTGTTTTGATTCGTATATATATAATAAAGTAAAATCTTCTATATTATACATATAAACAGGAGTACCTCTCTGTTTACGTAATCTATCTCTTATTTCTTGACTCATTGGTTCATGATACCCTGAACTACTTGCAACTAAATCTACGTTTAAGTTTGGGTTTAAAGTATTAATAAAATATTGTTCTAATCTTACAACTTCATTTAAGCTAGAATTTTCATTCATAAGATAGATAGTTAAATTAGCATTTCCAAAACCATATTTATTAAAATAACGTAATACTCTACGAGCTTTAGTTTTAAGTATAGAAGGCATAAAATAAGAACTTATTCTATTATATAAGTTAATAGAATGTCCTACATAAGCGTTATTATTATCCTCTCAAATATAAACACCTTTTTGATTTTTTGCTACTTTAAGTATTAACTTTCTATTATCAAAAGGATTTTCTATAAATATTTTAGTATAGTTAGGTATTTCATTTTTATTATTATTAGAGTTATTATTATCTGTAATAATAATATTGTTAATTTGGTTATTATATAATTTGGAATTATAATGAAAATTACGATTAAATAGTTTTCTTTTGTTGACCATAAAGAAAATCATTAAAATAGCGTGAGCTGTAATTATACTATTATATAATTGATTATCAGCTATATATTGAACACCTGGTCCACTAAGCTCCATTCTTATTAATACAGAAAAAGCTGTTCCTAATAAACCCGATAATAAGGCAAATATTAAGTAAAGAGTTCCAATATCTTTAGCATTTGTAGAAAGGAATCATCTTTCTATTGACATAGAGATAGAAGAATTTAAAATATAATTTTTAAAAGTATTCATGGTAATATTAATATTTAACTAAATAGTACTAAATTTTGAAATTATAAATTGTAATATTGAAAACTCTTATTCTAGATTCGAACTAGAATCTCGATATTAGAAGTATCATGCTCTACCTTTAAGCTAATAAGAATAATTATTTATTTGACTTAAAAATAAGTAAAATTACGGAGGAATCGAACCTCATTACTTTAGATTTGCAATCTAAGGGTAAACCTTCTACCTCATAATTCTATTATGTTATATAATATTTTAATAAAAAATACTAAAAAAATAATATATACATGTTTAACCACCAGATCAAGGGAAAAGCCCATTAAAGGTAGATATTATATGCTGTGCATATGTAGAATCTAAAGACTCTAACACAGTATTAAATCTTTCTCATTGAACATTGTAAAAATCTACCATAGTTACAAAATTTTGATCTGTTCTGGGTCTAGGATTCTCCACTAAAATTTTTACGATTCTATTTAAATCAATTAAATCAATTATTGTTGACTTAACATCGACTAACATTTTTTTAGGAAATTTTAAATATATCATATCAATTTGGTTAGCCTTATCTAAACCCTTAAATAAATTATGTGAATGATCAACTAATAAATCCAAACTATTCAAACAATCATGAGGAATATTCCCTTCCTGAATATGCCTCATCCTACTAATAAAAAAACTATGTTCAAAATTTGGATCTAGATGGGCAAATCTAATATCACCACCCCTAAGCCTGTAATTTTCTAGCAGAATTTTTATATGATCTTTCAACATTAAAGAATTTATCTCTGAAGGTGTTAGAGGATTTCCTAAATTATTAGTTAAACAATTTACATGATCTATCTTCATTAAAGAATTTATCTCTGAAGGTGTTAGAGGATTTCCTAAATTAGTATTCAAATATATTAATTGATCTTTAACTATAGGTATTGATACCTTAATTATAATTAATGAAGCCACTATTCCC
The DNA here is from genome assembly GCA_021396235.1 of Sporothrix pallida. Lineage (NCBI taxonomy): Eukaryota > Fungi > Ascomycota > Sordariomycetes > Ophiostomatales > Ophiostomataceae > Sporothrix > Sporothrix pallida. Next base: position 6,328 of record WNYG01000114.1, on the reverse strand, counting down.
CCTATTATAGCTAGACATTCAAGGTGTACTGGGTTAATATTACTGGGATCGATATCATAACCTAGTCTTTCTAATATACTACTACCAGAAAATTTTTCTGGACGGAATCTTAAGCAACTCATTTCGTTATTCAATTTAAAAATTTTACACCCAGATTGTACTTCAGCCTGAGCACTACTTGTTCTATTTAAAGATATTATTGGAAAATCTAACTTTCTTACTGCTGAAGATGTTGCCCTTAAAGGTTCGTTCATATACGACTCTAATTTTTCTATAATTATAGATTGTTTATGAGGATTAGGCATATTTGGAATTGATTGCAACCCATTAAAATTAAGCATCACCTTTTCTTTTACTACAAAAGTTTCAGGATTTTCGAGGTTTCGCGTCATACTCTTTAAAAGTCAACTCTTGACTTCAACTTTTGAACTTGAGAATACATTATAATCGTAATAATTTTTTTTCATTTCTTTTTTTATTTATTTATATTTTGTTGGTACGATAAATCTAATAAACTATTTTCTAATATACTAACTATAGGTAGTATTATTAAAAAATAGCTAAAATAAGCTACTGCGTATATTTGCCCCATTAAGATAAAAGGGTCTTCTACATGAACTGAACCTAAACGTCCTAATGTAATAAATACTACACCAAAAATATAGAAAATTAGTTTACTAAACGGTCTAAATTGGAAACCACGAGATCTTCCTAAGTCTGTTCAAGGTAAAGTAAGGAGAACTAGTATAGCTGCGAACATAGTAATCACTCCTAAAAGTTTATTAGGAATAGATCTCAATATAGCATAGAAAGGTAATAAATATCATTCAGGAACAATAGCAGCTGGAGTTTGCATAGGATTTGCCATAATATAATTATCACTATCACCTAAAACATTAGGCATAAAGAAAACAAATAAACTTAAAACAAATATAAAGATAAATATAGTTATTAAATCTTTAAATAAGTAATAAGGAGCAAAGGGTACTCTATCAAAAGTACCTGCAACACCTAAAGGGTTTCCAGACCCAGCTGTATCATGAAGTGCAATTAAATGCATTAAAACTAAAGCAGCTAAAACAAAAGGTAATACAAAATGTAATGAAAAGAATCTATTTAAAGTAGCATTATTTACACTAAAACCTCCTCAAATGACAATATAATTTTATATAATTTTTAATATATATTTATGTATTTTTTCAAATACAATTAGACTATGTCTTGAATTTTATAAAATTCTGGGGTTATCGTGTTGAGCTTATTGTTGACTTAACTCACTCATTAGTCGTTGAACGTCTTAAACTTTATAAAAAAGTCAAGTTTAATTCCGCTACAAATAACTTAAAATTGGGAGGCATATTTTTAAGTGTTCTTGTAATTTTCCCCATTTACCTCTAAAAAATAAAACTTATTTTTAAGGAGCCCATTTTTACAGTTTAGGGTAATGTAGTTTATTGTACCGCATTGAATTTTGTAAATTCTTCAATCATTTTAGATATTGAATATATTTTAATCCTATTAAAGGATGTAAACCTTCAAAAGAGAATAAATTTATAACTTTTTGTATATCAGCTTTAGAACTAACACTAAATTGATTATAATCATTTGTAGTATCTATTTTTCTATTAGTATTAAATATTAACTTAAAGGCTTCAAATAAATTAGTATGTATTCTTTGTTTTAATTGAAAACAACCATCATTATTTTTTTTAATTAAAAAAGAGCCTTCTGAACAAGTAAATCCTACGATTCAATTTTTAAAAAAATTTAATAAAGTATAATCATAGGGATTATTAGGTAATTCAAATATATCTTCAATTTTATCTTTAGGTAGTATTTCATCAAATAATTTTATATCATTTTTTAAAATATACATAGCTAAATTAAATTGATTTCTTCTTGTTTCAGTCAGAAAATATATATTATTGTATATTAATAATGGAAATAAAATTTCTTGTAATTCAGTTCTATTAATTACCAATTTACAACTTGGACTTTTTAAATCTTTATATACATTTATTTTTCCTAATTTTAAAACAGAATTAATATATTCTAAAGTAGAAATATCTTCCAATTGTAAAGATATTACTAATTTAATTGTTATAAATCCTTTAGTTGTTTTAGTTATTTGAATATAACCGTCTCCATCTATTAGCCCTACTAAAAATCCTAAAAAAGAAGTAGGAATTGATAAATAAAATTCTTTATCTAAAGTTTTGTTGAATATTTTTAATGCATTTTTATGTACACTACCTATTGTGGGTAGTATAGAATATAATATAATGAAACTAATACTTAAAACTGTAATATGTTTTATTGACTCAACAATATCTTGTCCAATTCAAGGTATAGCACTTATAAGGTTAGTAATAACTGTAGCACCTCATAAAGACATTTGACCATAAGGTAAAACATACAAACTTACTTTTATTGTAAATAAAAGTTGTGAAATCTTTATTGTTCGAATATCACATTTATCTAAAGATAAAAAGTTCCGACTGTGCATTAAGCAGCATTTCAGCCACCCACTAGTGACCCAGTCTGTCGCGACTCTATGGAGAACCGACGATCTTGTATATTAATTATATAATATATTTTAATCGTTTTCACTAGTATTGCCAAAGAAATAAATATATTTCTTCAATAACCCTGTCAGATTATTCTGCTTTAAGTTTTATTTTTTTCCATAAATTACATAAAACTTTTTACTCGCAGGACTATAACTATAATATTATTTATTATAATCAACAATTCAACGTCCTTTTAATAATTTACTAGAACTCTTTAATGTTCTTTGTATAGTTTTAGTTGAACAATTCAAAGCTTCTGCTGTTTTAACTATACTATTAAATTCTCCATAAACTATATTATTAAGCTCTTTTACTAAAAGAGATTTAGAATTCTTTTTCATATTAAAAATCCCTTGATCTGTGTAATTCACATTTTTTCTATTTAAAGCTGATTGCCTCATAGACTCTATAGTTTCATTAGATAAAGTTTTATTTTTATTTAATTCTCCTATTCGATTTCTACGTTCTTCGCTATAATTAGTTTTCATTTTTATCCTTGTTATTTCAGTATGTTTATATCCAAAACTAGATCCAGCTTCAGTTAATATATTATAATCAGGTAATAGAGATTTTAAATAAAAGTCTTCTAAGTCTAATAATTTTTTATTATTTTCTTGATTAACTACTTCAGGAAATAATTCTAATATAATAAAAACAAAATTATATAAACCATATTTTTTTACTGAATTTTTAATAACTTTACTACCCTTTAAATATACTAAATGACTTGTAAATCTAGAATTAAATTTATCAGTGGAAGCAGATCCTATATAATAATTTAAAGATTCTTTATTTAATATCATATAAATACCACTAAGACCTTTAGTATCCTTAGCTATATCTCTACGAACAGAATCTTCATTTATATTATCATATATAAAAACTGGTTTAAGGTTTTTAGACGTTAAAAATGTACTTATAGTATTGGAAGATGTTGAATAATAACGTTTATTGTTGAATGTTTTTATTGTTTTGTTTTTTAAATTTTTATTATAGTCATTTTGGGCTATTGCAGGATAACCCAGGAAACCTATAGCTATCATAAGTATAAATATTATTACACCTATAGTTCAAGTTAATGTTCTTGGTGATCTATATGATCCATAATAAATACCTCTTGCTATATGTAGATAAACTAAAAAAAAGAAGGCTGATGCAGTATTACTGTGTAAATAACGAACTAATCATCCATTATTAACATCTCTCATAATATGCTCTACTGAATTAAAAGCTTCTAGTATACTGGGACTATAATGCATAGCTAGTGTAACACCAGTTATTATTTGTATTCCTAAACATACTGCTAATAATGACCCAAAATTTCATAAATAACTAATATTACTTGGTTGTGATGCATCTATAAGATAAGAATTAACTATTTTCAATAAGGTATTATTTTTTATGAACCTAATGAGAAAGAAATTATTTTTTTATTTTTAATTATTCTTAGTTCCTAAGTACCTTTAAATCTATTGGTATTAATATATAGTATAGATTATATTAAAAAAATAAGATTAAAACTATTTTGATTTAGCGGTTAAAAAATAAAAAGGATATAAAAATCCTAATAATAAAATTAATGTTATTAATATTGAAATATTACTTACAAATAATGTAACTATATTATAAGTAATAAATCCAACTAAAATAAATAAAGCATAATTAGTTACTATTCCTTGATTTAAATAAGATATATTTTTACTTACTTTAATTAAACCTGTTTCAAGACCGTATGGTCCAAGTAATTCTATACTTCCTTTATCTAATATTTTAACAGTTTGACCTCCTAAATTTAAAACTAAATTTGTAATATATTTATTATAAAAGAATTCAACTAAGAATCTTTGATTAAAAAATCCAAAAATAGTTTTACCAATTATAGATAACTTAAAATTAACTACAAGTTCAGATAAGAATTCAGATAATACTATTGCTATAATACTAAAGGATACTGTAAAAACAAATGGTAACAATTTTCAATAAGTAGAAACACCAAATTCTGTATTTATCATTATTTCAGAATTAGGGTGAATAAATATACTATTATCTAAAAAAAAACCTGAACCTAAACCTATAAAAATATCTTTAGTTATAAATCCAAAAAATATAGAAAATATAGCTAATATAACTAAAGGTAAACTCATAAATATATTACTTTCATGTGCATGTTTATAATTTATTAATGGTCCATTAGGATTAGTTAAGAAAGTTAAATAAAGAACTTTAACTGAATATAAAGTAGTAAATATAGCACCTATTACTGCGATAATATATACAGTAATACTACTAAAAGAATATTGTCCATAGGCAGATTCTAATATAAAATCTTTACTATAAAATCCAGTCATAAAAGGGAAAGCTACTAAACTTAAACTGGCTATTAATATAACAGAATAACTTAAAGGTAAGAAAGATATTAATCCTCCATATTTTCTAAAATCTTGATTATCAGCCATAGCGTGTATAACTGCACCTGCACCTAAGAATAATAATCCCTTATAAAAGGCATGATTAACTAAATGAAATAATGCAACATTATAAGAAGATAAACCTACAGCTATAACCATCATACCTAATTGAGACATAGTAGAATAAGCAATAACTTTTTTTATATCTTGTTGGAAAAATCCTACAAGAGAACTAAATACAGTAGTTATAGCTCCTAATCATAAACATAATAATAATATAGTTGAACTATATTCTATTAAAGGAGAAGAACGCATTAATAAGTATACCCCTGCAGTAACCATTGTAGCGGCGTGAATTAAAGCCGAAACTGGAGTAGGACCCTCCATAGCCATAGGTAATCATACGTGAAGACCCACTTGAGAACTTTTGGCCATAGCACCTATTAATAAACATATTCCTATGATTATTATTATATTTTCATTAAGATAAGGTGCTAATGAAAATACAGTACTATAATCTAAATTACCTAAAGATCATAATATTGCAAACATTCCTATTGTTAAAAAACAATCACCCACTCTATTAGTTAAAAAAGCAGACATAGAACTTTGATTAGCCGCAATTCTAGTAAATCAAAAACTTACTAAAAGATATGAACAAACCCCTACACCTTCTCACCCTACAAACATTAACAAGTAGTTATTACCTGTTACAAGTATTATCATCATAAAAGTAAATAAACTTAAATAACTAAAAAATCTTTGATTATGAGGGTCTCCATCCATATAACCAATAGAATAAAGATGAACTAAAGAACTAATAATTAATACTGGTATCAACATCGATACTGTTAAACTATCAAATTGAAATCCTCATATAATATTAAATCATTCACTATCTATTCATCTAAATAAATTAATAGATAAAACAATATTATTAAAACCTACTTCAAAAAAAGTTAGGATTGCTAAAATTGTAGTAATTATTATACTTGAACATGTTATAATTTGTGCTCCGTATACCCCAACTTTTCTACCAAAAAAGCCAGAAACTATAGATCCTAATAATGGTAATACAATAATACTTAAATACATTATTTGTAATTTATTCCTATACTTCCTCTTAATCTATAAAAGGCAACTAATATACCTAAACCTATAGCTGACTCAGCTCCAGCTACAATTATTATATAAACTGCATAAGTTTGACCTATTATATCGTCAATAGTAAGTGAACTTATCAATATCAGGAATGTTATAGATAAAAGCATTATTTCAATTGAAATAAGCATTAATATAATATTTTTTCTGTTAAACACAAATCCTAAAATTCCTATTAAAAAAAGTATC
>WNYG01000113.1:0-40805 GCA_021396235.1 Sporothrix pallida | reverse complement strand
AAACCCCCCCCACCTTATATTTTCATTTTTTTTTTACCTTTTTTTAACATCTTCCTTTAATTTTTTTTTTTTTTTTTTTTTTTTTTTTTTTTTTTTTTTTTTTTTTTTTGTTCTCTCCCCCTTCTCTCTCTCATCTCTGTGGCTGAGCACTTTGACACCGCTACTTTGGTCTCTTGTCCAATTTATTTTGTGTCTTACATCCTGTCAAGTTCAAGCCTCATTTTTTTCGTCCTTAAGTCAAAAGATTTGACAGTTGCCCAACCTCTTCCAAAAGACTAATAGAAACATTTTCCCACCGCTACCCGCCATCGGATGACAGGCGAGATAATGTGGCATTTTTTTGTCGTTTTCGGGAAATACAAAATGAAAGAAATCCAAAAGTTCATGTTTATGTCCATGTTGGGCGTTGATTGTTTTGTTGCTTTTTTGGCTTCATTTTCTATCCACTTTTGTCTGATTGGCCCGGCGCATGTTGCCTACACTTCCGCGTCAGTGGGCGCAACAAACATGCGGTGAAGCAAATCGAGGACGGAGGAACGAGATTATTCGTAGAAAAGGCTTTTGGTTCTTCAAAACCTGCCATTTTCTCTTCAGTACCGTGGCCAAAGCTCGCCTTGTGAAAATTCTGACTGCGTACTACGTACTGTGCTTTTTTTTTTGTTGCCTGTTCCTGGTCGATTATCACAAGATCCCTGCTTCGGCTTATTTGGGGAGAGCACCAGCCTCAACTGCAAGAAAGAGAGGGAAAGAAACGAGAAACGAGGACGAAATCGAAGAAAGATGACAAGACTTGTTGAATCCTCCTCGCCTTGCCACTTTTCTCGTCTCTTCTAGTTTATTTTAAACGCGTGGCAGGATCGCCCTGGCGGCAGATGCATGAGCGGACGTGGATGCTGATCCTGGTCTAGTGAAAGTTACGAAGACGTTTGTCCGGGATATGACGACGATAGTTGCAAGGGGAATACTGCGTACAAGAGAAGCGTCAAAGTTTGGCTTTTCGTTCTATCGCCGTCTACACAGTAGCTGTTTCATTATTTCGCATGTTCAGTTATTTTGGGTAGTTGTGCATCCCGCCATGCAGGGGAAAACCAAGACATTTTCCCAATGTTGCCAATATCCAGCCCAGCCAAGCTGCATACGGTCTTTTTCAGTTTTATTTTGCGGTGTGGACTGTGGATGTGAATGTGGATTGTGGAGAGTCTGCTGCACAAAGTATGCGCAGCGTCCTGCAGTGTCTACAGTGCCTGCGGTGCCTGCGTCAATGTTTACAGAGCCAGGCACGGAAGCATGGAAGATGCTATGTAGAATAGAAGTAAATAAAAGTAATAGAAGCCTGCTTCTTCCCGGCAGCTTTCCTCTTTCTGTTGTTTTACATCCTGTACGTCTCAGTCTTTTGCTTTGGAACCTAAAAATAAGAACAGAATTGTCCGAAAATAAAACAACACCGACAAGATATTCGAGCATATTCGATAAGAATACTATATGTGGACAAAACCTAGGAAACATCACCGCCAAACCCAGACAGACCGCCTCGCTCTGTTGTTGAGATGGCCCGAGATATGACTCAACAGGTCACGATGGAGACTGCCTTCTCCATAGTTGGGCATCACACGGAGTATCTACCGGTGTATGGGACCCTTCATCTCTAAGTCTCCAAGTTGGCTGGATAAGATTGCTTCTCAGACTCTTCAAACGGGTCTGCCTAGACGTCTTGTCACGAGGATACAAAGCACTGGGCACCAGGTTGACAAAGCAGAGGCAGAGAATAGAAAGCCAAAATGTAGAAGCCTGCCCCAACAATATGCCTTTCTGGGGACGGAAATTGATGGATGTTGGGCCCGGATGAAAAGCAGGGCGAGATGACAAAGAGAATAGACTATTACACACTTACATACGATCACAAAGATGGTCACAGAGGAGGTATAGCTTTCTAGACGGGCCGCATAGCCTTTTGCCTTGCTTGTTTGTGCTTGTGCTGCTGTCTGTATTCAGTTGTGTCTTGTGTTCACGTAGGACCTTTGGACTCCCACGCTCTAGGCACACAGCAAGGGAACAATAAAGATGCAAGATTTGATTAGAAAAAGAGACAAAAAAGGACAAGACAAAGAAAGAGGAGACACAGGGAGACACAGGGAGACACAGGCAGAGACTGCTGCCATGCGGGACAAATAGACTTCTCTGCAGCCTGTCGTGGAACTGGCGATGCAAGCGGCCGGCGATGATTGGTATTTGTGACAGGATAGAGGGCGAGACAGTAAGTTGAACATCATTGTTATTCTGCTTTTTTGCTGTTACTCAGCATCAACAATGATCGCTTGCAGGACAAGGGATCAAGAGTGAACACTGTCATGAAGTCGTGAAGCCGTGAGGTTGCCTATTTGATATCACGGAACATGGCGTACAGAGCTCTAGAAGAGGCACAAACCAAGTTTGATTAAAAATCGTCAATCTATGCATTACACTTCCTGGGAACGGTCTTCTTTCTGACTTCCCTACCCTAAGCATATTCCATGCATCGACCGGATGAAGAAATCGATACGAGACTTCAAGTATGTAAAGACAGCATCGACTTGCGACATGCCGATGTCCTATTCTTCACCTCTGCTGTGCAGCCAGCCTTCCTGCGGCCACCACGTTTCATGCCATGCAGTCTTTTGACAGGACATCCTTGTCGAGCTTGTCGAATATGGATGTTCTCTTCTGGGTGTATCGTGGTCGGAGCAATAGTCTCTCAGGTATTGGATATTCCATGCATTCTGCATTCCGGTATTCGCCAATATCCTTCATCTCCAGCAGAGCCCCGGGGGGCCTTTGCGGAATGCACGTCTCGGGTGTCCTGAATCAGTCGATGGCGTCTGCACGTATCCTGGGTGTTGTGTTGGGGACTAAAATCGATATTCTCGTGCCCTCCCCCCCCATCGTGGCACAGAAGAGGACAAGCAGAGGACAGGAGGGTTGGTTGCACAACAGGACCATTTTTGGTCTATTCCCCCTCAGATAAATTGAAAGGGGGGGTTATGGACAAGGACCGCGGTAGAACAATAGCAAACTAGCAAAATCACGAACAATACAGCGAAGCACAATGAGAAAAAATAAGGGAAAGGATGAAAGAAACCAGGTACGAGGGTTTGGGGAAGTGCAAGATGCTGTCTCAAAGAGCGAAGAGGAAGACACGAGAAGAAAGAGGCCACAAAAGAGAGGAGAAAGAGAACAAAAATAGTAATGTAATCGAAAAAGAAAGAAAATAAAACGCCTGGTATTGCCCGCTCGATGCTGGTAATGGTCTATGGTATACAGAAATATGGAACACCCCCATGATCCCCATGATATCCGCCTTTGTCTGCCTTTTTGTCTGATTATGTCGTGAACCGGCCTCCTTTTTATTCCACTTCCGCCTTGCTCAAACCCACACAGAAACACGATGCTGTCCTCCCCCAAAATCAAAACTCCAGGGAGAGAAGACAAAGAGACAGAGAGGCCTGTCGCCGTTGGGTGGCTCTTCTTGCTCCCGGGATGCCGTCGGAAGCACGGCAGCAGAGAGCACGAGAAGAAAGCACGGACAAAATGGAGAAAGAGGAGAGAGGGAGAAGACAACGGCAGAGAAGATAGACAGGGCAGTCTAGACGTCGGGTGCCTCTTGTCTTGCCCCCAGCTTCTCATCTCCTGTCCCCCCTCCCCCTTGTCGACTTTCTTGATCCTGGAGGTGTGGTGTCGCTAGCGTCGCCATCGCCGTCGCTGTCAACAAACCACTCCCATTCGATATTGGCCTCCATCTTCTCTTTCTTCTTTTTGTTTTGACCTTTTGTCATCCTTCTCTCAAACATACATTCCCCCGCCTTTTGTACGCATGCCAAAGCGCAACACACGATCCTCCTTTGAAGGGTTTCACAGAGGCGGGGGCAAAAAGAAGAGGCGAATAACAGAAGAGTGAGAGGGAGAAGATAAAAAAAATAAGTAGGTAGAGACAGTGATATAGGGGCGCACAGCAGTGCGGTCGGTCCTGCCTGTGATTTGTGGGTTTGTGTCTGCGTCTGTGCCTGTGTGTTTATGCTCGTGTTCTGGAGCAGGTCTGTTCTGTTGCTTTGCAACCTGATTGTCTCGGGAAAAGCCCTTTCCCTGATGATTGTGCTCTCTCTTCTCCCCTCAAGCAAAGTCCCACAGCTTCACGAGGAGAGCGTCTTCTGGCACTTCCTCTGTCTGGTCCGCTGCGGGCTTGTCGTGCGGCAAAAAGATGCGCTTGGGGATCTGGAACTCCACGACGGGCGTCTTGCGCACCTCCTTGCCAAACTCGGCCTCCAGCATGCTCTGGTACGAGTGGTCAAAGAAGTCTTCCACATTGTACGACTGCTTCGTAAACTGCTCGCTCAGAATCTTGGCAATGGTGGCCACGTTTGGGTGGTAGTGGCTCTGGAGCTGCACAATCTCCCACAGGCAGCTGTCGACGGCCTGGGACTCCATGGGATCGCGCTCGTCCGGGCGGAACGGGTCGGCCATGCCCTCTTCAGACAGCAGGGCGCGCTCTTCTTCGGTGCGCGGCACGCGGTGGATCATAAATGTGCACTGCGGGTGCGCCTTGAGCATGTTGTAGATCCAGGGGACGACACTGACGACGGCGCTGGGCGGCGCGTGCAGACAGAGGCGGGCCAGCCGCTTGATGAAGCTAGCGACCATCTGGACAGGCAAATGGGTCGACGCCAGGAACGTGTCCATCAGACGGAAGAAGCGGGCACGGTGCTTGGAGTGCATAAGTTCGGCATCAAGCAGCGAGTACAGCTTGGTGAAGAAGGCCGGGTAGTCAACGTTGCGCTCCTTGATCAAGTAATAAAGACCGGACAGGGCGAGCAGCGACGTGGAGCCGCCTTGGTCATAGCAGTCCGTCAGGAAGTCAAGCATCATCTCGGGCTGGGCGAACCAGGGCGCAATCACGGTCGAGGCTATGCCGAGTGCACGCTTGCGCAGAGCCTTGCCGTCAGACGACGATGACGAGACCGAAGTGGTCCGCTGCAGAACAGCCAGCCATGCATCTTGGGCCTGCCTGCGGTGCTTGGCCACCGAGTAGAGCGCGTGGCTGCGTTTTGTGGGTGGGGGGTTGACAAAGAAATTCTCAAACTCGTCGCTTGTGGCGGGCACGTCGTCGAGCAGCGAAAGCAGATAAAACGCGCCCTGGGCGGACGTGCTGCTCTCGGGGCTGTCGAGGCCAATGTCGGCTAGCACAGTTGTGACAGCCTTGAATGTGTAGAACTGCACATCGCAGAACTCGCTGGCGTACTTTTCGACAAACTCGTCCGACAGACCCTCAGCCGTTTCGTTGTCGAGAGTCGCAAAGGAAAGCACAAGACCGCGGATGATGGAGGTCAGAAAAGGCTGAGGGAAGGTATAGGTGTCGTTCTCGCCTTCTGCACCGGGTGCCTTCCGCCGTGACTGGCCCTCGGCCTGAAGCAGTCGCATGGCGAGTGTGAGTGCCGTCGATGCCGCGTCGCCAGAGCGGCCGCCCAGAATAGCAAGAAGAACTGCCTCGTACTCTGCCAGACGGTCCTTGAGCCACCGCACCACGGTTACCTCTTTCTCTGACATGCTTCGGGTCAAGTTGAGGTTTCCGGCGGCCAGCAGACGCATGAATACTCGACAGAGAGCCACGGCGGCCGTCAAGGCAGAGCTTTGTTCATCCTCCTCATCTTCATCTTCGTCCTCTTCGTTTTCGTCTGCCTCCTCCTTCTTGGCAATCTCAATCAGCTCCACAATGTTGTTGTAGTGCTTCTTGGACTCGCCAATCTGGCTCTCGAGCAGCAGGATGCGTTCCTGGACATCCTCGCCGTCTGCCATCTCGTCGTCGCTTTCGTTTTCGGTTTCTGGCCGGGTCCGTTTTCGGGGAGCGTCTGTTTTTGAGCTGCGTTTCCGCTTGGCGGCAGCCGCCTTTGTTTTTGTTGCTGTAGGCATCGTGTGTGTGGAAGGGGAAGGGAATGGAAATGTCGCTTCTCTGTAGGTTGAGAAAAGACAGCCTTCTTTAGAGAAAAGAACTTGTGCTGGTGTTGACTTGTACTTGGGCTCCTCTCAACTTTTTTTTTGTTATCGCTTATCGACCATCAACAAAAGTGGATCTTCCGCCAGATCCATCACATCACGTGTATTCTGACATAATCGGGTGGACCCCTGGTTCCTGGCCCACTACTGACCAACCCAGCGCGTTTTGCCGGTGACCCGACACTAACTGGGAAGACTGGCCCGGCACCATAATGGCGTGCACGTGACTCTGCTATTATTTCCCGCTAGCGACCTGTTCCGAAAAACCTCATTTTCCCTTTTCCGAGCTCCATCCGGTATTTCTCGCTTTCTGAGCAAAATCCAACAACACTCGCATCACGACCCGCGACCGACTTGCAGACCTGCATCCATCCCCCGTCGCGCCTCTCTCTCCCTCTCCTCCGACCTTTCTTCAATCGCAGCAATGGCGTCCCGTTTGGCAAGAAACGCGGCTGGTGAGTCTCAATTGAGGGGAAATCGGCATTCTTCAAACGTGCAGCAAAGCTAACACAACTTCAAGGCCTCGCCCGCCTGCGGCCGACCCTGTCTGCGCGCGCTGCGCTCCCGACCCTGGCCTCAACCGTCCGCATGTCGTCGACCTCCTCCAACTCGTCCGTCCCTACTGAGGACCCCAAGGCCAAGGCCTCGAGCATCCTCGACGCGATCCCCGGCAACTCGCTCATCTCCAAGTCGGCCATCCTGTCGTCGGCCGCCGGTCTGTCGATCTACGCCCTGAGCAACGAGTACTACGTCGTCAACGAAGAGACCGTCGTCGCCTTCTGCCTGATCAGCGTCTGGGCCGGCCTCATCAAGTACGGTGGTCCCCTCTACAAGGAGTGGGCCGAGTCGCAGAACGAGAAGATCCGCGGCATCCTGAACTCGGCCCGCGCCGACCACTCGCAGGCCGTCAAGACCCGCATCGAGGACGTCCAGCAGATGTCGGGCGTCGTCGACATCACCAAGAGCCTGTTCGCTGTCTCCAAGGAGACGGCCACCCTCGAGGCCCAGGCCTACGAGCTTGAGCAGAAGACGGCCATTGCCGCCGAGGCCAAGGCTGTCCTTGACTCGTGGGTCCGCTACGAGAGCCAGGTCAAGCAGCGCCAGCAGAAGGAGCTGGCCGAGAGCGTGATTGCCAAGGTCAAGAAGGAGCTCGAGAGCCCCAAGTCGCTGCAGCAGATCCTGCAGCAGGCCGTTGCCGACGTTGAGAGTAAGTTGGGAGTGGATGTGTCCATAATTGATTCTTCCGCTTGACAGATACTAACCTTTTAACAGAGATTGCTGCCGCCAAACAGTAAATTTGTCAACATATCGCCTCCGGCAGTGACTAGATGGCTCGAGGTCAACAATAAACAGCTCCAACATTACTAAATAATGAGTGTTGACAATTGTTGACGACAACCGTCCACCGCTGCCGACTCATTTGAACCGGACCCATCAACCTACCAACTAAAAATTCTTATTAAAAAGACAACCATAACCATGGGGAAAGCAACACCCGACAACAAAACACCGCAAACGCAAACACCGCCGTGTCTCATCAACAGCGAATGCAGCGGCATCATTTACCCTTTTCCCTTTTGTACTTAGTCTTTTTGTGTGCCATAGTCAAATATCATTGCCATTTCTTTTTTCACATTGTCGACGTCACTTCCTTGGACATGGTTACTTTTGTCATTTTGGACACTTATGCTCATTTGGATACACACCACCGCCGTCGCAAAAAAGTGTACGAACGTTTATATTTATTCTAACCCGAGTCTACCCACTAACCATCACAGCACCTCCCCCTCAATATAACCACGGCCGCACCTTGTACTCGGGCTGGTCTTCTGGCTTGCCCTCGACCGGCACATCAACAAACTCGTCGTTGATATAGTACGACGGGTCGCCGCCGGGCTCTTGCGTCTCACTGCGACCATTGCCCAGCCAGCGCATAAAGTTGGCATCCTTGCCGTCGACGCTCTCATAGTCAAAGTCCTCCCAGCGGGGCGCGCGCAACGCCTCGAGCGCATGGACGGTTGAGCCGGGCCACAGACCGCAAATCCAGTCGCCGGTGCCGCCCTGGGTGCGGTACCACGAGCGGCACTTGTCCATGTACACCGTGTTGGCAAAGTAGGCGCCAATGTACTGGGTGAAGTCGTCGACGCGCTCCTTCTTGGGCTCAATGGTGGCGTAGTCCTCGCGCTGGACTTTCCGGAGCACTTGCACAATGTAGTCGCACTCGGCCTCCAAGATTTTGGTGAGGGAACCAAAGCCAATGGCCGAGTTGGGGCCAAACATCATCAGGTAGTTGGGGAAGCCGTCGACGGCAACCGACAGGTACGACTCGGGGCGCTTGGCCCAGCGGTCTTGCAGCTCGAGACCGTCACGGCCGCGAACGGAGAACGGTGGCGGCTCAGACACCTTGAAGCCCGTGGCGCAGACGATGACATCGACGTCCAAATGGCGGCCCGACGCCGTCAGAACGCCAGTAGCGTCGACACCAGCGACAGCCTCGGCCAGGACCTCGACATTGGGCGCCATCAGTGCCTCCAGGTAACCGACACCGGGCGTCAAGCGACGGCAGCCGGGGGCAAAGTCGGGCACGATCAAGTCGAAAATGTCGGGGCGCTCCTTGAGACGCTCCTGCATGCCGCCGCGGAAAATGCTCTGGAACAGCTTCTGCATGTCGGTGCCCAGGATGGTGGAGTCGTGGATGGCATTGCCGTCGGTCTCGAAGGCCTTGCGCAGCTTGAAGTAGGCCTCCTTGTCCTTGGCCCACTCCTCACGGCGTTCGGGGGGAACTGCTGGTCAGCCAGTGCACATTATGTCATTATGTAGGCAGATTGTCTCGCGGATTCCGCACTTACAGTCCACATCGTTGGGGTCCAGGCCGAGCTGGCGCATCGCATTGTCGCCGAACCGCGAGGAAATCCACGTTTTGGAGCGCATAAAGACCTTGAGATCGGTGCCCGCCACCTTTTGCAGATTCGGCACGATCTGGATACTCGACGAGCCGTTGCCAATGACGGCGACCTTTTTGTTGGTGAAATCATAGTCGGGATCCCAGGCGGCCGAGTGCATGATCTTGCCGCCAAAGTCTTTGAGGCCCGGCAGGTCGGGCCAGTTGATGTTGCTGAGCTGGCCGCGGGCGGTGATCAGAATGTTGCAGCGCTCCTCGAAGGAGGTGCCGTCGGCCAGGTTGTCGACCTGCAGCACCCATTCCTTGGTGGCGGCGTCCCAGGCGGCGCTCGTGAGCTTGTGCTGGGTCTTGATGAAGCGGGTGGCGCCGAAGCGCTCGGCGGTGGACTGGAGGTAGGCCTGGATCTCTTTGCCGGGGGCGTAGAGAGACGACCAGTGCGGGTTTGGCGCGAATGTGTACTGGTACGAGTGGGCTGGTCAGTTAGCGAGTGAACGCAGTGGGCGAGGAAAGAAATAAAAGGCGAGTGAGCGCAGTGAGCGAGGACCCAAACTTACATGGAATATCACAAGCAATGCCGGGGTACTTGTTGACCCACCAGACGCCGCCGATGCCCTGCTCCTTCTCGTAGACGACAAGGTCAACGTTGCGGATGCGCTGGGGGATGCGGATAGCGGAGACAATGCCCGAGTAGCCGGCGCCGATGACGCGGACCTTGAGCGGGCGCAAGTTTTCGACGTTTGCGTCTTTGATGGTAAAGTCGGCCATCTTGACGGGGATGAAGAGCTTGTGTTTGTTGGTCGGGACTTGCCGAGACAACTGAGGGATGACCGAAAAACAACTGAGGACAGACAAGAAGCAATTGCAAGAAAATGGAGGACAAGTAAAGAAGAAAAGAAAAACAGAAACAAAAACAAAAACAGAACCACGTCAAGAAGTTCACAAAAAAAGTATTTTGTGCCTGGCCTCGACCGCGGGACGTTTAGCCGTGTGAGGGGGTCGAGCTGTTGGGGTTTATGGTTTGTGGTTTGGTTTATGGGGTGGAACGAAAATAGGGACAATGGAAGCGATGAGGGGAGACGATGGGGCCGAAAGAAGGAGAAAGGAGACAAGTAGAGCATAAGCTAGGGAGAAAGAAGACACGATAGACTGGAGAGGCGCATTACGAATCTATTATATATACAGATGGCGTTCTTGGTTTCTGTCTTGTCCAGTCCACTTCTCGACAGACAACAGAGCGGACTCGAACGACAGACAAGAAAGACGACGGGGGAAGAAGGCCCTTGGACCCTGGCTGCACGTCACAAGCGACAGCGACAATCGACAAAATACACACTCGACTTCGACACTTACACACTTTTCTCCGCACAGAACACGGTTGAGAGCAACAAAGACAGGGACCGGCCGTGTTTGTGTGTTTTGGTGGGCTGTTGGAGACAACCGCCGTTCATGTACAGCCTGCAGCAATAATACGACGGGCAACGGACGAGACCAGACTCGACCAGACTGGACCAGACTCAACGAGGCCAAAAACAGTCCGAAGAGACAAGGAGGGTATCATTCTACAAGGCCGGGAGGGGCTTTCCGCAAACGCAGCGGCTGCAGATCAGGTTCGGTCTGGCCAAGGCCATGAATGGCAGGCAGGTTGAGCAAGAGGACTGAAGAAAGCTTGGGTAGGAGCGCAATGTGCAGGGAGGGTCGTTGTTTGAACTGTTGGCAAACAAGAGACAGTATTTTGATTTCATTTTGTGCCTGCCTCCTGCACACTCCACAACGACGGTTCACAGATAGCCTCGCTTGGCCGAACCTGGAGGAACCGGAGGAGGTCATAAGACGGAGAGGGACAGGACGACAGAAAGACAATACAAAAAGAGGGGGAAATAAAGATTGCGGAGATATTGCGGAGTCGTGGAGAGAAGAACGACTGAATATCGAATTAAGTGCGCTAGAGTGGGCTGCCGACAGCACACTAACAAGCCCGCTGTGGCACCGCATGGCACCCGCTGGATCAGCTGGAACGCCGCTGGAAATCCCAAATATGTGGGGTATCGCCGTTTGCTCGCTTTTTGGCTGCTTTTGCCTCTTGTCTCAGCGCTCGATTATCCGTCCAGTGAGCGTGGGAAAAGAGTCAAAAACACGTCATTTGAGATGGTTTACCCCATGGTAAGTTGTTTGTGCTTCTATATCGGCTGCTCGGAGTATGCTGTGTATTCTGTTTTGCTCTCGGATATACTTTGCTTGGCCAGGCCCCGGATATTGACTTACACCCCGCTATAGCATGCTGTAACACGCTGTAGCGAGGTTCCTACAGCCCGTTGGAACAACAGCATATTGCACCCCTCTTCAACAAAGGTCTAGCCCTGTCCATTGTTTGCGCATCTTTTGTCCAGACAATGCTACCTTCCAGAGTGACATTCAGGGTCTTGGAACTGTCCCATTCCGACTCTATTAGTACTGAGCAGAGTATCAAACACCTGCCATCCAGGAAGTTGACAGCCAGCGGCCTAACGCAAAGAGGAAGATGCCGTCGACCTGGAGAGACAAGACATTTTCGGTCAGTTTTATTTATTCGAACTCACTCTCCCAACATCTGTGAATATTCCCCGTTGTTCCTGGCGTGTTACGGAGTTTGTTCGCGTTGCCAGCTTGCCAGTCATATTAGTCTTGTTTTCACAGTGTTTGCCGTCTTTATGTAAGTCTCTAATAAGCAGAGGCGAAATACAAATCGACCCAATTGCCCCCATTATCCCCAGACTATTTTGAGAGTGTGGGGTGAGGAGAGGGAAATAGAGTCCAATAAAGAGAGGGGTTTTGGGGCGGTTCTGGGCGGTTTTTGACGGCGTCGAATGATTTTACACCAAACGCCAAAAATGCCAGCCACCGAACCGAACCGACTGACAAGCCAAGGTAAAATATGGGCGAGAGAATAAGAGGAAGAAGGAAATATAGTTTGAACTAAAATAGCCAGGAACTAACTTCGCCAACATCGACTGCATCTGCCGTGAATGGTCTGCTGATAAACTCAAAAACTCGAGAGAAAATCATCATGAAGTCAATGGTGGGGGACAACCCCAACTAGAGGGGTAAATTCAAACAAAAAGACTGGCAACAGGAAATCAAAATCACAAGTGCGCGTCTATTTTGTGTCTTCCTCTGCAGGCCATGCCCTACACCTGCATTGGTCTTTTATTGTCTTCCACTCGTACGTCGTATATTCGGAGTGCTTTGACTCTTTATTGTCTCCTTTTGGTCGACGACGAGCCTGCAATACGACGCTGTCCTGTCAGCCTGCTCCTATTTTCTCTGCTTTTGTCTGCTTTTCCACTGCTTCTCGACTAATCTACTGTGCTGTCTGTCCGTTGGAGGGTCTGCATGGCCTGGATGGCCGGCCTGCCTTTCCGTTATCAACATCTTTGGGCGGCTCAATGTGAGGGTAAGGGGCAAGCAGAAAAACAGGGATAAGGGCAGGAGAGTATTCGTTTTGTACGTAAATGATAATTGATAGGGAGAATGGGTGGAATACGGTTGCCCAGAATAAAAATAGACAGCTGCGAGGAGCAAAGGACAAAATAGCTCAAGGCCACCTCCAGTATCCATGATATGATCGAGAGCCGATTTGAAAGACACAGCAGGTGATCGGCCTTTGATGTCGTACGAAAAATTGCAGGCAAAAGACGTCCAGTAATACAGAGCACGGCAATCGCCTTGCACGGCTGACATGCAAGGGACTTTGTGTGACACAGAGTACGACGTGCTTCATAGAATAAGCATCATACCGAGGTCGAGTTGGACGACATCGCAGTGTTCACAAATAGAAAATCTTTGAAAATCAAAATCAAACTCGTTGCCAAAGAAACACTTTTCCCAATTATGAACAAAACACCTATTCTAGACAAGCAAATGCAAAACAAATGTGAAAATAGAAGCACAATATGACCAACAATAAATAAAATGTAGTAAACAAAACATGAAAACACCCCTCCACGTCTTTTATGCCACCTGAACAAACGTCCGCTTGCGCTTGCCAGCGCCCGTCGCTGCTGCCTCCGCCTCGGCTGCGTCCCACGTGTCGTCCACGTACGTCTTGACGTTCTGGTCGGCAACGGCCATCCCCACAACCCGCAGCGCCGCCATGTTGTGGCCCATCTGGTCCTTCTGCTGCTGGAGGGCGCCG
This sequence comes from Sporothrix pallida, assembly GCA_021396235.1. Classification (NCBI taxonomy): domain Eukaryota; kingdom Fungi; phylum Ascomycota; class Sordariomycetes; order Ophiostomatales; family Ophiostomataceae; genus Sporothrix; species Sporothrix pallida. The sequence continues at coordinate 27,711 of WNYG01000113.1, read as the reverse complement.
CGCAGACTGGCCCGCAGCGTGTCGAGCATCGCGCGCATCGTGCGGCTCGCGACGATCTGGCGGTGGTGCGTCTTGAGCATGAAGAAGAGCACGCGGCACGTCAGGGGCATGTTCATGGTCTGGCGGGCGAAGCGCTCGAGGAAGGTAAAGAGGGCCGGAACCTGGGCGAACGGCAGGACCAGTAGGGCATCGTGCAGAGCCGCCGCAGGGATCTTGGCGAGCACGTTGAGGACGTACTGCTCAGCCGAGATGTTGCCCTGGGCCATGAAGACAATGTGGCGCTGGGGCGGGGCGACGCTCTCGCCACGGGCCTTGGCCTCCTCCCGCTCCTTGATCAAGTTCAAATCGGCCAGGCCTAGCTCGAGCGCCTCGGCAATGCGCTCGCCGGCCATCAGCGTCTCGACGGTCTGCTTGGACGCCGCGCCGACCTGCTGGCCCAGCTCGCCCTCACCATTGCGCTCTTCGGGGTCCTCGTCCTCGCGATCCAAGGATGTGGCTAGCGTCGACTCGTACAGCTGCTCAATCTCGCGCTCGCGCTCTTCCTCAAGGAAAATCTGCTCATCGGTCTCGTCCCAGACGCGGATGCTCTTGTCGTGGCTGGCCGTGATGAGGAAATTGCCGCCGTGGCTGACGGCCATGGCCCAAATCTCGCCAAAGTGGCCATCCAGCCGCTGGATCTGCTCAAACTTGTCGCCGTCCCAGTACTTGACGGCGCGGTCTTTGCCACAGCTGAAAAAGTGGTGGCCATTGCCGTCCTGGTTATGCGGCACAAAAGCAACCTGCAGAATACTGTCCTGATGCGCAAACAGCGAGCGGTGGCAGTCGCCGAAATCCAGGCCCCAGATCTTGACGTTCTTGTCGGCCGAGCTCGTGACGATCAGCTTGCTGTCGTAGGAAATGTCCATGCTCAGCACGGGCAGCTTGTGGCCATAGAGGTTGAGGTATAACTTCAGACTGTCAACAAAGAAAACCTTGACTGTGTTGTCCAGCAGAGCAACGGCCAGCAGCTTGGCATCTGGCGAGAACCGCACGCTGAGCACATCGTCCGTCAGCTTGAGCAAGCGGGTCTGCACGAGCTTAAGACGTGGCGTCGTCCGCGTCGTACCCAGCACCGGCTCCTGCACAATCTTGAAATCCCAAAATTTGACCATCTTGTCTGCACTGCCCGTCACAACAGATCGGCCGTCAGGGTGCACCTGCAGCGACCAGATAGCGGCGCCATTCTCGTGTGCGTTCTCCACCGTCTCCAGGAGTGCGGCAGATGCCACGTCGAACAGCTCCAGTGAGCCAGTCTTGGTGCCCACTAGCACCACCTTGTCACCGGGCAAGAAAGCACAGCACAAAGCATACCCGCACTCAAAGGTACGGATACAAGACTGTGTGCGCACGTTCCAAATCTTGAGGCTGCCGTTGGACGCTGTTGCCAGCATCTTGTCGTCTGAGCTGAGAGAGATGGACCGAATGTCTGTGCGGTGGCCGGGCAGCTCGACAGCCAGAGAGCGGCCGTACTCGGGAGGCTCCTCCTTGTCCTTCTTGGCCTGTTTGGACACGCGGTCCTTCTTTGTGGAGATGTTGTACAGCTCGAGCAGGTTGTTGGTCGTGCCAACAAGCATCTGCAGGTCCTTTTTGCTGGAAGACTTGCCGCCGGCTCCAACAGCCCAGTCCACGGACCGCACCTTGCCAGCTGTCCGCACAATCACGTGCTGCACAAAGATCTCAGCCACGTCGGCTTTCGAGATGTCAATCATCGACTCGTCCTCCTCGGCGGCCTCCATGTCCACGTCTTCGCCCTTCTTGCTGCCACCCTTTGCCTGATGTCTTTCCCGCCGCCGCCGCCGCTTGCGGGCCAGAGCTCTCTTGATCTCTGCATCCGACCGTATCCGCCAGATCTCCACCGCCTTCTCGACACCGTGCACAGCGAAAAAGTCGTGTCGTGGGTGGAACAGGATCTCAACGGTGCGGTCCTTGCCGTGCCGGTGGAGCGTGCCGCGGGAAATAAGGTAGGTTTTTGTCGATTCGGTGGCGTTTGCCTCGTTTGTATTTGTAGTCGTAAGAGAGTCAACCTGTTGGGCAGATGCAGCGAGGCCTGCAGCGTCGAGCGTCCACACTTGGAGTTCGCCGTCGTTGCCGGCCGTGATGCAGCCCGACAAGTCGGCGGACACACCCAGGGCCCAGCATTCGCCGTTCGTCTGGGCGACGTGTGTCTCGATGCAGTGGCGGGACGAGAGATCCCACAGTTTGATGAGGGAGTCCTTGGAGGTTGTAATCAGGAAGCCGTCGCCGGCTGTGGTCGTATCGACGGCGAAACCGTCCTCGTTTGCTTCGTCTCCGACAGTGGCGGACGGCTCCACAAATGTCAAGCCCGTAATCTGGTCCTTGTGTCCGCGCAATTTGTAGAGACCCGTCTCGGCCACGAGATCCCAAACAATGACGTCTGTGTCCTTGGAGCCAGAGGCCAGGCGCACTCCCGAGCCGTCAAAGGCCAGGTGCGTGACTGCCGACCGGTGGCCGTTGAAACTGACAATCACAGTCGCCATGCGGCCATCCCAGAGCCGCACGCTGCCATCCTCATAACCGACGGCGACAACATCGCGGTCGACGCTGCTGGCGGCGAGGGCCGTGACCTGCGAAGTGTTCTTCTCGTCGTGCCAGCGGTTGAGGAGCTCGCCCTTTTTAATGTCCCAGACCAGAACGTCTTCGTTGGCGGCGACAATGGCATGGCCGGAGGAGGAGGTCGTGTTGGGGGTCGACGAGTATGGATTTGACGTTGAAGAGGCGCCGGCCCAGACGAGGTTGGATGTGCCCGAGGCGACAACGCCGAAAGAGCGTGCCTGCTCGAATTTTCTGAGAAGTCAGCAGCAGTAAATGGAAGACAGCAGAATCAGGGGTACTCACAAATACGACTTGACCATCGTTGCGGTTCAATGGCCGTGATTGTCGTTAGTGATGTTTTTCTTTTTTTGTCGTCGCTCTCTTCTCCTTCCTCGCCTCGCACTTTTCACTGTTCGCGCCTCCTACTCTTGTCCAACAACTTTTTTTGGCCGATAACGATAAGGATTCCTTAGCGCCAAAATGGGCGGCCAGTCGCGCTTGTCCGTTTTGGGATGCTTGTCTCTTTCGTCTCAGGGTGGATCAATCGAGGGGCACATCACGTGCAGCTACAGGCAACGGGCGTCAGCGATCCAAGCCACCTTCCCAGCAGTAACCAGCAACTGGCCCCGCCCTACTCCGCGCCCGCCGTCGCCGCAGGTTGACGACGACTGTAATCTTGGTGCAGGTTAGAATCAGGATCAGGCTGCGATTGAATTGAACACAACCATCTTTCAGACTCTCAACAACCCCTTCCCTTTCTTTCCGACTACACCTGGCAATTGCCGCCGACCGCCAGGATGTTGCTGCTCGACTTTCAAAACGTGCTGATCCAGAATGTGTTGACGGAGCGCTTCTCAGGGTGAGTGTCGTCATTGTTGGGAATTGCAATTGCAATTGCCGTTGCTCTTCACCATCTTGCTGCGCCCGTCTTCTATCCAATCGATCATTACTGACTCCCGCCTCTAGAGCACCCCCCGTCTCCATCGACCAGACCGTCTCCGACTTTGACGGCGTCCTCTTCCACATCTCCACCCCCGAGTCCAAGACCAAGATCCAGATCTCGATTCTGCTGCGCTGCTACGACGACCTCATCAAGTACGGCGCCCAGGATGTGCTGCAGCGCGAGTACGGCGACTACATTGTCGCGCCCGAGCCGGGCTTCCAGTTCTCGATTGTCGTCGATCTCGAGCAGCTGCCCGCCGAGCCCGAAGCCCGCGAGGCGCTGGTCATGAAGATTGCTCTCCTCAAGCGCAACATGATGGCCGCACCCTTCGAGGCCGCATTCGCCGAGTACTACAAGCTCAAAGAGGCCGCTTCGAAATACACATCCGAAGAGGCTCCCCAGGGCGTGCGTGAGGGCGGCGAAGTCATGGCCATCCACTACCGCGAGGAAGAGGCCATCTACTGCAAGGCCAGCCACGACCGTGTCACGGTTATTTTCTCTACAGTCTTCCGCGAGGAGACAGACCGCGTGTTCGGCAAGGTGTTTATCCAGGAGTTTGTGGACGCTCGCCGGCGCGCGATCCAGAACGCCCCGCAAGTCCTGTTTAGAAACGACCCTCCCCTCGAACTGCAGGGCGTTCCCGGCGTCAAGAACACGGGCACGGGCGAGATTGGCTACGTGACGTTTGTGCTGTTCCCGCGGCACCTGACGCCGCAGCGGATGCCCGAGGTGATCTCGCACATCCAGACGTTCCGCGACTACTTCCACTACCACATCAAGGCGTCCAAGGCGTACATCCACTCGCGCATGCGGAGGCGGACGGCCGATTTCCTGCAGGTGCTGCGGAGAGCCCGGCCGGACAGCGAGGAGAAGGAGCGCAAGACGGCCAGCGGCCGTACATTCAAGGCGCAGTAGGGGAGACGAGAACAGTAGGAGCGACATTCTGGGACTTTTGCGGTCTGGTTCTTTACGGTGATTCTTTGCGGAGTTGGTCTTGGAGGCGAGGAGAGACAGCCGCTCCCACGAGCGGCCGTCGTTGTCTACCACAAAATTAGCTTTCAAATAGTCAATGCATTGTCTTGCATTTAAAGATTGCGTGAAGAAACGATTGCAATGTCTTATCATCCTGTTGGCACACTGTTGACTTCCCTCCTCGTCTTTACCCTGTATACGATTATGTAATTATTCACCTGCATATTCACTTAAACGTATCTGCAAAAGAAAATTCGCAGACCGACAATTGTCCACAAACGCAACATTGCTCGAAAATATCGCCAAATCCCTGAAGAACACTTGCCGGAGCCATTTATACGGGAACGTGCTCTGGCCTAGCTCGGTGCTCGGCGGCTATCAGTTTAAGGTCGTTAAAGTCGGTGGCGGGGATCCGGCTTAACGAAAGCACCAAGCTCCCGCCGCCCGCCTTATTTTCGCTATTCCACTAAAAATTGGCCAAATTTCGCCATTTTTTCTCCCGTTACAGCGGTCAATACCACCCCCCAGTTGCGATAAGCGTCTGATAGTGGTCATTTTTAGTCTCATTTTTTTGACGGCCAAAAACGACTTTCTCGACGACCCCGACCCCGACCTCTTCCACGTTTTTTTTTTTGTCGAAACGTCAAAACGGCAAACCCGCTCGACAAGAGGGCAATAGCACAAAGACGCAGCGTGCATAGTACGCCGTGCTATAGACGAGTCCGGCGACGGTAGCAGCCACCAGCAACCACCGTCTTCTCCGTCTTCCTCTTGGCCGTTTCTCCTTCTCCTCGACTATCACCATTTTCTCTCTCTCTCCCTCCCTCCTCCCTCCACCTCCTCACAACATGCGCTGGCCCAGCTGGTCACGGCAGGGCGACAGCAAAGATGTCGACCCAATACCAGAGGCACAGCCCGACTCCTCTTCCACTTCGTCCTTTCCCGCCAACCTCTCTATAAAAAGCCTCACCTCCTGGACCGACTCGCTCAACAAGACCGACTGGCAACACTACCGCGACCCACAAACATGGCTTCCGCCGGCCATTGCTGTCGGCGCGGCTCTGGGCTTCTCGGCATTCTACCGGTCGTATCTGCGTCGCATTCCCAGCACAAACCACATCCGCCCCAATTTCTTTCGGAAACGCAGCCTGCTCGGCAAAGTGACGAGCGTGGGCGACGGCGACAATTTCCACCTGTTCCACACCCCCGGTGGACGGCTGGCTGGCTGGGGCTGGCTGCGGAAAGTGCCGTCCTACAGAAAAGAATTGAAGGGGAAAACGGTAAGTCAAAAAGAAGTGGTGTGACGTTTTCTGTCCGCGTTTCTGTCTGCAGTTTGGTTCGGTTGCGTTTGCTGTCGGTCTATTTTGCCTATATGGTGATCTGGTCAAGCACACCTGGTTGGAGAGAAACAGGAAGCGGACAAAAAAAGAAACAAGATCTCTCCAGACCCAGGAGAGTGAAAGATCAGGGAGGCGAAACAGAGCAGCACAAACATCCACAAATCCACAAATCCACAAATCCACAAGGAAAGATGAAGATCACGACAAAACGGCCGGCTAAACTCGAACCAAACTTGCACACAGCCTATTTTTATTCACACTTCAGAACACCCGGTCAGATCAACGCTAACAACTTCAGATCCCCGTTCGCATTGCCGGCGTCGACGCCCCCGAAGGCGCCCATTTTGGCCGCCCTGCCCAGCCCTACTCGGGTGAAGCCCTCGATTTCCTGACGCAATACATTCTCGGCCGCCGCGTCCGCGCCTACCTCTATCGCCGCGACCAGTACGACCGTGTCGTCGCCCGCGTCGTCGTCCGCCGCTTCTTCTTTTTCAAGAAAGATGTCGGCATCGAAATGCTGAAGCGTGGCCTGGCCACCTGCTACGAGGCCAAGACGGGCGTCGAGTTTGGCGGCCGCGAGGCGCAGTACCGCATAGCCGAGGCCAAGGCGAAAGCACGCAAGCGCGGTCTGTGGTCGGGCGGTCTGGGGAGAAACGGTGTGGCCACGCCGACTGGCGAGATTGAGTCGCCGCGGGAGTACAAGACGCGGATGGCGGCGCTAGATGCTGAGAAAGAGGCGGCGGGGGCATCGACGACAAGCAGCTCGACAACACCGGCTGCCAGCACAGCCAGCACGACCTCCACCACACCCAAGGTGGTAAGCGCCGCACCGAGCCCCAGCAGCACGCCTTCGCCAGCAGCGACAAGCAGCCCGTCTGCTTCTGCTGCTACCTCTACCGCTTCCACGCCTGCCGCCTCGGCAACAACACAGGCCAAGCACACGGCCTCATCAACCGCCTCCACCACCGCACATCACACAACCGCATCGTCAACATCATCACATGCGAACAAATCGCATTCATCAGGCGGCAGCAGTCACAACAACAAGTCGTCGGGTGGCTGGGGCAAAGGAGCCATGCCAGGCAAGAGGTGAGAGGCAAAAGCGTTGTCGTTGAACCAAACTAAAAGGAGTGCTTGAGTGCATGTCTAGATGAGCACACGACCGGACGATGGAATGATTTCGTTTTTTTTCTCTTATTTGCATACGTTATTGTTATAACGCAAGTTTACGTTGATGTTTTCTTATTGATGCCTTTATGTCTTTTTACGTTTTTCTTTGTTTCACTTCTTTGCATGTTATGCATGATTTATTTTCTTTCTTTTTATTTTCTCTTTTTCTTCTCACTTTCATTTACATGTCACATCATGAGAGCACAAGCGGCAGCGATGGAGAGATGGAAACTATGTAATGAGTTCTGGGACAACAGGACAGACAGCACAAAATTAACAAGAGGAGGGAAAATGACAGAAGACCTCGACGACGCCTTTTGATACCCTTCCCCTTTGACTTTCCCTCCCTTTCTTTTGGATACCACCCGTGTTCAGCGTTCTCTCTTCTTTAGAAGGCCACCTCATACGATTTTCAGCCAGCTCTTTTTTTCTACCGCCATAGTCTACCTTAGATCTTCCAAGACCAATTCTGAACTCTTTTTTTCTCTACTTTTTTTTCTAAAAGTTCCAGTGCCATTCCTCTCTCGGAAAGCCCCTTGTCCGTCCCATGTCGTCTGGCCTTGTCATCCTCATGACGTGCCATGAGACCCTGTCGTGATGCAAAAACCAAAGTGGACATGGCATCCGTGCCCCTTCAGATGAAGGAAATTTTGAGCAAATGGTGCCCCTCATGCATTATGTCACGGCCACCGCATGTAACTGTATCATTTCTTTTTTTTTTCATGTGTGTGCGTGCGTGGCACGTCTGGGGAAGCGACGATGAAATTGACAGGTGCAGGCAGGGTTCAGGGACATATATGAGGTGAAACAAAAAAGCGACATCGGATTTTGTGGACGGGCATGCGTAAATACGTAAATGCGTAAACAAGAAAGCGAATTTGCGGGAGGCACGTCGTAGATCTAACGTCTGCATGGCTTACAGGAGCCAAGGAAGGTGAGGTGCACAGACAGGTGGGTGGTGGGGGCCAAAAAAAAAAGAAGAAAAAAAAAAAAGAGAGAACCAACAAGGAACAATGCCAATCCGGCATGCACGGTCACGACGGGCGACAAATTCAAGATGCAGGATGATGCAGGATACAAGATGCAAGATAATTGCAAGACCGACTCGACAAGGAAAGGAAACAAAGTAAGGAGAAGAAGCCAAGATGTGGAGAGACCGTAGAGGACATGAAGTACGAGATATTGAAGACGTGGAGGCGAGGCAAGTGAAGCCCGGGATGCTGAATTCTCGATCGGCGCTTAGTCTGTTCGGTGTAAGCTCTTAATGAGGGCCGGGATTCGGACTTTGCCAGTGAAAGTGAAATGAATAGTAATCACTCCGGGCCGCATCGACAAGTGCGGTCTCAAACCCGGCCGTTACTGCAGGTGTCTCTTTTGATCTTTGCTTTTCCCTCTTCGTCCCGGCCTCTTGCTAAGCCATACCCAGTGTGGGCGATGGTCTGGGGCTTGTAGGCGAGCTAACTGTTTATTTTAGGGATTTTTTGGTGGTTGTTTTTTCCTTTTCTTGGTTTTAATATTTATTCCCTTTACGTTTAAACTATTCTTCCGCAAACATCACCAGAGTAAACATTCTGGCTAATCAATATGCGACGCTGCGTTGAACATTGGGCTGCCTATCTTTGGTGTTTGTCGGTACACAGTGAGATAGCATATTCACGGCGGTTCTACAGCCAGGCCTACATTGTTCTACTGACTCTATGTTTGATTATGGCATATAGACTACCACAATGAGATGGTTACATTTGCGTTCTATTGTTTATTGTTTATTGTTTATTTTTATTTTTAATGTTTCCCGTCCTCTAGTGTTCACTGTTTTCAAAAGTATTTCACGCGCCTCAAAACCCGCTAGACAAGACGGTTTCGAGCTGCTCGTTGAAGCGTGCCGGATCCTCGAGCATGAAGAAGTGGCCATGGTCTCTCCAAGACACGGAATCGACCTTGAGGCGCGGCAGCAGGCGCGGCCAGTCGACATCGACAAAGCTGTATTTGTCGGTGCAGATGTGGAGGGCGGGGATGTCGGGGTAGCTCTCGTCATGGCGTAGCGCATGGTCGTGCCATGCATCTTGTAAGACGGTGCCGAAGCGGGCGTCGGCGCGCGATGCGTCGTAGACCATCATCTGGACCACGGTAGCGAGGCCGGACGTTCTTAACGAGCCCTCCAAGCCCTTATCTTTCGATCGGCTGTCGTCCAGAACCTCGTCGGCCAGGCCATTGTCGTCGCCTCCGTGTCCCAGGCCATGCTCATTGCCGCCCGCGTCATCAACGGCTTCGGCGCCGGCGCCCTGTTCCAGACCATGAGCCTATACACCGCCGAGATCAGCCCGGCCAACATCCGCGGCCGCATGACTGCCGTGCTCAACACCGGCATTGCCCTGGGGCTGATGGTCGCCTACTGGGTCCAGTATGCCACTGCCCGCCTACACGGCGCCGCCAGCTGGCGCCTGCCCCTGGCCCTGCAGCTCGTCCCGGCCATCTGGGTTGGCATCCACGTCTTCCTGCGGCCCGAGACCCCGCGCTGGCTCTGCAGCCACGGCCGCCCCGACGAGGCCCTGGCCGTGCTCGCGCGCCTGCATGCCGCCGGTGATACCGAGAACGCGTCTGTGCGCGCCGAGCTCGCCGCCATCCAGGTCGCCATTAACTTTGAGCAGCAGCTGCAGGACAAGACGCCCTCGTACCTGCAGCTGATCGTCCACAAGCGCTACCGCCGCCGCACCGCGCTTGCCGTCGGCGCGCAGTTTCTTCAGCAGCTCAGCGGCCCCAACATCGTGCTCTACTACGCCTCCAAGGTCTTTGCCCAGACCGGCACGTCCGGCACCGAGGCCACCCTGCTGGCCAACGGCATCGGCGGCGCCCTGCTACTTGCTGCCACATTCTCTCTCAACCTGCTCATCGACTTTTACGGCCGCCGCAAGCCGCTCATTATCGGGCCCTTTCTCATGGGCATCTGCCTGGTCGTCGTCGGCGCCATGCTTCTCGGCTTTGGCGCCCCGCACTTTGACGACACCACCCAGGCCCTCACCTTCAGCTTTGCCAACGTGTCCGCCGGCCACGCCGCCATCGCCTTTATGTTTTTGTACATGATCTTCTTTGGCTGCTTCTACTCGTCCGTGCCCTGGACCTACCCCAACGAGGCCCTCAGCCTCGAGGCCCGCGCCCGCGGCACTGCGCTGTCCACCGCCATCAACTGGTTCAGCAACCTTTGGCTCGGCCTCTACATCCCCACTGCCCTCAACACTGCCGGCTGGAAGCTCTACTTTATCTTTGGCGCCTTCTGCTTTGCAATCTCCGTCATCTCCTTCCTTTTTTCCCAGAGACCGCCGGCCGCTCCCTCGAGGAGATGGAGCTGCTGTTCCTGTCGTCCCGCTCCGCCTTTGTCTTTCGCGACCGCGACGCCACCAGCAAGAGGAAGCTTGTTGGTCGTGCCCACGACGATGCCGAGGGCGACGGCGAGGCCGCTGTCAAGGATCTCAGCAAGGTGCTGGCGGTGGAGTGCGAAGAGATTGCTGCCAAGTCCTAGGGACAGAGGTCCTAGAGAGAGAGAGAGAGAGAGAGAGAGGCGTGCGGTGGATTGGAAATGTTGTGTCGTGCTACGGCAGAGATAATAGGATAGCCGCTAGAATCAGACATTCAGTGGTAAATGTCTGCCAGTCGAGCATAGAGGACGGCGTCTTACCACAATCTAGTTCAGCATATCAATATGAAATTACTAACAAGCCGCATGACTTTCAGGGGTCAAGGAAGGTGACGTGCACAGGTGGGTGGGAGAGATATTGTATGTGTGGGAAGAAGAACCAAACAATGGACGAGACAAGGAACGATGCCATTCCGACATGCAGGGTCACGAAGGGCAATGAGAAAGAAGGAATGGAACGAGCGGGAGAAGAAGCCAAGATGTGGAGAAGCCTACGTTGGCATTGAGATACAGACGAAAAGACGAACGATGACGAGACAGTGGGTTGCAATCTCGATCGGATTGTGTAGATATGTGCTAAAGTGTGGGGGAAAGGATGCCAGGGTTGTTACAGAATTCTGTCACGGACGTCTCGACGCAACGCCCGTTCGCAAGAGGGCTGAAATCAATACTCAAAACCCACCTGTCATCTGTTATTTTTGTCAACAGTTGCAGAAATCTGCCAATTTAAAGTTGCGTTGACGTTAGATGCGGTAACGTTGAGATCTAGATCAGATATCCTGTGGGGAACATGTCCAGAATAATGCTGTTGCAGATTCACATACTCCGTATTTGGTTGTAGATTTTATAAAGTGGTGTTCTTTGTTATTGTAAACCTGTGTTTATTTATATTCTATTCTATTTCGACGTTTATTTTTAATTTTACTAGAATTTATGTCAAATTGCTTATTCACGTAGATTTTTTTTATCTCACCCGAATAGGAGCAAAAATATAACAATTATACAAAAATAATCAAAACAGAGCTGCAGACCTACAAAACAACCCACACACAACTGTACCGCTTTTCCCCGCGAGGAGCATTTTCGCTCTTGGTTCCTGTTTCTGTCCTTCTGCCCCGTTGATGTGAAGAGATCACAGCTCATTCACGGCCTGACCAGGTGCATTCTTGTTCTGGAGCCGCTGTTTACTCTGTGACTTTAGGCAGAAATAGTGATGGACAAGTCGCCGAGTGAACGAGCGAATGTCTTTTGAAATCGACAAAACACTTTTGGCGTTGTGGAGGTGTGATTGCCACCAGGACCGAAGATAGTGAGATGCTGGAAGAAGGAGAGCGAGGACCGAGGGTGGTGATAATTTGGGACAGGCGAGAGCGAGAGAGTTTGCGCAATTCTGGAGAAGCCGCAGGGCGAAACACACGGGGAGTCAGAACCAAAAAACAAATCACACTAAATAAGAATAAAGACATCTAGACAAGAGTAAATTCTCCGAGCCCCAAAATGGCCTTATCCAGGAACTCGGAAGATGGTTCTTGTACGAAATAAAAAGTGTGGCCCATTTTGGGTAGGCCACCACCCGTTTTTACTGTACTTCAAACCGCTGTGACGTACGGCATGAATTTCAGGATGCGCCAAAGACGGGAGGGCCAGTCTTCGACACTCACTGGCAGCCATCTTCAGTACCCTCTGCCACTCAACAATTGCATATTTCCTCTACCTGAGGGATCGACGCCGGAAGTTCTTAACATGATGCACCCGTGGGGGAGGGGCTACGCAAACCTGATCTATCTGAAAAACAGCAAGAATACACGATATACATAATTGCTGTGTTTGATTTGTACCTGGCCGCCGATTGTCTACACCGCGCACAAGATGTCACAAACAGATGGCCATGGGACATGATGGACACGTTTCTCTAAATCTCCGTTTTGAGCAGTTTTGTTGCTCCTCATAAGATGCCACATAAGATGCCCCTCTCACGATCCGTTGATGTGTCGGAGAAAGCGAAGCGGTCGCGTTGAATGAAAAGAACTCCGTAGTTTCAAAACATAGCCACATCTTGTCGCAAACGGAGGAGCGATTGGTGGGCGAGAGACGGTGATTTGTGGTCACGTCTGGAATTAGATACAGAAACGGAGCGTCAATGAACAAATTGACAACCGTGGGACACCGTCTCTTGTTTACGAATATCTTTACGATAATCGACATTCTGTAGTATTTTTTTTTTTTTTTTTTTTTTTTTTTTTTGCTACGGGAATATTGCATAAATAGTGTTGATGATTGTTTTACACAGGCGTGAGCGGACCACGAGGAAAGGCAGGCAGTGTTTCTGAAAGTTGTGAAGAGGCACCTCTGTTTATTTTCGTCGGTTGCTGCTTCCACTTTACAAAAGGATCTTTGTTTACCACTTATATAAAAAAAGACAGGGCTAAATTAGGAAAACCTGACGTCAAATATGAGACCTTTTCCCTTCTCTCTTTAATTTTTGCATTGTGGGCGCGCGCACTGGAATGCGTCTCGTAGGAATAAGGTCGGCAACGAGAGGAATGTGGAGGATGTCTCTTTTGTGTATCATTGGCGAGATCGATCGAAACGGTGAGAGGGAGCAGGGAGACAACGAGACAACGAGACAAAAGAGAGGAATAACGAAAAAAAAAAAAAAAAAAAAGAAAAGCAAAACGGTCAATATGCACTTGCCCGCCTGTGATACAACGGCATTCGAGTGGCTGTAGAAAAAGAGAGAAAGTGATTTCTCCTTGGCTTCGCTAACACGAGCCTCTTCTTGTGGCTGGTCTCTCACCTTGACTTCAACACAACCCTGAACCCCTGCAGGAGACATGCATGCGCCTGTGCAAAAAGCGCCACACAAACGACTTGCGCTTGTGCAAAGCAGCATCCAAAAAGCACAAAAATCGCTCTGGATACTCTGGTGCATCTGCAATCCCCTGCGTCGATGTGCAAAATTTTCTCTTTGTGCCACGCGATATGTGTTCTCTGATGCACCGTATTCTGTCTTCCATCACAAAAAAAAGCGGCTGGGAAAGCGACGCAAGACTGCGAGGACACGGACACGAAGGATGCTGCGGGTCTCGTTACCGGCAGTCCTACTCGCAAACGGAGCCGAAAACACCGCACAAATACAATTGCAAAGGAAGAGGCTGAATTGCTTTGCTGGCAAGCGTCGTTCACAGCCATTGCCAGCTCACAATCAACCTTGACCGACATCAACATCAACATGCCATCTCATGCCTTGCTTGCTTTTTGAAATTCAATTTTTTTCTTCTTCTTTTCTTTTCTTCTTCCGTTCTTATCGCTTGTTCTTATTTTTAGTTGCACCTCTCATCTCATCACCCGCCAACTCACCTTCACTTGCACTTGCACAGCCCCTGATTTTCCCAGCCTCGGTTTCGACCAGGCCTTCTCCGACGTGCACAAGCGATGACAACCACGACCTTGGCCACCTTCTTGGCCTATTTCTGGAGTGTGATACGGAGACACTTTTCGGAGGGACAGCGCCGTAAAACACTGTCGCACTTTCTTTATTCCCATTCTTTTTTGCCATCTTTTTTTCTCCCTCACTACCCGTACTTCGTACATCTCACGATTCAATTCAGATATGGTCGGCACATGCAGCATGTGCGACCCCTTGCCTGTTGCGCCCTGCTTTGGACGCTGACACCCCTTGCTGGCTTGTCTGTCCGTGCTCCGTTTTCTTTTGTCTTCCTTTCTTTTGTCACTCTCACCCATCATGACATCTTCCCTTTTTGAGCACTCAACACTGATGTGACCGAATCGGGGCCACTGGCGTTCCAGCATCCGGTGTCATCCGGCGCTGTACCGATAAGACAGGAACAGCTGCGTGTACTCCGTCTCTGTGCTGTCGTAGAACGAGATACAATGTGAGATGGTAGGCCACAGCTTCAACCTGATCTGATCTGCTCCAGGCTCCAGGTCGCCCTGTCTTTGAAAAGTCGGCGCCACCGACCGTTACCTCGCAGGTATCTGGACACTGTTCAACTCTCCAGGTCATCTCGAGAAACAGAGAGGCCACCTGCCATCGAATCGTTGTCTTGCGCCAGAGACGCTTGTGTCATGTTCACCAACCTCTTGATTGTGCATACACGCCTGCACAACGCTGCACTGCTGGAAGCACTGCCTATGTAAGACCAGCATCGGCGGGTCGATATCTCGTGTCCCGTACCAAGCTCCCCAGAGATCCTCTACTCAGGAAATATGAAGACGCTCAAGAAACACTCGGGTCGCTCTCCATTCTGTGAAGTCCAAAACAACCGTCGATGCGAAACCCACGGCTGGTGCGCGACAGGAATTTGATTCGACAAACTGCACATCGTGTGGACATCTTTCAACGAGAGCCAGGAAAGCCAGTCGAGCGATGCATAGAAGGATACCAAAAGGATGATGAAAAGGACGGCAAATGAGCGACGTTGCCAAACATGATTTGTGTGCTCCGAGATCAGTGACAACCATGGGAAGGCATGACCGACAGAAATTGAAGTGTACCGTCACGGACCGTTTCTCGTGTCGTTGTCTCCCTTTTCACTCCAGACTCCCAGTAAAATTATTACGGTCACTCAGTCCCTGCCTGTTTTGTACACCGTCAGTCAACAATGCTTTTAATTGGCTCCTGCCTTCGTGTTTTCAGGGCCAAGAACTGGTTGTGTTGCTCGCTCTTGCCCAAACCCGGTTTAGCGACAGGTACCACAGTCTGAGATGGAGCATTGTCATTCGCCAGAAATCTTCTAGTGTGGGTCTGGACTGGGGGCCGTCGCCAGGGATTGGCCCAGCCCAACCCGAGACGCACCAAATTTCTTTCCTTCCGTTTTTAGATTTCCTAGTAAGGTCAACAAAGGCAGGTAGGAACGCGTGAATGAGAGGAAAACAAAAGAAAACGGTCGCTCCTTCCTACCCATCCCACCCCTGGAGCCCACTGTTGCCCGCCCAGCCCTGGTTTTGCTGGCCTCCCACGTCGCGCATCATTTCCCCAATTTCCTGTTTCTGTTTCCCTGTCCTGGGCGAACATGGGCAAAAGGCAGGTCTCACGGACACTCTTGAGTCTTCACGCCATTCACGCCTCACACCATCCCGTTGTCTCTCTCTGTCACTGCCTTGTCTCGCGGCCAATGACCCCTTCATTCACATCGTGGTTTCCTGCCTTCCATCCTGTATCCAAATCGTAAAAAGCAAAAACTACGTAACTGCCACGCATCACCCCTTCCTTTTCTCATTTTTGTCTTTCTTTCCGTTTCCTCGTTTCTCGTCTCCCTTGCCCCTTCTCTTCCTGTTTCTTTCGTTCTCTGGGTTGCTCCTTCCTCTTGATCCACTGTTGTATTGTTGGTTCTTTCCCCCCATTGTTTCCTCACCTCACCTCACATCCGTCTTCCGAACCTGTTCAAACTCCATGATAGGAAACAACAACCGGCAACAAAAGACAAAAGTTTGAGCTTGGACCGCCTGCACCAGAACGCGACGAACCTTTCTTCGATACTCCATTCGCCTCGAAAAGTGCAACGGCAACTCTGCTTCTCTGTTTCTCTCTTTCCCACCCTTTTTCGTCTTGCGTCGTTCTTTCGTCGTCGAAAAACGCAAGAGCCCACAATAGAGCCCACTCGGAGCTCCACCTTTTTTGCCTACCCTGGCCTCTTGCCTCTCCGTTTTCCAAACGCACCAATTTCCCTTTTATCTCCTCGCGCGCGCCCTGCCTCGCACCTTCCTCCCCTTTTCGCCCTTTTTCGCTCTCCATCTCTCTTTCCTGACATCGTCAATCTCTCCAGCTTCGTCAGCTTCGCCCTTTTCTCGTTGTTTTCTTTGTTTCGACTCACGTTCACTACCATTCGATTCTCTTTTCCGTCTTTGACGAATCTCTTTTTTTTTTCGGGCAGCTTTTTTCGTCTTCTTTTTGTTGCTGCACCCGTGCCTCTCCTTTGTTCTTCGCAACGAGCAAGCCAACCAACCAAGCCAGTTCCGTTCACGTCTTTCATTTTCGGCCTCCATTTCCGATTTCTCGATATTCCGATTCAATTGTCTCCATTCTCGAGCTTTCGATTTCGACTGCTGACCGACATAGACCTCGACTGCCTGGACCTTTCACTCATTTCACGACGCGCCAGCTTTCTCACTCCTTTCGCTTCCGATTCTGTGACCTCGGTCTCTTCGTCCACTCATGATGTCGCCATAAGCTATCACAACATCCGATATTTCGAATCTCGTTCTTCGCACGATTCTTTCGTGACGCGACTCCGAGCGACCTCACTTCCTTTTTCGCAACTCACAACGCCCTCAATACTGGCGGCGACCACACCAGACAACGCGATGCGAATATCACTACGGCGGCGCCGTGGCGCCGCCATTGGCGACGGCCATGCTCCACGACGCTCTTCCTCTTCCTCCTCTCCGTCCTCCTCCTCCTCCCTCTCCAGCACAATGACTTCTCTTCTCGCCCTCGCCTCAATGGCATCCACATCCCACGCCTTTAACTTCACACCAGTCGCTTCGTCCAACATTGATCTCAGCAGCCTGGGCAGCATCGGTATTGCAGGCAACTTCGCCGGTGTCTCTCTATTTGAGTTTGAGGAGCAGAGCCAGAACAACGTTGCCAGCAACGGCAGCGAGAGTCTCTTGGCCCGCCTCCCAAACAGTGCCTTCGCCACTGTCCTCACCACCGACGCGTCCATCATGTCCATGTGCTCGTTTATCGAGAAAGACGGCACTGACGCTGGCGTCGTGCTCGGCGGCAACTTCACCAGTCTCGGAGGCAAAGAGGCCACCGCCATTGGCCTCTTCGACACAAACACATCTACCATCATTTCCATGAAGGGCCTCCAGGGCCAGGTCAACACGGTCTTTTGCGACACGCCCAACAACGCCGTGTTTGTCGGCGGCAACTTTATTGGCCCCAACTCCACAAACGCTATTCGCTGGTCCAGAGACGATGGCTGGATGCCGCTGCCGTTTGCTGGTTTCAACGGGCCCGTGACGTCCATCACCAAGGCCTCGAATGGCCACATCATCTTTGGCGGCAGCTTCACCGGCCTCGGCAATGCCAGCACCCCGACCCAGCAGGACGAGCAGATTGTCAACATCGGCTCAGGCAATATCTCCGCCACCAACTCGGCCTCCACCAGCGGCTTCTCTGACCCGTCCAACATCGTCTGCAAGACTAACGGCACAGACGGCGTGGGCAACACGTGGCTGCTGCAGGACAATACGCCTGGTAGCTGGGAGGCCCAGTTTGCGTTTGGATTCCAGCCTAGCAAGCTGCGCCTCTGGAATACGCATTTTGACGGCCGCGGCACCCAGACATTCCGCTTCACAGCCCTTCCCCTCAACGGCATCATGAACTTCACCTACATTGACCCGGCCACCGGCGTCAACGCCTCATGCACCAGCGAGTGCCCGCTGAGCCAGAGCTCGGATGTCGAGTTCCAGGACTTTCATTTTGTCAACAATGTCGGCATGGATGCTTTCCGCATCGACATCTCAGCCTGGTACGGCTCGGGCGGTGGCTTGAGCGGCATCGAACTGTTTGAAAACGACATTTTCGCCTACGCCGTCAATGATTTTAATGAACCGACTTGCGTCGTAGCGGCATCTGAAGTGTCATCCGCCTCGACCACTGGCCCCTGGACCGTGTCGCCCTCCCTCCAGAGCAGCTCCGAGTACCTGACCGCCGAGCTGTCCTCTCCTATCTCGTCCTCGTCGGCCTCGATTGTCTTTTCTCCCGATATCCGCCAGTCTGGCAACTACACCGTCAACATGTACACGCCCGGCTGTATCGGGGACAACACCTGCTCGACCCGCGGTCAGGTCAACATCACCGTGTCCATGGTCGAGGGCCAGGAGCCGACCTCAGTGCAGTTGTTCCAGACCAACAACTTTGACAAGTACGACCAGATCTATTTTGGCTCTATCAACGCCCCCTCTGGTGCTTTCCGTCCCACTGTCACCATGACCCCGCTGAACGGCCAGAAGCTCGACACTATGACCATTGTCGCCCAGCGTGTCGGCTTCACGCTGCTCAACTCCACCGGCGGCCTGAACGGCCTTTTTGAGTACGACCCCACCTCGTCTGCTGTTAACACCAGTGACTTTTCTTCGTCTGCGTTCGACACCCTCGGCTCGACCTTTGGCGCCCTGTCAGTCGTCAATGCGCTTGCGACTGGTGGCGATGTCACCTACATTGCCGGCAACTTCACATCACCATCCGCCAACAACATTGTCTCTATCAACAGCGGCAGCTCGTCTGTTCAGACACTAGCCGGCAGCCTCAACGGTGGTGTGTCGTCCATGGTCTTGAACGGCACCAGCCTGTTTGTCGGCGGCTCCTTTACTTCGACAGGCTCCAAGTCGGTTGATGGTCTGAACCATGTTGCTGTGTTTGACACTGACAAGAGCACCTGGAACCCGCTGGGGGCTGGTGTCGATGGCCCTGTCACCAAGGTCGTCGCCATGACCATGAATGTCACCACGACCAAGCCCGAGATCGTCATTGCCTTTACTGGTGGTTTCAGAAAAATCCTCGGCTACAGCGGCAACGAGGATGTGTCCGTCGATGGTTTCGCCATCTGGGTCCCATCGCAGAACAGCTGGCTGCAGAACGTGCAGGGCAATGTCGAGTCCGTCGACGGTGTTCTCCTGTCATCGGTGCTCGATGTGCCCGTCGTTGGCGCTCTCTATGGCGGCTCCCTGTCTTTTGCGCAGGTCGGTACCAACGGCGCTGCCACTTTGACTGGTGCTGGTGTTGGCTCCTTTGGCATTGACCTCCTGCCCTCTCCCACGACTACATCTGCCGCCTCGACCGCGACTTCGACTGTTAACAAACGTGACACTCTTGCCGGCAGCTCCATCTCGGGCGTTGTGACCGGTCTCTTTGATACCAAGAACGGCCGCAACAAGACGATCCTGGGTGGCCACTTCTCGGCCAACTCCAGCAGTGGCACGCTCATCCAGAACCTGCTGATCATTGACAACAAGAACAATGGAGTGACGACTGGACTGGGCACTAGCATCGACCAAAGCTCCACGTTTACGGCGCTTGCTATCACTGGCGACACGCTCTTCGCAGGTGGCAACGTCACGGGTGACATCAACGGCGCTTCTATCAACGGCATCGTGTCTTACAACATTGCGACGAACAACTTCAACACGCAGCCGCCTTCGCTGACCGGTGGCAACGGCACCGTCAACTCGATCCAGATCCGCCCCAGTGCCAGCGATGTCTATGTTGGTGGCACCTTTGCCTCAGCGGGCTCGCTTGGCTGCCCTGGCGTGTGCTATTTCAGCACCACGGCCGGCCAGTGGAACCGTCCTGGCACGAACCTGGGCACCAGCTCCGTCAATGGCATGGTCTGGACGACGAGCTCGACGCTTGTGGCTGGTGGCAACCTGATTGTCAACAACACTGTCTCGACCGTGCTCGCCAAGTACGACGCCACCAAGCAAGTCTGGGACTCGTTCCCTGGTGGCGACGACGGCACAATCCCCGGTCCTGTTGCTCTCCTCTCTCTTGGTGCAAGCGACGGCAGTGAACTGTGGGTTTCGGGCACGGCCAAGAACGGCTCGCTCTACCTGATGAAGTACGACGGCAAGACGTGGACTGATGCATTCGGTGCCAGCGGCACCACGCTTTCTACTGGCACCGATCTGCGCAACTTGCAGGTGTTCTCGGTGACATCCAAGCACGACAACACGGATTTGCTTGACGCCAGCCAGGTGCTAATGCTGACCGGCTCGATTGTGATTCCGGGCTTTGGAACGGCGTCTGCGGCTGTCTTCAACGGCAAGACGTTCGCTCCATATGCACTGACAACAGCTACCGACAACGGCTCAGACAACAGCATCGCCAGCATCTTTGTGGAAAACAACGACTTCTTTACCGCCAGCAGTGGCAGCCACTTGCCGCTTGTGGCGATTGTGCTCATTGGCCTTGGCATCTCGCTGGTGCTGATGCTTGTGATTGTGGCTGCAGGCCTGCTTCTGGACCGCATCCGCAAGAAGCGCCAGGGCTACGTGCCAGCTCCCTCAACTTATGGGGGCATGTCACGCATCCCGCCGCAGGAGCTGCTCGAATCGCTTGGTCGCCCACGGCCAGGTGCACCACAGGTGTGATCAGCCCCAGCAGCAGCATTACGCAAAGAGTCTTGTTTTCTTTTCTTCCACACAGCATTAGCATTGGCAGCGCCTGCATCAGCATTGATAACGAGGGTTTATTCATGCAAAACGGGTTCTAAGGGGCATTTGGATTGGCGTTCTATCTTATTTTTTTTCTTTCATTCTTCAGATATACCTTTTTTTTTCTTCCTCCGTCCTGGCGTGGGCGTGAGACATTTGGCGTTTTTCTTGTCATTTTCTGTACTTTTTGAGAAAGGAGGGAGCCCGTGATCAGAGGAGGACTTTGGGGCGGTATCGACAAACTATTTGATGGCGACAAAATAATGATGAATCATTTATGGCCCTCCTTGAAAAGGGTCAGCACGACAACACACAACACTCACAAACACATTGCAATCTCTCTTTCTTTCTGTTTTCTTTCTCTACAGTCATTTCCCTCGCCCTCTATTGAGCCACTTGTGGTTCTCTCCATTTATTTGTCTGTTGTCAGCCGACGTGGCTTCGACCATATCTCTGCACTTTTCTTGTTTCCTTTCCTGTAACGTTAGCTTTTCTTCTTCTGAGATACCTCTTAATGTGTTACTACTACAAACAATTGTCACCACCTCGTGGCTGCGGCTCTCGTGTAATATGTCTGACAAACTTTCAGTTGTAAATTCTGTAAATCGTGTAAATTCTTATTAATACGTAAGGGGTTGCAATGGGGTTGAGGCAAAAGAAGGCAAAAGAAACATATGTCTCTTGTCAGGCGAGGAAAGAGCGACATCAATACATAAATGCTACCCTTTTTGGCAGGTGGTGTCGCACATTTCGATTTTTTATGGGTTTTTATTGGCGTTTTGACTTCTTCTTTTCTTCTTTTTTCTCCTTGCTTCACAGCCTGGCGGCCTTGTCCGGATTTCGTCCCATTTCATCTCACTCTTCCTCACTTTCTGTCACATTCATGCAGCCGTTGCTCCATGCAGCTCTTCAGCCCTATCATGTGCTTGTTGTGACAACCAATGGTGGGGATTTTTCTTGGTTTTGCTTTTGGTCGCCGACGATGCCACATTCTCAGCTCTTGGCAAGCTGCGGACGTTGATTGGCTGATTGGCTGCTTCCACTTCCAGAAGCAGAAGCAACAGGCAGCTCCCTTTCTCCTCCAGCCCAGGTCGTGAAGGGAAGGCGCAAGTCTAGACCTCCTGTCGCTTTCTGCATCGGAGTTGTTCGCTCCTTCTTTCTTTTGCATTTCTTGTCGCTGTGGTCTTTCCTGATATAAATATGAGCCGTAACCTTCATGCTCGCTCTTTCCTCAAGAGCTAGAATGACACACACAACAATACGCTACCCCTGAACCCATACCCTTCTTCCCCTCCCTCCAAAATGGCTTCTTCCACTTCATCTTGCTCCGGCAAAACCCTCGTCGTCTGTTGCGACGGCACATGGGTCAACGCCACCGGCAAGGGCAGCCGCAGATCACCCCCGAGCAACGTCTCGCGCCTCATCCGCGCCCTCCAGCCCACCTCCACCAAGGGCGAGCCCCAGATCGTGCTCTACCATGCCGGCGTCGGCAGCAGCGGCCAGCTCGTCGATGCGTCCGTCGGCGGTGCCTTTGGCATGGGCCTCGACCAGGACATCCGCGACCTGTACCAGTTCATCTGCATCAACTACCACGGCGGCGACCGCATCGTGCTGGTTGGCTTCTCGCGCGGCGCATTCACGGCGCGGTCTGTGGCGGATCTGGTGGCGTCGGTCGGTCTCTTGACGCCTGCCGGCCTCGACCGGTTCTACGACATCTTCGAAGACTATGAGAACATGGCCGACGAGACGCGGGACCCGGCCAAGTTTGTGTGTCCTGTGGGCGTGCTGGAAAAGTACGCCGGGCAAAAGGGCGTGGCATGGATCCAGTGGGAGAATCGTCGCAAGACACAGTACCGCGCGTGGCTCAAGAAGGAGGGCTACACTGTGGACACGTTCAAGAAAGGAAACGGGCCGGAGACGGAGATTCTCATCCTAGCCGTCGCTGTCTGGGACACGGTTGGCAGTCTGGGTATTCCGGCCGTTCCTATCATTGGTCTACAAGGAACCAGCCACCAGTGGAAGTTCACCAACACACAGATCTCGGCCAAGGTCGAGAATGCCTTCCAGGCACTGGCTTTGGACGAGCCGCGATACGCCTTCTTGCCGTCGCTCTGGGAGCTCTTGCCGGGCAACGAAGTCACCCGCCTCAAGCAGGTCTGGTTCCCCGGCGCGCACTCAAACGTCGGCGGCGGCCTGCGCGACCAGCAGATTGCGAACCTGACGCTGGCGTGGATGTGCGACCAGCTGACGGCCATTGGCGTGATCTTTGACGAGGGCCGTCTGCTGGAGATCTTCAAGGACGGGCTGCGGTACAGCGCCGTGCACCCGTTCCCATATGTGCCGACCAGCATCGTGGACGGCGGCCTCGTCGGTCTGGGCGAGAAGGGCGCTGCTCTGGTATCGTCGCTCTTCTCCAAAGGAAAAGACAAGAAGGCTGAGGAGACAAAGACGCCGTCCGCCAAGAAGGGAGCCATCCTTCCCTGGGGCAAGGGTGTAGTGAGTGAGACGGCAGTCCAAGCTTTGGCCGGTCCTCCATCCCGCATGGTGCGCGACAGTGAGGATTGCCCCAGCAAGTACCTCCACAACCACGCAGATGGATCTGTCAGCGATCTTTGGGGCCAGGGCGCCCGTTCCTGGGCTCTGGGCCAGACGCGCATGCCGACGAGCCTTGTGCAGCGTGCCGCGGGCCTGACCGTCCGCAAGCCGGCACAGTTTGTCCGCGTCAACCCGGAATCCAACGATGCCCTACCCGACCAGCCGCTCGTCAACACTAACGAGCACATCCACGCCAGCGTGCGCGTGCGTCTGTCGTGCGGCGGTCTGACCATGGACGACAAGCACCTGTGGACGTGTGAGGGTCTGACGGGCAGGAAGCCGGCGACGGACGACGATGCCAGCGATGTCAGCAGCAGCGACGACGAGGGCGGGCCGCCGCTGTGGCGTTTGGAGAGAGTCGATGGAGTGGCGGATGTTGGAGGCGAGACTGGCAGCAACGAAAGCGATCAATACTACCCTGTGAGCAAAGTGGCTGGTGCGGGCAAGTGGCAGTGGGTGTTCTCTGGCAAGCCGACCAAGCCCAACAAGGTCGACCGCCACAGCAACAACCAGATGTCGACGCCGCCGCTAGTGCGTGTCCTGCCCGAGGCATTGCCGACGGGACGCTGGGAGCGGCTGCTGCTGGGACTGACGGTCGGCAAGCCGGACGTGCTCTCCTATGCGGCGGCGAACCCATACAAGAGTGTTTGAGAAGGGGCAACGGAAGTGGAGAAAGATGGGATCATTGGGCATGGCCAGATTGATAATATTTTAAATCTCCAAATGTTCAGGATTTAATTGATTTTGCATTTTATTGGGCATATTTTTCGGACATAGTTTTCAATATCTCTTTTTGACGTGTTTTCCTCACGCTGTTTTTCATCTCGACTCCTTCAAGACCTTCACGGGCGTCGCTGATCTCACCGGCTTTTCCCATCTCCTCCCCTTTGGCACCTCATACCCCGTCACATTCCGCATCACCGTCAAAGTATGCACCTGCCGGATCACACCACCAGCAACACGGAACATGTGGCTGTCGGGGCGTGTGCCAAAGGTGACGAGGGCATCCACGCTGCCAACGACTTCGTCAATGACATACCGCCGGTTGAAGATGCGCACGCCGTCAGGCACGCCCACGGCGCAACTGTCAGTCGCACTTCCGTTGCCAGTGTACCAGCTTCCCTCCAGCCGGTCACAGGGCGTGCCCCACGGCACAACGACGCTCTTGTTGTTGAACAGGTCGAGGTAAGCATCGGCGGCAGCCTGGATGACGGCGCGGCTGTCTCTGGCCTCGACGGGCTGAATCGGGTCCCATTTTCCAGACGAGGTCTCGGCTTCGGCATAGTGCAGCGTCCCAGTCGCATTGAATGCCCAGTCGCCATCCTGGGTCACCAGGGTTTCAATCTTGGTCAAGTGGGCGCCAGTGAAGCGCATCTGAGTCCCGATGACGCGCGGGTTATGGGGATCGGTGACAATGATCTCGGTGAATGTGGCACACTGCGTGGTGTCTAGCAGGCTCATGTTGTGGACAATGGCAAGAGGCTGGCTCAAAATGCCCGTGGTCAAGTCGCGAGAGACGCCATCTTCGTTGTACGTGATGTTGCCAGAGCCATATGCCTTGATCAGGGTATCGGGCTTGCCGGACGTCTGGGTTGCAAGGTACGTGTCGGTGGCCGCTTTGAGGAAGTCGCGCGTGCAGTCTGACGTGTTGGCAGCAATCGGCGAGGCTGACGCATGAGAGGCCAAGGCCGCAATGACAAGCAATGTTGAGGGCCACATCTTCGACGGGCAGAGATGTTCACATAAAAATTATGTGCTCACGAATGGCCACGAAAGAACGACTTCTGCATCATACTTATATCATTTCCCCGCCAGCTTCATCCATTGCCGGCCGTATGCATCATTTCAGCCCGCGTCGGAAGTATTGGTTCGTGGGTAAGTGATTAGGCGATATTGCAATATTAGGTTTACATTCAACCATCCCGCGCGACATTAACAAAACCAAATATGAGGCGTAGTATTTACTAGTCATGCAATTTGTCTGTGTACAATATCCTGCACTTCATCCTCACATTCAATTCCTTGGCTGACTTGGACCTAGTTGTAGATCTTGGCGGCCAGACCAGGGATAATCTCCAGCTCCTTCTCCGTGCGCACATACTTGCCGTCCTTGGTAATGTCGTAGCCGGGCAGCTTGCGTTGCTGCTGGCTCTGACGCACCTTGACCCACTGCTGCGTCGTCAGGTGCTGGCCGAGCTCCGTGAAGGCGTTGGACTCGTAGCCCAGGCGCTTCAGCAGAGGGCTGTTGTCGAGAGGGTCGAGCACGACCTGGTTGTTGGGGCGCGCAAAGTACAACACGCCGAGACGGTCAATGCCGGCCTGGTCGGCGGGAGGAGCGTGCACGCGGTGGACGCTCGACTTGATGTAGCCGCCCGTCAAGGCCGTTAGAGCATCGCAGGTGTTGATGGTGATGGTGCCGTCCTGGGCACGCACCCACTTCCACTCACCCTCCGAGTTGAGGATCTGGAGAGCAGCGACGGGCTGGCGGAAGAGGAGGGTGATGGAGCCCAGATCCGTGTGGCCGGGTGAGTACAGCTCGCCCACCTTCTTGTTGTCCTCGGCGCTGCGGGCGGCATAGTGCATGTACCGCAGGTGGTCTTCACCCTCGACATCGTACTGGTGATCGCGCACAAGCTGGTTCTCGTCGGGCAGCTCCAGGAGGATGGCAAACAGCACCAGCAGCTTCACGACCACCTCGTTGTGGCACTTGCGCGAGAACGACTCGATCTCCTTGATGTGTTCCTGGAGAACAGCCGGCTGCTTGCGCTCGTGGAACCCGTCAAACTTGGGAATGTTGTACACCTGCACATTGTCGCGGATGCCGTTGCCTAGAATCCGGTGGCCGGCAGGGCGGTAGCCGTTGTACTCGCCGCGCGCAAGGTCATCGGCGTTGTGGAACTGCAGCTTCTCGTCGAGGGGCAGCGCATAGAACTCGCGGCCAAGAGCAAACTGCTCGTCAATCTCGTCTTGGGTAATGTTAAAGTTCTTCACGTAGAAGAAACCAACATGGTGCACGGCGTGCTCGAGCTGCTTGACGAGCTCCTGCTTGCCGCCAGGCTGATCAAACAAGCTGAGATCAAGCGTGACGAGCTCGGCCCAGTCGACTGGCGCTGTTAGTTGCGGATTTCAATTGCGACAGTTGAGTCGGAACTTACGGTTCTCCTTGGTCGGAGTGACTTGCTCGTAGCGTTCCAAAAGGCCAGGCATGATTGTGATGCGGTGATAATAGAATTGAGGATTGATGAAAATGCAAAGATGGGAAAGAGATTGGTCTGAATTGGAATGACTATGGCAAAGGCTTCTGTCTGTTGCTTCTTGTGCGATGTTTTTATCATTTCCACATCAACATCATCGGTCGCTCTCATCTTGTCATTCATCGAGACTATGGCTACTGCCCGAGCACGCCATCGCCTGTCGAATTTTGCTCAACGGAGACATCTTGCCCAACCACACCAAGATCACCACAATTGGATGCATCCATCTCCGCGAGGTATACAGGGAAAGTCGACTTGTGACCATTCTCTCGTTTATCTCGAGTATTCTGTCGACACTTCTCCAGAAGCTCGCGCAAGCTCCGGACCATTTCTATCCACGATTGGCATCACAGATCACAAAGAGCAACAAGCGACAACGAAGCTTAATCCTGCTTCTCCATCATTTCTCCACACACTAACTCGCGGAGGTTCCACTAGCGATATATCACACTTTGAAAACCCTCCGAGAGGAGACAACGACCACCACAACTGCGGATATCAGAGTCGCGTCATCGAGCGTGGTCGGAAATCTTTGAATAATTAATAAGGCTACCTGGACCACGTGAATTATGTGGAGAAACTACATGGAAGATTACATTGGCAGTGGACAGTGGAAAACCCGAATCATACACTATGTCATATTCGCGTAAGTCGCGGAGCTCGTGTAAGTCAAATAAAAATCCGCCGCCACGCTTAATTCAAATCACGCCATAACCAATACACAATCTCACCATTCAACAAAGTTAATTATTCTTATCAATTCTCTTATCCACCTTATCGTAAGTTTCAACCGCCCACCATCTACTTGGTTTTTGGTCAAGACTCCGGCCGTCGGTTACGTGGCCGGCTTATTTTCGTTGTTCCCGCCGCCTTTAGCCTCCTACCCCGTCGCTTGGGCTACTCGGAGGTCGGAGGTTTACCGAGGGGCCGGAAGGCCCAAGGGCGCCGCCGCCGTCAAGTTTACCGTTTAAAAGTCAGCCGGCCGTTCGAAGGTCCGCCGCCCAACTCGAAGGTCCGCCGCTTTGTACTAACTCGAGGGTCCGCCGCCGTCTAGGCCAGGTCGAGGGTCCGCCGCTCTCTCTGGGTGTGGTGGGCGCTCGAGGGTCCGCCGCTCTCTCTGGGTGTGGTGGGCGCTCGAGGGTCCGCCGCTCTCTCTGGGTGTGGTGGGCGCTCGAGGGTCCGCCGCTCTCTCTGGGTGTGGTGGGCGTTCGAGGGTCCGCCGCTCTCTTTGGGTGTGGTGGGCGCTCG
>WNYG01000112.1:0-43799 GCA_021396235.1 Sporothrix pallida | reverse complement strand
ATTTTTATTTAATTTTTTTTAAAAATTTTTTTTTTTTTTTTTTTAATTTTTTTAATATTTTTAAAAAAAAAAAAAAAAAAAAAAAAAAAAAAAAAAAAAAAAAACGTTCAACAGACGAAAAAAACATTAAAAAAAACGGTTAAAAACTTCCCTGCAGCTAAGAGCACATTGACTTGAGGGATGGCGAATTCTAGCACAGGATGACCACAACCGCCAGGCAGATTAGCAGTGTAGAACCCGGCGCCCTTATCTCTGCGTGAATGTCACATCACTCCCCTTTCCCCTCAACCCAACGCTGTCAACTGTCAACGTCCATTCGGTTCATTTGCTCCATCACAGCATCACAGCAACTGAGGACAGAATGGACAAAACATCCACACAGAAATTGATTTCGTACGTGGCAACTGGCTCGACGGAGAGACGAACAGTCTGGCGTTAATAGAGGAGGCCACTCGATCCACTAACAGTTTGACAGATGCAAGCGGTACCAGCACAGAAAGGTAAGAACCACATCATCCTGTTATTTTATCCTGTTGGTTGGCGACCCGTTGGCTGACCACATAACTGCGGTGAAGATTCGCTGCTCGCGCACATTGCCGTGCACCAGCTGCACGACCGCCAAGGCAGCCTGCGAGTTCCGCGACAACGACTTCAAACGCCCTCCCGTGTCGCGAGAATATGTCGCGTCACTCGAGTCGCGCATCGCAACACTGGAGCGGTTCCTCTCCGACATCAAGGCCGCGACAACGGAAGATCGGCGCCAAGCTATGCTCAAGCATGTCGAGCATGTTGCTTTTCAAGACCATCTCCGGCCTTCACCTGCAACTGCAACTGCTTCTGCTTCTGCTTCTGGTGACACCCAACACTCGAAAGCTGACGACGACGCGTTGAGAGACGCCATGTCCACAGCCTCGCTGCAGGATACGGCCGAAGGTGGGTGGCATGTGGCATGTGGCACGGCAAGCTCTGATTGTTCAAGGGCCCCTTCTTCAATATGGCTGACGGAGGATATCATCCAGGCTCTCGCATCTACCACGGTCCCACAAGCATCTTCAAAGACAATTATGTGCCGGGCAGCGGCGGCTCCTCCAACGTCAATTCACCATCCAGCAAGGATGACTCTGTGACCCAAAAGATTGATGAGTATGGCAGCCTACACAGTCTACACAGTCCACGGATTTCCCTTTGCATTGGGCTGTTCTTTTTCTGGCAGTATTCTCAGTTCATGTTTATCGACCGAGAAGCATTTGTCCAGGAATATGACCTGAACCCCATCAACGGAGAATTTTGCTCCGAGCCGCTGGTGTATTCCATCTGCGCCATTGGCGCACTCATGTCTCCGGATCCAGATGTCCGAGCGATGGCAGCCAGCTTCGCATCGTCTGCACAGGACATCCTGATATCCAAAGAAATGATCGGCGTTCCGCGAGTCACATCTGTCCAGGCGCTCCTGTGCTCCGCCTACTACGAAGTGGGGTGTGGTCAACTATCAAAAGGATGGCTGTTGTCTGGCATGGCCTTTCGTATGGGCCAGGATCTGGGTTTGCAAAGAGACCCTGCCCACTGGGACATCAAAAGCCGCCTGTCACCGCCATACAACTTTGATAATGAGTTCCGCCGACGGATATACTGGGGCAGCTTCCTTTCAGATAAGTATGTTCCTTCGCTTCTGTTGCTTGATTTTGCATTTTGCAAAAATAATGAGTGCGATGAGTGCGATTGTGATGACCTGACTATTGACAAGAGTGCTAATGGTGAATCGTTTATTTCAGTTTATTTCTCGGCCGACCAACATTCTTTCACGAAAATGACTCTGATGTCCACAACAGCGAGCCTCTACCGTATGTTTATGTGTTTATATGTTTATATGTATTGACGAGTTTTGTGCCTCCGGTTTCCGTCCCTGACCACATCAATAGACACGAACCACCCATTTGGGAGAACTGGATTCACGCACATGGACTCCCCTTTCTCACGACAATGCAGCCTCCCGGACCAAAACTCACCCTTGTTTTCAACAAACAGATTGAACTTGGCCGCATCGTGCACGATATGCTTTCACACACATTTTCGCCAAAGACAGCAAGACATGCAAACCAGAAGAACGCTCCTCGGATGTATGCATCGATGGTTTCTCTGAATAGCCTCAACGCACGGCTGATAGCATGGCACGAGTCTCTGCCCAATGATATGAGGTGGAAGAAATGGTTTGCCATCAGCAGCGATGTTCTGCAGCCCAATGTTTCCGTCCTGCAGTACGTTTATCTCCCAGTTAAATCCTGTTAAATCCTGCCCACACGGTGGTTCTTCGCTAACTCGGAACCAGCGTCTTGTATCACAGTGTTCGCATATGCCTCAACCTGCCATTTATTCGATACTCCCACTGGGATCCAGCTGATGACGTCTCGACGGCCATGAGCGAGTCACTTGACACTTGCACAGCTTCGGTGGAATCCATGGTCTCTGTGCTACAGAGGTTTCGAAGCCAACACTCTCTTGGCAATGTTCCGGTCATCTTTGTACACGGTGCGATCGTCGCTACCAATGCTGTTCTGATCATTGCGCAGAGACGGTCCGTGGCAGGTCAAGTGCCTTTGACCTTGAAGGATTCTTGTTTCCCCATACTCGATGCTGCATTGTCAGAGATGACTGTGTCGTGGGAGCTAGCCGGTCAGGCCAGATTGAGATTCCGGAGTGCCCTGGCTCATCGGCAGCAACAATTGCAAGATCAACTGGACCAGCAGCTGCACCAGCAGCTGCATGGACAACTGACAGCTGAAAACACGACCCATGCACGAATCCAGTTGCGTGCGGAAGACGAGGTTCGGTTTGATTTTCAACGGCAGCAAGGCACAAAGCCTATGTCCGCGGAGAATCATGGCAACAAGTTCACGGTGGAACAGTCCCACGCAGCAACAGAAGAAAATCCAACGGGAGATGACCAGTTGCAAATGGACCTCTACAACTGGGACGACTCGCTGGCGCTGGCTGCCATTGACCGGGATGGCGTGCTGTGCGCCGACTTGAACACAGACTTCTTTGCGGGGTGGGATGCAGAGTTTAATCAGCAGGATCCAGACAGGGATATCTGGGGCGGGGATGGAAGGCAACCATTTGATTTTTGATTATTTTGAACGAAATTGATCATCACACACCAGGACCATCAGGCTAGTAATGGCAATATTCTGGCTCAATCATACGCGGTTGTATATTCTTTGACGAACAACAAGTCGGCCTGAAGTGATGTTATCGACGGGCACCATCCCCCGCCCCTTGGAAGTGGAGACACGGAGGTCGTGTCCGTTTTTAGCGCGATGCAAGACCCTGTGTAATTACCACTTTAGCGGAGACGAACCCCGCAAGTCAATAGATGCGCCCAAAACAACGGTTTTTGTCGGTATGAATGCAGAGGGTGGCCTGCGAAGGCCACAGGACTAGTCACGTGGGTGGGCGCGCCTACCGGCGCGCTCCACATTAGATAGGGGTTGGGAGCCATTTGCCGTATAAAGGGGCAAATCCCACCCATTTCACCTGCAAATCGTACTCTTAGGAAGGCAGCGCCTTCACCACCCAGATCAATTGTATAGCTTCCTTCAGAAGAGAGGAAGTCGTACAGGATCTACGGTGACGCTCCCTGCGAATAGACGATTTAAACCGACAGTTTTTGATTTATCTGCATCTGGCAGTGCCACGCCGCGTTGGGAAATACTGAGTGTTCTGGCTAACCGACACAGGATTGCGTCTCGTGTGCAGCGAAGCGAAACTATCAAGATTCGCTATCAAGATACCTTGTGTTAGGCACTGCTACTAGTCAATTACAGATAACAACAGAATGGAGCATGTTGACGACTTCATCTCGGGGGACGCCATATGTGCTGTGAACTTCAACGACATGGCTAGGAAACATGTTATATAAAACACTAAATCTCTTTGAAATAGTTTCGACATTCACGACATTCAATTGTTTCATTCAGCACTAAAAAAAAGCAGCAGGAGCGATAAAACATCAACATAAAACCCATCCCCCCACACTCGCCCTCGCAGAACAATACAGGCAATGGACGCAGAGAAGAGCGCACCACCTGACATTTCTGTCGCAATCATGCCCTCAGTCGGTGGTGGACATGATCCAGAAATGCAAAAAGATGGTTTCACGGCGCCCGTTGAGGTTTCGGGTGCGACCAAGATGGAAGCCATTCAAGCAGTCTGGGGTAGACATGGCAAGACATTGATTATCGCCGCGTACGTATACCAAGTATCCCAATATCAGTTTATGTGAGCTTACAGTGACTAATGAAGGGAATGAACACGTCTATACAGTCTCGTGATATCCATGATTGCTTTGTGAGTTACTGTCATAATACCCACCACCAGGAAAGATCCAAAGATCCAAGCTAACTTCTGCTGCCAGTGAGTTTGACAATTCAACCATTTACACATACTATGTTTATGCCCAGTCGAGCTTCGACAAGATATCCAACCACGCCGCTCTGACTACGGCGGGTGGACTTTGTTTTGCCGTTCTGAAGCCCCTCGTGGCCAAGCTGTCTGACTTTGGCCGCGGTGAGCTGTACCCCGTCTGGCTTCTCTTCTACATTGTTTCCTTCGTCCTATGTGCCAAATCGCCCAACTACGCAACGTATGCCGCTGGCTACATGCTGCATATGTTTGCCCAGACGGGCGTGAACACGTTGAACGACATTTTGGCGGCCGACGTGTCATCGGCCCGCCAAAGAGGCCTCGCAGTCCAGCTGCAGTTTCTCCCATATATTTTTATGCCGTATGTATTGGGCCTGCCCTGGTAGGTGGCTGGTAGATGGTTCTATGTACTAACCTGTCATTATGACCTAGTTTTACTGCGGCTTTTGTGACCCAGTCTGTGATCAACGGTATCGGCTGGCGATGGGGCATTGGCATGCTCGCTATCATCATGCCCTTTGGCCTTGCACCCATCATTGTCAGTCTTCTTGGCTTCCAACGACGGGCAAAGAAAGCAGGGCTCGACCAAAAGATTCAGATCTCAGTGTATGAATTTTTCTCTCGACTGGACCTAGGCGGAATGGTTCTCTTTTCTGGAGGCCTTGCTCTGGTGCTACTTCCGGCCACACTTGCAGGCACGCTAGAGAATGGCTGGAGAACGCACTGGGTCATCGCCTGTCTCGTTGTCGGTGGAGCATTTCTTCTGCTTCTCCCACTCTATGAGCGGTTTGTAGCAGTGCACCCCATTATGCCTGTCCGGTACTTCAAAGACAAGACCATTATGATGGCCCTGGCCATGTACACCATGGACGGCATCGCTCTTGGGGTCACTCACAGCTACTTTTACACTTGGCTGATTGTTGCCCGCGGCTACGCTGTGCGCAACGCTCTCTTCATTTACGATGCCAATCGAGCCATGCAGTTCCTGGCCGGGCTTGCTATGGGTGGCATCATGTGGTATACCAGGAGATTCAAGTGGGTTGTGGTGGCCGGCGTTGCCGTTCGGATCCTCGGCTACGGCCTGATGATGCGCATGCGGAACGCAACTGCAGGTGTTGCGGAGATTGTCATTATCCAGCTCATCCAGGGACTGGGCAGCGGCCTTGTCGGGACTGGCTGCTTTGTTGCCGCGACGGTATCTGTCCCACACCGAGAAGTGGCCCAGATGACATCTCTTGCAGTTTGCCTCTCCACGCTAGGATCGACGATTGGAACGGCCATCGGTGGAGGCATCTACACCAACTATTTCAAGCAAGAACTCGTCAAGGAACTTGGAACGAACGGCACCGCTAAGCTCATTGCGTCCGTCTTTGATTCGATTACGGCTGGACTGCCTCCCCTTGGAAGCCCGGAGCGGGACGGCATCGCCCGTGCTGTAAGTCACACAGACATGCTTTATTGTCTACTTATACACAATTTGATTGTTTGATTGCACGAGGCATTGCTGACGCCCGTCTAGTACACCACAATCATTGGCTACTTTACCTACGTCGCATTTGGGTCATCTATTCCGTTCATTGTGTTGGCCTGGTTTCTTCCCAACAAGAGGCTGACGTACGTGTTCCTATTATCTATTATCATCTCTTTGCTCGCCGCCTCGTATTGTACTCGTGCTAACAATATTCTCAAGTGACGCACAAAATATTGTCGAGGAAGATATTTCAGGTAACGCTGAAAATGAAAGCAACGGACAGGGCGATGGTACGCCGGCGGCAAAGAAGTAACATGTGGTGTTGGGAAGCGAGTCTTGGCAAGAATGCAAAAAGCCACTACGTGCCAGTAGCTGACTCGACTTGATTTGATGCACATCCACAAAGCAGGCTGGAGCAGGGACGGCACAGGAGCACGTCCAAAGAAGGAAATCTTCTGTGAGGTTTTTCGGGTGGTATATTGGGCTGATATAGATTCAACAAATAAATCTAACAAAGTTACACAATGTGTCTCACATCTACACATCCACACATTACACATCCTGTGCAGCCTTCTCCTTGCTGGCAGCATCGGCCTGGTCGGCGTCGACATGCTCGACCGTGCCGATCTTGCCACTCTGCACCATACCTTCGTTCTCGAGCGCGGCCAGCAGGCGGCCGGTGCCGTGGGTCTCGTAGTTCTTGAACTGCCAGGCGTGCAAGTTGGCGGCGAAGAGCTCGTCGACTTCTTCGAGGGAGCGGCCCTTGAGCTCGGGGAAGAACAGGATGCCCCAGACGAACGAAAAGAGGGCAACGGACCCAAAGATCCAGCCGATCTTGACGCCCATGCCGGGCAGGAGGTAGGGGGTGACAAACGTGACGAGGAACGCGGCGATAACGTCAATGGTGGTGCCAAAGGCCATGATTTTCTTGCGGAGCAGCACGCCGCCAATCTCGGAGCCGGTCAAGAAGGCGTTGTTCCTGGGCTGTTAGTGGGTGGTCATAAAAAATAAATATTTGGTTAGGGGGTGGACATACGTAGCAGAAATACGGCAGGTGGCCGGGAGAATCATGAAGCAGGCCAGCATGGTGTTTGTCTGCGCCTGAGTAATGCTGGTGCCCAGAGTGCCGAGGCCAGAGGCCAGGAACAGGAAAAAGGTCGTCAAAAGAGCGCCGCCAATCAGCAAGGGGCGACGACCGGTGTAGTCCGTGACAATCACGCCTAAGGCACAACCGACAAGACCGACGACCTGGCCGACAATGTTGTACGTGAAAGCCATGGCGCCCAGGCCCTGCTGCACATAGAACGTGGCGCCGTACGACAGCACAAACTGGTTGCCGTTCATCTGCTCAAAGACAAAGACGGTCGAGCAGATCCATGTTCTCCGCAGGTAGTTGCCCTTGAACAAATCGACCCAGCGGCCCGTGTCGCGGACGGTACGGGCTTCTTCGACAGCCTGCTCGAGCGCATCGGCCTCGGCGGCGGTGGCGCCGCTGTCAATATCTTGTTGGGGACGGATGCGGTCTAGCACGGCCTTGGCATCGGCCTTGCGGCCCTTGAGGACAAGCCAGCGAGGCGAGTCGGGAGTGAATGGGACGGTCAGCAGCAGAGTGACGGCCGGGATGAACTGCACAGCGACCGGGATCAGCCAGCCCTTGGCGACCGTCTCGTTGGCATAGGCGCGCGACATGCCCGCGCCCCACAGGTTGCCGGCGGCCGTGACCGTCATGATGCCGCCCGCCAGCAAACCGCGCGTCGCGGCAGGCACAATCTCGGCATTGTAGGCCGGCACGGCGTTCTCGACCATGCCGACGGCCGCATAGGCAATGATGCGTCCCACCGAGAACTGGGCCCAGTGGTGCGCCGTCATCTCGATGATCAGGCCGATGATCTGCAGCGCCGACACGACATACATTGTCTTCTTGTAGCCGGCGCGCTCGATAAACGGCTCGGCCGACAGACAGCCGGCGATCTTGCCGATCCAGGGCAGCGAGTTGAGGAGGGATTTGCGGGTGGCGGGCAGAGTGTACGTGCCATTGTGCTCGACGCCGAAGCGGCGGAGGAACGACGGCAGCGCCTGGAGAGAGCCAAAAGAGCCGGTGTCGCTGAAGAAGAGTTAGTAACGAAGACATGGGAGAGTTAATGCAGATAATGCTATGGGAGATGGAGCGACGTGCATGCCAAAGAGCAGCGCGCCTTGCAGAAAGACGACGCAGCAAAAGATCAGGTAGGGTGTGACATGCTTCCACGCCTCGTTGGCCATGGTGGCGGTTGTGAAGGAGTGAAGAGAGGTGAAGTCGAGGTGGAGAACGGTTGTAGAGGAACGAAGAAGTCGTCACTGAAGTGCAAAAACGGCAGGAAGGCAAAAGGCTGAACGCAGAACGGATGTCAACTCGCACCTTCCTTTTTCACCTGGCCATGGTCCTGCCTTTTGTATGTCCAGTGGAGCGTCGCGTCTTCCCGTCCCCTTGCCTTGCGATCGCTCCTTCTCTTGACGAAATCTTGTTCCAACTTTTTTTTTCTTTCTCTCCTACTTCTCCAGAAAGACGCCAAAAGGCACCAAAAGACACCAGGAACACGCCAAAACACACCAAAACCACATGGGTGCCGACAGTCCGGTAAGACTAACAGCCAACAACGCACAAAAACTGCCAGAATTGTGGTCGTCAAAGGCCCACGCCGACGAGCCGGGCCTGCAGCAGCCAATAATCGTTACAGCTGATGGCGCCATGTGCCAGTCTCTCCATACACTAACCCGCGCTGGGGATAGACCCCGGTCGTGCCCCGGCTTTTGGGGACTTCGGGTGTCTTTTGGCTGCCACTTGACTGCTATTTGACCACCATTCTGACAGGGCTCGACAGCCTTTTGCCAGTCACCATGCATCGCCCGCCGACGACCCGGCGCCATCTCTGCTGATTCCCGCTTTTCATTCAGCATTTTCCGGTTCGCACGGCCGCTGACCGGAGCACCGCGACAGAAACGACGAATAAAAAGACAAAACAGCACACTCTCACACGAGTAGATACCCCAATCGAGCAATTTATATCCACGCCGGCCTGCGCACGCCATCCTGGGTCCTCTTTGCGCGTTCAAATAGTGCAGGGCTAGACGAGAGTTTTAAGAAAGTTGAAAGATATTGGTCGACCACAACACCTTTTCATGCCCATCACGTTTCATTTCCGGCCTGTCTCATCACCTTGCATTCTTTGTCATCATTATACTTCCCAGTTCACACCATGGCTGCTCACAAAAACGTGCTGCTGGTGGTGGCCGACGACCTGGGCTTGATGCTCGGCTGCTACGGCCTCGACGCCATCAAGACGCCCAACCTCGACAAGCTGGCGGCCGAGGGCACGCGTTTTACGAATGGATACGCCAGCACTGCGTCGTGCAGCGGCAGCCGCTCGACGATCTACACGGGCCTGCACACGCACCAAAACGGACAGTACGGCCTGCAGCAGGGGTGGTGCCATTTCCAGACGTTTGACCACATTGAGACGACGCCCCAGCTGTTCAATGTGCTGGGCTACCAGACGGGCATTATCGGCAAAGTCCATGTCGGCCCGCGCACGTCGTACCCGTGGGAATGGTATGCGCCGAGCCTGACACGGGACGTGCGGGCCAACGCTACGGAAGCCGGCAAATTCTTGGACAAGGCGGCCGAGACGGGACGGCCATTCCACTTGACGGTCGGGTTCCGAGATCCGCACCGCGATGAGACGCGCGGCGGGTTTGGTAACGAGGGCGACGATGAGAACGGCCCCGACGGCGATGTCCGCGGCATCGAGGTGCCCGACTACCAGGAAAAGGACGTGGAAATTCCCGCATTTATCAGCGACGTGCCCGAATTGCGCACGGAGCTGGTCGAGTACTACAAGTCGATTAGCCGGCTGGACGTGGGCGTTGGCTTGCTCTTGGAGGAACTCCAAAAGAGAGGACTCGCCGACTCCACACTGGTCGTGTTTATGAGCGACAACGGCGCGCCGTTCCTCAACTCCAAGACCACGCTGTACGATGCTGGCGTGCGCTTACCCCTCATTGTCAAGAAGCCGTCGTCTCAGAAAGGCGTGGTCAACCCCAACATGGTCTCGTGGATCGACATTCTGCCGACGTGTCTCGACTGGGCCGGCGGTGCGGCTGCCCAGACGATTGAGACGCCACACACGGGCCAGGCGCCCAAACGCGTCGGCAAGTCTTTCCTCGGTATCTTGGATGCAGACAACGTCCTGCCCTCCGACCAGTGGCAAAACCACGTCTTTGGCTCCCACACGTTCCACGAGGTGCAAAACTACTGGCCCACCCGCTTCATGCGCGACCACAAGTACAAGTACCATCGCAACATTGCCTGGCGCCTCGATTTTCCCTTTGCCACGGACCTATATGTCTCCCTGAGCTGGGAGGGACTCCGCAACTCAGTCGACACGACACCCAAGGACAACGGCGACACTCCAGAACTCATGATCGGCCGGCGGCGGCTGCAGTCCTATGTGTTTAGAGGACCAGAAGAGCTGTTCGACTTGGAGAACGACCCCGAAGAGGTCAATAATCTCGCGGGCGATCCAGCCTACAAGGACACCCTCGAGCAGATGCGCGCCACACTCGAAGACTGGCAGTACCAGACCGACGATGTGTGGTTGTTCCGCGACGGCGTGAGCGCCATCACGACGGCCCGCAGCCAGGCTTTAGGTGGGCTCAAGCTGCCCGACCGCTTTGATTTCGATCCCCGCCGGCCGGGCAATACCACGGGGCCGCACTGGGCGCCCAAGAGCGTCAAAGCGCCGAGTGCCGGGGCCACAGAGTTTGCATAGCGTGGAGCGAAGCCATGGAGCGGAGCGACATGGCGAAGCGAGGCGTGCACATAGACAACCATAGAAGAATAGAAATCATCATATATCTTTACTGTGCCCAGGACATGCCCAGATCATGCCCATATGCCCAGAACGCCCTCAATATATACCCCGTCCCCCGCTCTGTCGAGTCATTTGCGTCCACCATCGTCCCGTGTTGACTCCGCCTTTTGTTTGGGACGAACAATCTGTGCCTGAAACGAAACTTATTACGACCAACCATATGCCGCGACCTGCCGCGAGGTGTGAGCCGTCCCCAGGAACAAGCTTAATTGCAAGCATTTGCCACGGCTTATCCAATTCTACCAATTTTCCCAGTCCTACCACTGCCAGTCCTTTCACCGGGTATTACGTGTAGTTACCGGCTGGCGGGCCGTACTTTGAGTTTACAGTGTATTTCACCATAGAAAATATGTGCAGGCCAAGGACTGGTCAATTCATTGCCTAAATCAACTAGGAAAATCGGATGATTGAATTCAAATAGAGGAGCGAGTGGGTAACAATCAATAAGATCGGCTATATAGATCATAACGATGCGGGATAGAAAAGAAAACACGAATATAATAGCCATATACTCTCAACCCCCATTCTCGCTTCGCTTTCCTGATTGAAATGTAGACAGTTAGTATCGACCTCATCACCACGACTGCAGCCCACCATGACCGTCTCTCTCTCCGCCACACTCGTCGGCCTACTGGCCACTCTGGCCTCGGGCGCCGCCACCGGCTTCTTGGCCGGCAGCGAAGAGCATCCGCCCATCCAGACCTGGAAGTGCACCACGTCCGGTGGCTGTGTCGAGCAAAACACGAGCATCGTGCTCGACCGCGACTCCAAGTATGCCAAGGGCGCTGCCGGCTCGCGGTCGGCCGCCGACTACGACGCCATGGGCGTGACGACGTCGGGCAGCGCGCTGACGCTGTACCACTACGTCAAGGGCAACAACGCCTCGCCGCGCGTCTATCTACTGGACAGCACCACCGACAAGTACGTCCTGATGAATCTGCAGGACAACCAGGAGTTGTCGGTCGACGTCGACCTGTCGCAGCTGCCGTGCGGCGAGAACGGCGCGTTCTACCTGTCCGAAATGGCCGCCGATGGCGCGGGCGACAAGGCCGGCGCCGGCACTGGTGCGGCCGGCGGGTACGGCTACTGCGACGCGCAGTGCCAGGGCTTCTGCTGCAACGAAATGGACATTCTGGAGGCCAACTCGCAGGCCACGGCCATGACGCCGCACCCGTGCAAGGGCAACAACTGCGACAAGGGCGGCTGCGGGTACAACCCCTATGCGAGCGGGCAGCGCAACTTCTGGGGCCCGGGCAAGACGGTCGACACCAGCAAGGTGTTTACGGTCGTGACGCAGTTTGCCGCGTCGGGCGGTAAGCTCAACTCGATCACGCGCAAGTACATCCAGAACGGCAAGCAGATTGGCGGCGGCGGCACCATCAACGCCTGCGGCGCCGAGGGCGGCACCGGCGGCCTGGCCGGCATGGGCCAGGCGCTGGGCCGCGGCATGGTCCTGGCCATGAGCATCTGGAACGATGCCGCCCAGCAGATGTCGTGGCTCGACCAGGGCGCCAACGGGCCCTGCCAGGCCGGCCAGGGCACGCCCGCCAACATCCAGTCACAGCACCCGGACACCCACGTCATCTTCTCCAACATCCGCTGGGGCGACATTGGGTCGACGACGAAGAACTAGGACTAGGAGCTGGAAAGAGCACGACGTAAGAAAAGACGGAGGTATGACGTCGTTATCCCAAGTTCAACCGGCGACGCAAGGCCATGGTGTTCTCAAAAGAGGTTGTGAGTCAAAATTGGCCGTGGCAGAACAACTTTGTTTCAAAACAATGAATAGGTCATATCAAAATGAAGGAGAAGCTAGATGATCAGTTATAAAAATTTACTTGCCAATCTCACCACCCTGTGTGATAACCGTCAGCCTGAAGTTGCCGGTCTCGGTCTCGGTCCCAGCCTACCACCGCCCAACTCAAATATCCGTGCTGCTTTCATCACACCCAGATCGTCAAACCGTTTCCCAATAATCTGCATTCCCACCGGTAACATACAGTCTCCATTTAGCGAAGGTACCCATCCACAAGGCACACTGATCGCCGGGTGGCCGGATGCGTTGAAAGGCGACGTGTTGTTGATCGAGCCAGCAGCCAAACGCAGCAGTCTCTCCACCGAGGATTGCCCTTTGATCTCCCTGTCTTCCAAGTTGGGGAGTGGGGGAGCAACGGCTGGTGCTGTAGGCGTCACCAACACGTCGTACCCTTCCAGAGCTGCATCGTAGGCAGCCCTCAACTGAAGCACATGGCGCCGGGCCTTGTTTTGGGATGCATACGGGAGCTCTTCTCCGAGCAAGGTCTCTACCATGTTGGCCAGGACTACAGACGGGTTGTGCTTGGTGACGATGTCGTAGAACTTTTGGCTCTTGTGCGCAGAAGCATCCGGTGCGACGTGTGGAAGGTCGTGTCCCAAGACATCCGGGGCACGGCCACCAAAAGCATGGGTTGCCATCTGGTTACGGACTGCAGCTGTCCAAATGGCAGCACCGAGACTATGAAGAGGCACCGACACATCCTCCACCGTTGCACCCATCGCGGCAAAGTGCTTCAGGGCAGCGCCACGGACACACGCTGCGTTGTCTGGATTTGTACCCGGGATGGCGAATGACTCGGCGATAAGGCCAACCTTGAGTGGCCTGGCTGTCTTTGCAGATTCTGTAAACTTGGCCAGCTCTTCATGGTATGCAATGACGTTCTCACGGAGAGGACTCTCAGGCCCCATGCGTGGGTCAAGCCCATCATAACCGGCAATTACAGACAGGCAAAGGGCAATGTCCTCCAGGTTCGTTGCCAGTGGGCCAACGTAGTCAATCATCGGGAGCAGTCCAGCAATACCAGTATACGGTACAAGACCGAACGTTGGTTTAAGGCCGTAGATGCCGCAATAGGAAGCCGGCACACGGATCGATCCGGCTTGGTCGCCGCCAATAGCAAGGGTAATGCCGTCGGGAAATGTGGGTCCCGTGCCGTCATGGCCGGTCGCTCCTTCTGTTCCTGCCTTCTTCACAGCAGCAGCAACAACGGCAGCACCCACCAACGCCGCAGAACCACTGCTGCTGCCACCACTATTGTAGCCCTTCTGCCAAGGGTTGTGGACAGGTCCCCAGATAGACGAGTATGACATGGGCGAGAGGGAAAAGTGTTCGCATGTGGTCGTACCCTTCAAATTCGCTCCGGCCAGAAGAAGACGGCGCACAAC
Source organism: Sporothrix pallida (assembly GCA_021396235.1). Lineage (NCBI taxonomy): Eukaryota > Fungi > Ascomycota > Sordariomycetes > Ophiostomatales > Ophiostomataceae > Sporothrix > Sporothrix pallida. The sequence goes on along the minus strand of WNYG01000112.1, from coordinate 29,798 downwards.
CGTGGCGTCGATGGGCGAAATGGGATACTCTGTCGAGGGAGAGATGAACTCGGGCAGAGTGCCCAGAGTCTGAGGGAGCTGACCCATAGCTAGAGTGTCCTTGATAGCGACTGCCTTTCCTTTAAGGAGGGATGACTCTGGCGCGACGGCTGTCACATCGCATTGGTGACACCATGCGTTGAGAGGATTATTGGCAGGGTCGGGGCGACTGAACTTCCGAGAAGAAGCTCTTGTCTCGTGGCCGTTTTTGGTAGGGATAATGCTCAGCTCTGGGTCAATGTAGTCGGGTAAGGCATCAATTTGTGTGGCAATTGCATACGATGAACGCAGCCCGAGAAGGTAAGCTGCCTCATGCTGGGGTGCAATCTCGAAGCCGTTCTTGCGGGCAACATCATGTAACTTGTCGTGGGTAACGACAGGATCATCTCTGGTCTGTAAGCGATGTGGAGTTTGTATACAGAGAGTTTCAATGGTGTCTTACACTGTAGGATCTGATAGCGATGCAAGAGACATGGCGATGCTGAAGTGCTTGCTGAAGTGCTATTGACAGTTGTAATGATCGTTTCTTTTTAGGCTTGGATAACAATTTACTGAGATGAGGAAACTACAAACACGTCTACGACAAATTCCACCATCAGATATACCAAATAGACCCTGCATCTTGCTCCGTACTCGCTCGTAGGCCAACTGCCGACAAAAACTAATGCCAACACAAAAGCAGACACATTACTCGAAACGGACCCGCGAAGAAAGTGTTGAATCAAAGTGCGATCAGAGGTATTGTTAAACATCGTTCTCCGAAGAACCCATGACGGGCCATTTCTGGCCAAGCGCAAATGCTAACAAGCAGTGCATTGTCCGACATATTCATTGTCCGACGGATATTCGTGATTGGACAATACATTGCAGGGGCTGTTGGGCTGTTATCGAGAGATAGCTTCTTTGAACACAAATGCCGGCCGGATGTGTGGGTACGCTCTTAATGTCATTCTCCGACCGATATTATTCCTTGGGACATCTTGATTTCCGTCTTACACCTTTGTCTTGACATAGGACGGATTTTTATTGCAGAAACGATCACAGAATCTACAACTGGTGAAGATGAATCGGAAAAGACAGTCTGGACATTGTTATGGGCAATTTAATGGACAATTTGATTGGCATTGCAGTGAACAATCACTATTCTCCGTCCGATATAGGAGGAAGTGTAATGGTGTTCTCATCTTTCTCATTTACGCAAAGCTAATAATGTGGTTCGTAGACTTGTTTTGATGTGTATCACTGTCTGGTGTAAACATCGCCAACATCGCCAGCTGCTTATGCACATTCGAACCTTGAATCAAACAACGACACAATGACTATCGCATCGACTGAGACGCTCGAGGCCGAGCAGGCTTCTTTTGACGCCACCATCCGTGACATCGAGGCCTGGTGGCAGACACCCCGCCAGCAGCATATCAAGCGGCCCTGGACAGCCCGCACCGTCGCCGCTCTCCGAGGCTCGCAGACGCTGCCGTGCGTGTCCTCGCCCGCCGCGCTCAAGCTCTGGGCCATGCTCAAGGAGCACCACAAGAACAAGACGTCTGAGCTGACGTTTGGTGCCACCGACCCCGTTGGTGTGAGCCAGATGGCCAAGTACATGCGGACGGTCTACGTGTCCGGTGGTCTTTCTGGCTTTAGCGAGAACAGCTACCCAGGCATGGACCACGCCGACTACCCCTGGGACACGGTGCCCAAGGTCGTGGACAAGCTGTTCCGGGGCCAGGTGTGGCACGACCAGCGACAGCGTCAGCTTCGCATGGCCATGACGCTCGAGGAGCGCAAGACGGCCGAGCACTGGGACTACCTGATGCCCATTATCGCAGATGGCGACATGGGCTTCGGCTCGTTGACGGTGGGCATGAAGGCCGCCAAGGCACTCGCCGAACTGGGCGCGGCGGCCATCCACATTGACGATCTTGCCCTGGGCCTCAAGAAGTTCACGACGGGACAGGGCCGGACGGTTGTTCCGACCTCCGAGTACGCCGACCGCGTCAAGGCGATCCGGCTGCAGCTCGACGTGCTGGGCGCCGAGACTTTGATTTTTGCGCGCTGTGACACGGACCATGCCGAATTTATCACGTCTGTCGCCGACGCCCGGGACCACGCCTACGTTGTTGGCGCCACCAATGCGGACTTCCTCAAAAGACACTATACGCTGCGCCAGGCCATCGACGAGGCCATTGAGGCTGGAAGGTCTGCGGCCGAAGCTCGTGCTTCGTGGCTGAACGAGGCTGGCCTTGCAACATTTGACGAGGCGGTTGCGAACGCTGCCAAGGCTGCCGGGCTTTCTGACAAGGTGTCCGAATACACGACGCGCACCGGCTATGGCACGTCCCTCCAACAGCGCCGTGCTGCTGCCAAGGATGTCCTGGGCGTGGACGTGGCCTTTGACTGGGAGCTTCCTCGCTCTGCCCAGGGTCAGTATCTCTTCCGCCAGACCGTCCAAACCATTGTCGAGCGTGCCCTTGTGGTGGCCCCTCTTTCTGATCTGTCTTGGGCTCGCATGGATCTGCCCAACTACCACGATCTCAAGGCATACCACGAAGCCGTGACGGCTGCCCTTGGCCCCGAACGCATGTTTGCTTTTGCCTGGGGTGGCGAGTGGCCGTTCCCCGAGAGTGCGGGCTGGACGGATGAGCGCCGCAAGAATGCATCCAAGATTTTGGCCGAGTTTGGCGTTGTGTGGCAGGTGCAGCCCATGTACATGATCCAGGGTGTCAACATGGAGATTGAGCGTGCTGCAGCCATCTGGACGGCCGGTGGCATGGGTGCGTACTACCAGCAAATTCAGACCCCGGCTGTGACCCGCAAGCCTTTCAAGGTTGATGGCTACGAGAAGATGAGCTGGTGTGGTGGCATCTTGAGTGACGCATTCTTTTCCGCCGTGGCTGGCGAGGAGATTGCCAAGGAGGTGTAAATAAAGAGTAATGAGCTGTTTGCACTCCATAGACGAAGCACATTATACATTACACAATTCATTTTTTACAATTTTGGACAAACTCGCCGAGCACAAAATCACGTTGCTACTATCGTAACTCAATGAAACTATTTCATGGCACAATTCGCTGGATGGCAAACAAGACCACCAAACAGGATCTGAAGAAAACAGCGAACAGCTTAGAGGAAGAGTACAGCCCCGCCGTTGACGGATCTAGCCCGCTTTCGATTCTCAGGATTGATGCAATACTTCGCAATACCGCGGCAAAACTCCGAAATGTTACTGGCTTGTCCGAAGAGGGCCGACAAAGCCCATTCTCCGTTCTTGCTTCATCCGGTCTCGCAGAAGATATTTTGTAGGAGCCGAGTAGTCATCATTGTTTTGGGGTGTTTTGTTTGATTATAACAGCATACTTATGGCTTAAGAAAACATTTAAGCTTGAATAAACGAGACCAACAAACATCAAACAGACGAGCATTCACATTCACGGGATTTTTCCCCTTTTTTATACAACAGCGATCAACATGGTTTATCCAGAGGATAACAGAACGTGGCAGATCCTGCAAGCTGCACGAAAAGACGGCTATGCTGTTGGCGGATTTTGCGTGTATGTGACAATTGTCTTTTGAATTATCTTTTGAGGATTCCAAGGTCACTCCAGCCCCTGCTCACACTGCTCACACTCTCAGATACAATGTGGAGGGCGTGCTTGCCGTCATCCGCGCCGCAGAACGCTGCCGCTCACCGGCCATCATCCAGCTCTTCCCCTGGTCGATGCATTTCCAGGGTCCCGCATTTGTCCGCTACGTTGCCGACGTTGCCCACGCCGCTTCCGTCCCCATTGCCGTCCACCTCGACCACTGCCTTCAGCCCAGCGATGCCGACCTGGCACTCGAAAAGTGTACCTTTGACTCCATCATGGTCGACGGCTCCTTGTTTGAAGAAGAAGAGAACATTCGCTACGCCAAGGGCATCGTCGACCGTGCAGCCAAGCAGAATGTGACGATCGAGGCCGAGCTTGGCCGCATGGAGGGCGGTGAAGACGGCATTCCGTTCTTGGAGCTGGAGGCGGTTTTGACCAAACCGCAGGATGCTGCACGGTTTGTCCGTGAGACGGGCACCCATTTTCTTGCACCGAGCTTTGGCAATGTACATGGTCCGTATGGTCCGGGCGGTGCCGAGAAATGGTGGCAGGTGGACCGTCTGCAGAAAATTCACGAGGCTGTCGGGAAAGACGTGCCTCTGGTCCTGCACGGCACGCATCCCCTGTCCGACGAGCTGGTGCAAAAGTCCATGGAGTACGGCATGGTCAAGATCAACCAGAACCGCAATGTGCGCCTGGAATACCACAAGTTTGTCGAAGACAACTGCGCGACAAAGGAGCTGACGGCACTCCAGAGCGAAGGTGTCGAGGTCTACTCGCAGGAGATTGAGCGCATGATGCATGTTTTCAAGTCGGCAGGAAAGGCATAGTGAGAGGAAATTTGTCCGGGAAATGTGTCCCAGTAATGTTAGAGTCAATATGACGTACAAAATCAGGACTTGGTATTGTTAAAGTGCAGACGGATACACAGCCGAGAATAAAATAAAAATAGAATTGTAAACAAAACTCAAACCAGCCATCTGGCAGATCTCTCACTCCATTTCTTCTCCTGCGTCCTCCATCTTGCGATCTTTATCTCTTCCCCTGCCTTCTTTGCTCAATCTCGTACAAAAACAGAAAGTCGTTTAATAAAAGACGCGGGCTGGGTGTCCGTGTTGGCCTCAATTGTGCGGTGCATCGCCTGACTTTGAATAAGACTAAAATACACATTCTTTTAAAAGTAAATTCCCAGAAATATTGCCACTTCCCATCTAACCAGTCGACGACGTGATACCACCATCGACGACAATGGGCTGGCCCGTAATGTAGCGCGCCTGCTGTGAGGCCAAGAACGCGGCCGCCATGGCCACATCCCACGAATCGCCCATGTGGCCCATGGGGACGGCCGCGTTGCGCTTCGCTTTGAAACCGGCCAAGTCGCCGCCAGCATACTTGTCTGCCAGGAGGCCAACCAGCGGCGTATCCATGAGGCCGGGCACGACCACATTAAGGCGGACGCCCTTGGCGGCATACAAAACCGCCGTTGCCTTGGTGAACTGGATGACGGCGGCCTTGGTGGCGGCGTAGGCCACTTGCGGCTTGCCGATGTAGCGAAGACCAGCGATGGACGCCACATTGACGACGACGCCGCCGCCTTGACCGTCTTTCTTTTCGAGGAGAGGCAGGACATGGTGGCAGCACAGATAGACCGACTTGAGGTTGACGTCGACCTGAGCATCCCAGACGTTCTCGGCCATTTCGGCGGGTCCACCGGGCTCGGAGCGGCCGACATTGTTGACCAGGATATCGATTCTGCCGTACTTTTCGATGCAGGCATCGACGGCGGCCTTGACGGACTCGTTTTGGGTGACGTTGGCGCTGATGACAGTAATCTCGCCGCCCTCGGCGCGGATGCGGGACGCGGTATGTTGGGCGGCGGCAAGACTCAAATCACAGCCAAAGATGCGTGCACCATTACGGGCGAGGATACGGGCTGTGGCAGCACCATTTCCCCACATGCTCTGGTCTCCTGTCTGGCCAATGCCGGTCACTGTTGACGTTAGCCTTGTATATGATGAAGGGAAATGTGTGTTTAGGAGTAAAGGAGTACCTACGAAATACTACCTTTCCCTTGATGTCAGGGTAGGTTGGGAACTGAACGTCATCGGAGGCCATAGTTGACTGTGGTAAAATTTTGTGCTCTTTCTACGTTCGGTTTTCTGGATATGAATATGTCAATCTTCAAACGTTGATAATACAGTAAGCCTCCTGGTGTGCGGCACGGCATAACTGCTCACATCGATTGCTTATAAGAGACATTGTTTTTCAGACCAAACTCTCAAGCTCCGTGAGCGGTCTTGATGATTTTTCTCGTTGTCCGATATTACGTCACAAAAGTAACAAAATACAACGAGCAAAGCACCGGAGTAAGCATGGCATTTCGGAAATTGGACATGCCTTGATATCCGAAAGACTACCGGGCAAAAGACAAAAACCGGATATCTCATCACGCCTGATATCTGAACTAACAATCAGATACGACTAGTATTGGACTCTCTGGATGCATGCATTCCCCGGCCATTTCTCGGTATCAAACAGACTTGCGTCTTACACGACAAATTCGACGACAATTCCGACGAAAACACGGACCACCCTGACCACTGTGTATACGACTCATCACACGACACGATCCGTCTGCACCCCGCACGATAACGCGTGGCAAAGTATGGAGAAAGTACGGAGACACGATACGCCAGTGGATTTGTTGTGTAAGCTGCATTACTACCTAGTGTTGTCAAAGGGAAACTATCGACTGCCGCCACTGCCCATCCCCATCCGGTTTTCCCACCCCTGTCTGTAATCTTACATCCTCATCTACTACATTGGCTTCTTACAAAGAGCTTCTTACAAAATCTTGGAGATAACCTTCTGCAGCTTGGTCTTGTTCTTGTGCTCCGGATCATCACGCTCATCACCAGCCACACGGCCGGTGTACAGGTCCATCTCGTCAATGGCCACCATCTTGGTCTTTTTGACAAACTTCCAAAACAAGAAGAAGACGGTAAAGATGGGGATGCCCACGTAGGCCGAGACAAAGTTCTGGGCGCTCCAGTTGCCATGCGTAAAGACGGCAAACCCGTTGAAGAGCAAGACAATAATGAAAAAAACGAGGCCGAACCAGGCCGTGTACGGCTGGAAGGGGCCCTTGAAGGGCAGCGACGTGCGCTCGATGCCCTGGGCCACAAGGGCGCGGCGGAAGCGCGTGTAGGCATAACACAAACAGGTCCACGTCAGCAGGTACGAGGTCGCCACGAGCCCGGACAGCCAGTGGAAGACATTGGACGACGCCGACGACACGGTCATGTAGGCCAGGAGACCAAAGACGGCGGTGATGCCGACGCAATAATACGGAACGCCCTGGCGGTTGCACTGCAGCAAGAACTGGGGAGCCTGGCGCTGCTGGGCCATGGCGAACAGGTAGCGGGAGCCCGTGTACAGATTGGCATTGGCCGACGAGGCAGCCGACGTGATGAGGACGGCGTTGATCAGAGACGGCAGAACGGGGATACCGGCCGACTGGATGGCAATGACCCACGGCGAGGCCTTGACACCGGTGCCGTTGACCAGGTCGGGGTCGTTGGACGGGACAAGCAGGCCGACGAAGAAGGCACCGAGAACATAAAACATGACCAGACGCCAGAGAACGCGGCGGATGGCCTTGGGGATGGCGCGGGTTGGGTTGTGCGTCTCGCCGGCAGCAACGGCAACCTGCTCAGCGCCACCGAAAGCATAGGCAGCACTAATCAGCGTACTAAAAAGACCCAGGAAGCGACCCGTGTTGCCCGTCGCAATATACTCGTTCATGGCGCCCGGGTGGACCCAGTAGCGGAAGCCGATGCGGTCGTGGCTGGGACCACCGCCAAGATCAAGGACGAGACCCAGGATCAACAGGCCGATGATGGTGATAATCTTGAGCGAGGCAAAGAAAAACTCGGCCTCGCCGTAGATGGCCACAGCACAAAAGTTGAGGGCAAAGACGATGACCAGAACAATCGAGATCCAGGCCGCCGGGTTGATGTCGGTCCAGAACTGGACGAGAAGCACGGCGCCGGCCGTCTCGGCCGCAATGGCAATGGCACAGTTGTACCACTGGTTCCAGCCGACCGAAAAGCCGAGGGCAGGGTCGACGAAACGCGTGCAGCTCTGGGCAATCATGCCGGGCAGCGGGAGCAGCGAGGCCATCTCACCGACACCCTGCATCATGGCCCAGATGGCCATCGACGTGAAGAGGTAGCCCAGGAAGAGCGAGAGAGGACCGCCGGTGGCGAGAGCACTTCCGATACCGACGAAAAGACCGACGCCGATGGTGCCACCGATGGCAATAAACTGCACATGGCGCTCCTTGAGGCCACGGTTGAGGTGGCCGTGGAGCTCATCGACCTGGGCGTTGGCCTGGCTGTCGATCTTTTCAAGGTCGTCTGCAATATGGGGCGTCGCCATCATGACGGCGTCCTTCTTCTCGTCCATGGCAAGTGGTGGTTGTGTTGAGAGGGAGAAAAAGAAAATCAAAGGAAGGAAAAGAATTCAAAGGAAGGTGAAGAAAATCAAAGATGATGTGTGATGATGAAGAGGAGAGGTGAGAATTGGGAAGCGAGTTTGAGTTTGAGAACAAGTCCGAGTCTGCCTGTCGATCTCGTCTCTTTGAAATCAAAATCTCACCTCCAAGTCGCCTCTTGATCTTTATACTTTATATCTAGAGACTCGGTGAGATCAAGTTGGTCGAAGGGCAGATAGAGTGGCAGCCCTGTTCAAGACTATCGTTCCATCGTCCGCCGTCTCTCGTCCATCCCCGTCTTCTCTCCTCACCTTTCGTGTTGTTGCGCTAGCGTCCTGTCGTCAAAATGTTAGCCCAGGATAAGCCTTGCGGGGAATGTTATCTTGACCTTTTTCAACGACTAACAGACCAACATGCAGCACTAACTCGCTAAGAACACACTTGCCCCTATCTCAACAGTGGCTCCACTGATTAGTCTGGTCGGACAATGCAAAACACGAGGCAAACAAAGCGGAGAAGCACTAGTGGTGATCCTTCGACGAGGACGAATTGTCCGATAAATACAACGTGGTGGGCGATACAAGATACAACGCCGTTATATAACATGATGCACGAGACTTTGTTCAAAAAGTCACGGCGATAACAGTCCTGTACAGCGAATAACAATAACAATATTGTCCATCATCTACTTTGATCATCACCACCATTACGCCACAGTCCAAATCTACTCTCTGCTCTCTTTCCCATCAACCCTCCTTCCTCACAATGGCCTTTGTCCAAAAAGAGTTTTGCACGCGCCCGGCGCATCCGCCAGTCGGTGCCACGCCTGTCTCTCTGGAAGAGGCCGTGGCTGCCAGCAAGAGCGGCGATGGCAAGCCCGACCAGTGGTACACGATTGGCCCCGGCATCTGGGAGCTGCTGCTCAACGGCGACCCCGCTTCCGACTACAAGGCTGTCCTGCAGTGGTACGAACCAAACACCAAGTCCGTCGATCCCGTCGCCATCATCACACACACATACATTGAGGAGGTCAACTTTATCCAGGGCGGACTGTCGGACGTGACCCTGGGCGAGGGATGGGGCCCTGGTGCCTATGCATACCGTCTGCCGGGCATGAAGCACGGACCATACCAGGCCTCGCCGGCGGGGTGCCTCCAGTTTGTGAAGCTGGTTCCGGTGAAGGAGGCGACATGATGTGGACTGTGAAGTAAATAGATAGACTTATTCAAATAATTTACAATGGTGGATTGTGCAAACAAATATCCAGAAATCCAGAAAAACAAAGGATTGTCCCCCGCCTTTCTCCGTACTCAATTTGGCACATAAAATTCTCCCGGAAATAGCTGCAAAAGTGATAACCCACATTGTCCGATCGACGGAGAGAGACAACTCGACTGCGGCCTTTTCGTTTGCTTTAAAGACTGCCAACGCCACGCCCAGACTTGACTTAATCCGATATTATCTAAACACGAGCAATCAACAATCTATCACGGTCAATCTCAACCAGTCTAGACTGTTGTCATTGTCAACGTACGATTACCGGTATCAAATCAATATCTCCACGATGGGCTCTATCGGCAACTCTGGCCCCCAGGCCCTCGTGCTCGGCACGATTCACCACTCTGCAGACATCCTCGGCCATCTCCGCCAACAATACTCCATCGAGGTCATCACATCCGGCACACGAGACGATTTCATCAACAAGTGTGCGTCTGGCCACTACGACAACGTTGTCGCCATCGGCCGATCTGTCGACTCGGTTGTTTACACGGGCCGCTTCGATGCCGAGCTTGTGGCCCAGCTGCCGTCGTCCGTCAAGTTTATCGCGCACAACGGTGCAGGATACGACCAGGTGGACGTCGCTGCTTGCCGCAAGCGTGGCATTCAAGTGTCCCATACACCAAACGTTGTCAACGCAGCCACGGCCGACACAACTCTTCTCCTTCTTCTTGCGGCTCTTCGACGCGCACGGATCCCACAAGCTGCCGTTCTCGATGGAACATGGTCTCGGTCCCAGTCCCAGTCCCAGTCCCAGTCGCGGTTCAGCCTTCCTCTTGGCCGTGACCCGGCTGGCTTGACGCTCGGAATCGTTGGTCTCGGCGGGATCGGTGCTGCCGTGGCTAAGCGAGCAGCTGCTTTCGACATGAAGGTCCAGTACCACAACCGGAAGCCGGCATCGGACGATCTTGTCAAAGCGGCGGGCACCAATGTTACCTATGTGTCGACACTATCAAAACTCCTGGCCACCAGCGACGTCGTCTCGGTGCATGTGCCGTTGTCCGATGCCACGCGCCATCTTATTGGTGCCGCCGAGTTTGGCCAGATGAAGCCCGGCGTGGTCTTTATCAACACGGCGAGAGGGCCCGTCGTGGACGAGGCTGCCCTCGTTGACGCCTTGGAGTCTGGCCACGTCTGGAGTGCCGGTTTGGACGTGTTTGAGAATGAGCCCCAAGTGCACCCTGGCCTGCTGAAGAGTGAACATACTGTGATGCTGCCGCATATCGGAACAGCCACCAAGGAGACACGCAGGGCAATGGAGGTCTTGATGTTGGAGAACGTCGAGAGCGGACTGGCAAAGGGTCAGATCAAGACACCAGTACCCGAGTGTCAGTGAATTGGGAAGTAATTTTTTTAAATAAAATCAAGCTTCATTTTCTAGCTACAGTCCCCTGTTCAAATTATCGAAACGCTTTTACTATGGTAAATCAGATCTCTTACAAAACGATGGAAATAACACAAAACAATACATACTTTAAATATGTTGTAGATTACGTTTTATTTTTCTTTAGTTGACGGTATTTTTTAAATATTTTTTCTCCTCGGATAAAACTTTACGTCAAAAAATAAATTCAAAATTTAAAAACGTCGTAAACGTTTAATATTTTAAAAATCAATAATTCATTAACCAAAAGAAATTCAAAAATAAACCATATATTAAGAAGGAAAATCACTTAATTTATAATATATTTCAATGTAAAACCCATTTCGATTTTTGTTGAGAGTGGCGGTAAAAATAAAGGCGATGCGTTAATGCCCCAGACAAACAACACAGTCTGTAGTGATGAACACAGTTCAATTGCCTACCTGTTTAATCACTCAGCCAACCCCAACGGCACGGGCCCATCGTATTGCTGACTGTCAATGGCATCAATCATGTCCTGCCATGTGACCAGGTCGGTCGGCCCAGGAAACGAAAAGGCCTCCGCAAACGGCGGCTCACCACTTGCTCTCAATCTGAAGTCCGACCCCAGCCACGCCGCGTTCGGGTCCCAAGGTGACAGCGACACGTCTTGCAGGAGAGGTTGCCATGCACTGGCTGGCGTTCCTCCTGTAGGGAAACCATTGAGACCGTTGTTCATGTTCATGCCGGGCTGCAGAGGCACCTGTGGTGGACAGGGTGGTGCCGCCGCCGGTGCGCTCGCAGTTGCAGTTGTTGCAGTTGGTGGTGGTGGCGCATATTCTTCTGGCTCTTGTCGTGGTGGCTCCTCGGGTTCTGCTGCAAGTCCTGCCCTCCGTCTCAGCCTCTCAATACACAGCTCTGCGACCTTGACCTCTGCCAACCGGAAATCGTTGACCCAGATCTCGTTGCGCTCCTTGTCACAGAATGCCTGCAAGTCGTTGACAACTGGGTGGACGTCGGCCAATCTTTGCTGTCCACCAGGAAATGGCCGCGGGTGCTCTTGGATGGCCAGCAGCCCCAACACGATGGCACTGTTGAACAGCTGTGGTGCACCCAGACACCAAACATAGTGATCAGCCGGTCCTCCCTTTCCCTCTCCAGCAACATCATGCTCCAGCCTCGTCTTGAGGTCAGCACACGCCGATGCGTAGCACACCTCCCGACTGTAGCGGTGCTGGTCGGTGACGGATATTCGCCAGGCATAGGGCCGATGCAGTGTGATGCGAGAGAAGTGGAAGGCTGTGTGGAGGTAGAGACGATGCCACTTCAGGAATGGTCGACTTGCATCGAGAGAAAAGTCGGTATCCTCGAGCGCAAAGTAGGCCGGCAACGACTGCTTCCATGCCAGCAACTGGGCATCCAGCCGCATGACCTCACGGTAGGATGCCGCTCTCAAACCAAAGGTCTGTTCTTGAATCCGGCCAATGATCCGGGCGAGTCGATACGAAAAGATGGCGAGCACACTGGGTGTTGGCCGCGTGGCCAGAGGTTCGGCTTTAGCTGCGTTTGCCTCTTCGTGGCCGAGATCGTCCAGGAAAACATTCTCCGGTTCTTGGGTCAGACTCAGACTGTCGAGAATGCCGTACGGTCGTCCCAGTGCCAAGGAGACCATTCGATCCAGCAAGTACAGATGGCACCAAAGACGTCGTCTCGCTTCTGTGACTCGTCGTGGCAGCTTCCAATGAGTTCCGTCAATGTGTACACCCTGAGCAATGGCAAGACGAGCAGCAAACCCCACTGTGAGCCATCCTTCTGTGATGCGTTGTGAGAAGAGACAGTATCGAGTCACCAAGATGCCGGCCCTGACAAGGTCTGTACTCTCGCCATAGAAGGACGGCGCAATGACAATGGCTCGCCGCGAGGCCCAGAAGAAGCTCATGGACGCGTCTTCATACTCGCGCTGCACTTCAGGTGGCGCGCCTCCGGGGCAATCAAGGTACGTGCCTATGGCTAACACAACAAAGAGCAGTGCCAGCCAGCGGATATCGACTGTCGTCACGTCGTCGAAGCCGGCTCTCCTCGAGTAGAATCGTTCATACTCGCGGCGGAACGAGGCCGGATGGACAGTATCGGCAGTGACACTCACATTGGCCAGAAATGCTTCCACCAGCCGATCAACAGTCGCTCTCTGCCGGGGGAGCATGCCCAATAAGTCCCACAGTTGGGAAAATGGACCACCTTCGTCTCGAAACGGCCTTGCAATGGAGCTTCTTAGAGACATGTTGGCGCCCGGCTGGACGTAAGGTGCCGATGTATCAAGAAGAGCTGCAGCCGCCTGTGGTCCAAAGTAAGAGCTGCCAAAGAAGGTGGGAGCGCCCCGAGACTTCCACAACTGACCAAGCGGGGCAACATTGCCAGTGCCCGTACTCGCTGAGGCACCGACAGATGCCCCTGGTCCAGCAGTGGACCCGGAGCCAGAACCGGACCCTGAGCCTGTGGCTGATGTGGAGACCGTCGATGTGTTTCTTGGCGGCGGATCCTCCGTATTGTCCGGCTCAGGCTGAACAAGTTGTTGTGAGGGGTCAATGTCGTCGTCAACGTCGTCAACGTCATCAACGTCTTCAATTGTAGTCCGGGTAGGTACATCCACTGTTGAGTCCTCCGTCAGTCTTGGGTCGATGCTTCCCGTTGGTGGCGCCGTTGCTGTTGTTGTGGCAGATGCCGGTGTCAAGGGGTGGGCAGGCGGTGTTGGCTGGCTGTTGATTCGCTGCGTTGTTGTTTGCGGTTGCGACTGGTTTCGGGCAGCCGTCTTACGGATGCTTCGTCGTGCTCGTGACCGCCGGATACTCTGTTCTTCTCGTTGCTCGTCACGGGAGACACGTGGTCGGCACAAGTGTTGGACTTGTCGGGCGGTGCAATTGTGGCATGGAATTGTTCCGTCGCACTGCAGTGTCAGCTAGATACTGTTGAACGGATGGTTGGACAGGGTAAGGAGTTACCTTCTGCTTCCTTGTGTGACATTGTGAGCAGGCTTTGGCAATCCGACCACGTCGACGGGGGGTCAGCACATCAGGACTGCCGTCCAGACCGCCACCCAGACCCCCATCCAGTCCATGACCCAGTCTTGGACTCATACTGGTACCCATGCCCAAGGCCATGGAGATCATGGCCTCGGCGCCCTCTTCGGCAGAAGGATCGTTCGGAGATGTCTGCATCGGGGTCGGCGTGAGCTGTGGATGCGTGGATGCGTGGATGTGGTGGAAGACGAAAGGAGACGAGCTGCTTTGCTTCGTCGGACGTCGGAATAGCTGTTAGATCGGTTTTGCAAGCAAACGCGAGTTTGTTGTCAGACTGTTGCCATCTTATCTTGGGATGGAAATGTTGTCGGGGTAATGTGCACCAGTACAATCTCCGATGGGAAAGAGCAGGCGGTCGCACTTTCCATTGTCCGATAAGCTTCCAAAAAAAAGAGGGGGCAGGAGCAATTGTCCGATGACTAGTTCTTTCCTGGTTTAGCTCGCTGTCAGAAGAAGCGCAAAAAGTGGCAGCTGCGGGCGGGCGCACTAACACGATGTCAACCTCGATAGCCCTGACAAGTTTCGCGACACACCAACACCGGCTGCATCTCCCGTTGCCATCACCATCACGACAAACAGACTTCACGATGCCCTCGCCGATCAAGGCCGTCTTCCTCGATTTTATGGGCACCTGCCTCGACTGGCATAGTAGTGTTGTTCGTGCATTGCCGTCACTACTGCCGGAAGCGACACGGTCAGCACTCGCACTCGAATGGCGGCAGGCCTTCTTTGACGACATCAAGAGCCGGCCACCAGGCGAGGCGCCAGAGGACATTGATGTGGTGCATGAGAGATTACTGCGGCGGTTGTTGGCAGACGGTGAACATACCGATGTTGCCACCGCATTTTCAACGGCAGGCACAGAGAAAACCATCGCAGCAGCCGTCCAAGCATGGCACCAAATGACTGCGTGGCCAGACGTCTATGCAGGACTCTTGAAAGTGCGCCAGCGCTCACCAGATGGCATTGAAGTCTTTGTCCTGGCCAACGGCACTACTCGCCTTCAACTGGATCTTGTCCGGTCATCTGGACTGCACCCGGTTATCGATATGTTCTTTTCGAGCCAGCTATTAGGAGTGGCCAAACCGACCCCAGACGTTTACCGAAAAGCTCTCGACCTAGTTGGCATCGGCAAAGACCATCCAGAACAAGCAATTATGGTGGCAGCACACGCATACGATTTACGAGCAGCAAAAGCAGTGGGACTTCGCACAATATATATTCGACGATGGACGGATGACCAAGACGAGACAGATGACGACCTGTTGGTGCGCGAGAATGAAGGACATGTGTTGGATGACTTTGCAGGGCTGGCCGACGAAATTCAAAAATTGCAAGAAGAGTCATAGGGCTAAAAGGGCTGGATAGGGTTGGATAGGGCTTATGAAACCAGATGCTGCTGAAAGACCATCTAGGCACAACAACACGGGGTAAAATGCGTCGTGGACCGTCTACATGCGGGGAACAATTCAAAGCGATAATGAGGCGGAACAGGCTTTATCCCAATGACCCTATGGCCGGCAAGCCCACATGGTATGACTACTCCGAGGTCAACAACGCCGTTTCAAACACACGAACAGATTCATATGAAAATAAACCAGGATCCAAGAAAATAACTTTTGTTCAATTCATTCATAAACATTGCACCCTGTTGTGCGTGAGGGTGAAGTGGTAAAGGGGCAAATACAAAAACGTAAAGGGGTTTGCATAAATACAACATCAAAGTAAACGCAATCATATACATCGCTCATATCAATTTCCCTTGCGGAAACATACATCAAAAAACAAAAGCATATACACACATCATCTGCTTCAACTAAAAGACAGACGATCCGCGGTGTGGACTGCCAGGCAGCATGCTCATCGACGGCGGCATGGGTGTCCGGAGCACGCCGTTCATGCTGCCCATGCTGTGGTGGCTGGGCGTGCCGCCGGGGTTGCCGCTCATCGCCGACACCGAGGGCATCATTGACGGCGCCGTCGGCACCGATGGCACGGCTGTCAGGTCCTCCTCGACCATGCGCGGGTACACAAAGAACGAAAAGACGTCAATGTTGTCGAGCTCGCACAGCGACGTGACCTGCGTCGACATGGGCTCGGCGCCGGACTGGCGCGATGTCGACGTCAGGGCCAGCAAATCGTAGGCGCTGCGGCGCATGTTGCTGAAAGTAATCTCGCCCTGCCGCCCGCGCTGGGCAACGCGGGCAAGAGTGGCCGCATAGTGGTTGGCGACGGCCCAGTGGCGGCCGACATGGCGCAGTGTCTCAATAAAGAAATCGATGCGGGAGTGGGCGTCCAAAGGTTGTGTGCCGTTGCCTCCACCGCCGACATGGCTGCCGGGGGCTTCCTGAACGGATGCGTGCACCAGAAGAACACGAGCGGCCACCCACAAAGAGAAAGCAAACGGTGGTCCCAGCAAGTCCAGTCCATTGGCCTCCCGTAGATCGCGGGCAATGTCTGCGAGCGAGTGGACGGCCGCCAGGCACCGCTGGACGGCGTACTGTGAGGGCATAAACAGTGTCGAGCGGGCCGTCGGGTAGGCAGCGGGCGCATGCAGACGAACAACAGCGGTGACATAGGCGCTGTGGAGCATGAACCAGTTGGCGACGCGTGAGGCCGGGTCCGAGTGGCATAGGGCCGAGATCTTGCTAAACTCGCTGGGAAGGCCCCGCAGCCAGCCGTCAAGCGTGGCGTCCAGGGCCTGGTACGTGTTGCGCCAGCGGGCCATGTCGGCTGACGAGTTAATGTCGACCGGCTCCCGCAAAAAGTCGTGGATGCGGCTCAGGATGCGGAGCAGCTTGCAATGGTACGAGAAGCTGCCAAGGTGCTCGGCCTTGTTGGCCATGGACGATGCCGTTTCCGACAAAGGAGTGGGTGGCGGCATGCTACCCCCGGCAAACTCCAAGCCCATGTCAGACCAAGCTGTCGATGAGCGCGTCTCGACAGGCACGTTCTTGGAGAACAGGTCGTAGGAGCAAGGGAGGAAGCGGCGCATGGCTGTGTCCTCCAACAAGAATCCTCCACCAGAGCCCGACAGGGATGTCGGTGTGGCAGCACACACTGTCGCATATCGGTCCAGCAGATACACGACCCAACACAAGCGCCGACGACCTTCGTCCTCGATCCATGAGTCGGGTTTGCTCTGGTGGATGGGACGTGGGCCAAGACCAGAAGGGGCTGTGATACTGTTGTCATTTGATGCTTGCTGCTGTTGTTGTTGTTGTTGCTGCTGCTGCTGCTCCAAATCGACGGATGACGGTGACAGATAGACACTCACTTCGTCGCAGAGTCCCAGCTGCTTGACGTTTTGTGCCACCATCGCCAACAGGTTCCATGCCCGTGGTCCACTCGACGTGCCAAACTCGTCGAGGCTGACAATCACCAGGGCCCTTAATGCCGGCACGGTGATGTGGTCCATGGCGTACAGTCTTACGACCTGACTCGATGTTGTGTGGTAGTATTCGCGCGCCTCGGGTGTCAGCCGTGCATCTTTCGAGAACCGCAGTGTTGTGGCCACGATGGCATGCAGCAGCACACGGTCGGGTTCTTCGAGCGATGTTGCACCAAAGAATGTTCCAAAGATGGTCTTCCGATCCAGGATGGGGCACCATGTATTACAATGCTTGAAGAAGAGATCGACAAGGGTGTATAGCATGTCGTGCGGTGGCAGTTCGGCCGTCGGCGGTTTTGGTGTCCGGAACGTCGGTGCTTGTGAGAAGCGGTTGTGTTGTTGCTGCTGGTAGGAGTGCAGTCCGCCGCCGCCTGCTACTGTCGATGCGTCGTCGTCGTAGTCGGTGGCGCCGCTCTGCCAGATCATGCTCATGCCGGATGAGGTCATGGGTGGTGGTAAGGATGCGGGTGTCTGGTTGGGGTTTCCCGACCCGTTGGGGTTTGTGTTGGGTGTTGCATTCGAGTTGGAGTTGGCGTCGTCGTCGCCGCGGAAGATGCTGCTGCCGGCTGCCGTCGGCGATCCTAAGGAGGGCGAGACGCCATCGCCGTTGCTGCTCCCGGCGGCACCGGCCGAGCCTGCCGTTCCCGGACCATTAGGGCCATTGGTATTCCTTCTTTCAAAGTCGGCGGCATGGTCTTGTGAAATATGCTCCTCGACTCGCCGGCCCAGAGCCCGCAACAGACTGTCAATGCGGTTGACCTTGGCCTCGAGCTCCGCGTTGATCCGTGTCCGGCTGCCTGGTGTCTGTCGTTTCAGATAGACACACTGCCGGTTGTGACGGGCACACCACGAGCAGGCAGGTTCGGCTGCATGGCGTTGTTAGTCGATGCGGTGATACATATATAAAGTATGACAGACAGATAAACTGTATCACTTACCACGGTCACACTTGACCTTGCGCGTCTTGCAGAGTTCGCATCTATATGCATGTTAGATAAGGCTGAGTTGGTTTGGATATAACATGACCGGGCATGACAAGCACGCCACGTCTTGCATCAACACTTACGATATCTTTTGGTCCATGTCTCTGGTCCGTTTGGGTGGCGTGTTGGTCCCCGAGTTGTTCGGGACGACGCCCTCGCCCTGCGTTTGGCCCTGCGAGTCGGCCTCGCTGCTCGGGATGTTGCTGCGATTGTTGCCTCCGTCAACTGTGATAGAGTCTGAGACAGTTGACGTTGAGATAGCAAGGCCACGCCCAGAACTAGAACCGGTCGAAACTGCAGCCTCGCGAATATCCTCGCGGTTGTCTCTGTCTCGCTGGTCGACGTGGAGCAGGCCGTGGATATCGCCGTGGGTCTTGCGTATCTTGTGCGGTCTTTCGGGGGGCGTCGAATCGGTCAGGTCGGTCGTGTCGCCTGCCCTGTCACCAGCCATTGATAGATGACAATATAAGAAAATAAGGAAATGGAGATAAAGATAGTGGTAGTGTGTGGATAGATAGTGCCCTTTGTGGACGTTCCGCAAGGCTTACAGAGCTTGTCCACAAGCTCTCCGTTTCTTCCTCGGCAGTCGGTACCGGTAGTCCGCGTTTTGACGTTGGATGTTGAGCGTCGTCTTGACCGTCCTCGAACGTACTCAGTAATACGTCGTAGGAGCCGGATGGAGGGTGTGCTCAAACGTGTGGCCCCTCTTTTTTGTTTTCTTCTTTCTGCTTCTTTTTCTGAACTGGATCGTCCTTCTGTCCAGTTGCCCACCAAAGGTTACACCCGCGTAATGCTTTCCTGGGCTGGTGTGCAAAACTGGGGGCAAAGTGGACGGTCAGAGAGGGGGTGAGATGGTTTCAATGAATCGATGGATTCAGAATGGATGGCTTCAAAGTGCACCAAAGTGAACCAATGTGATCCTGCAACACGCCGGCGAAGCCAAGGGGACACCTGAGGAATCTCGGTGCTTCGAAAGGACGCCGTGCTCCGCTCTGTTGGTTTGCTTCTGCTTTGCTGTGTAGTGTTGGTGCTTCAACACGCTTCCCTTTCTGGCCTCCGTATATCCGTTTCGGGGGGCAAAATGGTCAGTGGCAGGGAAGGGCCAAAACGTTGAGACGTTGTGTTGCACCGGGGTCGTATTGGAAAGACTGTGTGTCTGCGTCCCTGCAAGTCCGTGTGTTTGCGTGCGCTTGTGTGTGCCGGGGTGTCTCGGGGGTGTGTTGACAACGTCCAAAAGAGGGAGAGAGAAAGAGAATGTTTGTGAAATCTCGGTCTCGGGGCTCGGTGCCCCGTGTCCATGAATATATCAGAATCTTACGATTGAGAGGAAACCGGCGAGAGGCGACTTGGACTTGGACTTGGACCTGGAACGGCGTGGATCTTGCAATGGCTGGCAGATAGCGGATGGCTGGCAGATGGCGTGGATGGCGAAGATGGTTTGATGGGCATGATGACCAAAATGGCTCCAGAAAAGATCCAGAAAAAACTAGCACCAAAAACGGAGTCCCCAATGGGCAAAAAAATAAACCGCAAGTCGTCCGTCCAAGATCCACCTGCAGGGCAAGTGCGACGCACGCTTTTTTACGATTTGCGCCTGCCCTCGCTGCCATTGCCTTGAACGATTGGCAATTGATGTTTGATGCTTTCCCCCCTTTTCTGCGTGTCTGCTCCTTCCTCGGTTTGCTTGCGGATTGGCAATTGCGGAAGGCGCGATAGCATGCACAGATAGCCGTCAGATACCAAGACTTTCTCTCACTCTGCGGAGTACAGGACACCCAGTAAAAGGCCTGTCAATAAAGTCTCATGACTTCTTCTACAATATCCAGACTCTTTACGACGTATTGCGTTCTGACGTCTTGCGGCCTGCCAATGCAAAAGAAAATACGGAGCGAAACGTGCAAGCGCCTGTTTTAGAAGCAATTAGTCGCCCATTAGAAAGCGATGACAGCAAAAATGCAGAGCACTAAACACACTAGACCGTCAGGGCGTCTGAACGTTTTGCAGTCTTTCGGCCCTTTCGGTTTTCGGTCTGGAAGGGGCGACGACACACCTTGCTCTTGGCGGGCCACACCAGCCTGGCCGGGCCTCCCGTAGGGTGTGTATTCTCCGTAGCGGGCGTAGCGGGCATACAAATAAACCCAGCCGCAGTGTATCTTTATTGTTTGTATCCGGCCTTGTAGCCCTTATTCTTTTCCTTAGTATCGATGTGGTCTACGACGTATTGTTTCCAGTGTTTCTTTTCTTTTTCTCTTTTGTTTGGCCGAGGCCGTTCGAGATTCGACGTTCGCTCCTTCTCCGTTTGCTGGCTTTCCAATTCGCACCTTCCCCTCTCCCTAACAGAAACTATTGTCTACGTTTGGCTTCGTCTCGTTCGCTCCTGCCGTATTACTTCCCTTTCCTCTTTGGGAGTTTTCTTCGTAGTTACGGTGAACGATTCTTCTCCGTATTATTATTTAAAACTCGTAACAGCTAATTCCTTTTGCAAGCTTCTCCAGTCGTTTTCCGCGCCCAGCCATCGTAAGCCATACCATAGCCATCGTTAGCATCTGCTCAGTGTCCCATTGCCCGTCCATCGTGCAAGTCCGTCGTGCTTATTCGTTGCATCCAGGTAGCCTCTTGGGTCTCGGCATCCAATTTGGAAGGAGGTGAGGGACAGGTTGACAGGGAATAAAAATAATTTAAAAGATTTAATCGATAAAAGAAGGCAGGAGAAAGGAACGAACTTACTGCAAAGGAAAAGAACGACCCACACCGAGCGGAGGCAGGTTGGATCGCCACTGCGAGCGCTACTGAGAATGCGACATGTTACGTTCGTGGTGCAGAAGGTGCAGGTGCAGGCCGGCAGGGTACAAGGACCACCTGCTGTAGGTACATTCAGCGACATGGGTCTTTCGTGCTGCAGACAAAGGGGCTCAAAGAGGGGCCGCAATCCACAAGTGCACTAAACTTCGGAGCACTAAACACCAAACAGGCGCGCGCATCAAGCAAAAGCAAAAGCAAAAACGCTGGACCAAAGAGGCACCTGGAGCCGTTCTTTCCTTTTTTCTTCGGAGACTTTGACAAATCCTAGTCGATACTTTTGACGACAATCCAAGCCACCATCTGTTTAATCACTAGACCTGTCACCACCGTTCGCAGGATTGCGGATTGCTGATGGCTTAGTGTTTTTCCCTCGGTTTGTTCTCAATCTGGTCATCTTTTCCCCTCAATAGTCCCATATTCTTCGACAGGGTCTCGGTATGGTTTGTTGTGACCCCTGTCCTGTTCGAATCAGAAGCAATGAATCAACTGTTCTGTCGAGTCTTGTCTCCTCTTTCTTGTCCTTGTGTTCATTTTCTGACATCCCATGCACACACACCAGGACATGCTTTGCCGATCGGTCCTACGGATGTGTGTGTTGCTTTGCTGTCAATACTCTTCGTAGTGCCCATCATTACGCACCTCTGTGCGGAGTTGTTTCTGTTGTAGGAGATTCTGCAGTCGATTCTGCAGTTGATTGCAGTTCTGCTGCACATGCAAAGTAGCGCCAAGTATCTTTGTCTGACTGCAAAAGTACCTTTTTCCTTTGTTACCCCTGCTGCCAATGACACTTATTCCCTTTTTCAACCTCTTCGGACTATATGGCGGAAACACCGAAACAGCGAAAATCAAGACAAAAAATCAAGAAAATGTGCATCTGCAGAAAGAGGGAAAAGGCCACACAAAACGGACAGAACGAGGGAATAACCACATGGGTACTCATAGTAATGCGGACGGACAAGAAGAGCGAAACTGCGAGACTCAAAAGAAGACGTACAAAAACTGTGACGAACTGATCGGCATGTGCCAAAGAAATCCAAGAACAGGTGGTGACGAACGCCCAGGAAAAAGCAAAAACGTGTCTTGGAGAAAGCGCGTGGGATGACGAACTACCCGTACGAACTAAACAGTAAAGACTATGCAAGGGATAGTTGCCCACACAGGATCGCGGAATGTCGCTGCAGATTCAAATTGTAGATTGTGTCGCAGATGGAGATGTCGGAGGCGATTGATCTCGCCGTTTCGGTATATTCAAAAATATATATCAATTGGGGCGAGCAATAAGACGTTGAAAGATAGCTCGATAAAAATGAATGATGAAAGGGATAAAGATGGAGATAAAAAGATAAATCATAACCAAACAAACTTTGATTCCTTCAAACGTGACTCGCAAGCTGAAACTGCAACGGCGTAAATAATGTACATATAGATCATGATCTCTTTCGTTTTCCTGCCCTTATAGGGAGCACCAACTGTTCTTCGGAGTATTTTCTCTTTGATTTAGTTGGCCCAGCCCTTGCACATCTGCACAGCCTTCTCCCAGGTCTCGAACCGGCTGGTGGCCGCCTCGGCCGAGATGGCAGGCTTGAAAATGGTGCGGCCCTCGGTGTTGACGGCGTCCAAATCAGACAAATCGTTCCACACACCGACGGCGATACCGGCAGCAATGGCAGCACCGAGCGCCGTGGTCTCGCGCATGGCAGGGCGGTTGACGGGGATGCCGATGATGTCGGCCTGGGTCTGCATGATCAGGTCGGCGTTGCACATGCCGCCGTCGACGGCCAGCTCGGTCAGGGCCTGGCCAGAGTCCTTCTCCATGGACTGCAGGATGGCCTTGGTCTGGAAGCAGGTGGCCTCGAGCGTGGCGCGGGCAATGTGGCCGCGCTGGGTGTAGGCAGTGATACCAAAGATGGTGCCGCGGGCATCGTCGATCCAGTAAGGAGCGAAGAGACCCGAAAAGGCCGTGACAAACGTGCAGCCACCGTTGTCCTCGACGGTCTCAGCAAGCGCGCTGAGCTTGGACGACGACTCAATGAAGCCGAGGTTGTCGACCAGGAACTTGACGGACGAGCCAGCGACAGCAATGCTGCCCTCCAGAGCGTACATGCGGCGGCCAGGACCAAAATCGAAAGCGACCGTGGTCAGCAGACCGTGCGTGGAGATCACAGGCTTAGGACCGACGTTGTACAGCAGGAAGCAGCCCGTGCCGTAGGTGTTCTTGGCCAGGCCGGGGGTGAAGCCCTTCTGGCCGACCAGAGCAGCCGACTGGTCGCCCAGGCAGCCCGTAATGGAAACGCCCTTGAGGAGGGTGCCGGCAAGCGAGCCGTAGGCGCTGGGGTCGGACGAGGGCACAATCTTGGCCAAGCGGACCTTCTTGGAGTCGATGCGGAACCAGTCGAGCAGGTGGTGGTCGTAGGTCAGCGACTCCAGGTTCATGAACATGGTGCGCGAAGCATTGGACGGGTCCGTGACATAGACGTCGCGGGCGGTGCCACCGTTCAGCTTGTACGCCAGCCACGTGTCGACGGTGCCGAAGGCCAGAACGCCGCGCTCATAGGCGTCCTTGACAGCAGCCACGTTCTCGAGCAGCCACAACAGCTTGGAAGCCGAGGGGTAGGTCGACAGGGGCAGACCGCAGAGCTGCATCAGCTCCTTGGAGCCCAGGCGGTCCTTGAGGCTGCGGACGAGCTCCTGGGCACGGGTGTCGGTCCAGACAATGGCATTGTGCAGGGCCTTGCCGGTGGTGGTGTCCCAGACAACGGTGGTCTCGCGCTGGTTGGTGATGCCGACGGCCTTGATCTGGCCGCGGGAGTGGCCCTGCTTCTCGAACTGCTCGACGGCGCCGTCAATGCACTGCTCGACAGAGCTGATCAGCTCCTCGGGGTCATGCTCGTGCCAGCCCGGGTGCGGGTACTTTTGCGAGAACTCGATCTGGTGGGTGGCCACGACGCTGCCATCGGGGCTGAAGATGAGGAAACGCGAGCTGGTGGTGCCCTGGTCGATGGCGCCGACGAAGGCCGCCTCGGAGGAGCCGTTGGTAGCCATTGTGTGGTGATGGAGGGGTATAGAGAAGAAGTAAAAGAAGAATTGGGGTATAAGTGGGAGCTGGGTATAATTCAAAGAAGTCAAAGATGGAAGATGCAGGAAGAAGAATGCAAGATGCAAAGCAAAGATGTAGCTCAAGACAAGACTTTGGAATGCAGAAAGAATTTGGATGAAGATGAAAGACAAGACGAGAAGACTCAGACAAAATATAAGACAAGAGCAGGTGGTGCTTAACGAGGACAATGACGAGTCGGAGCTACCTTGCCAGCTTATTTGTAGGGTCCAAAGGCACTGTCAAAGGGACCAAAAGCGACCGAAAAAGGCCAACAGAATCCACCAAAAGGCCAAGCTCCCCCTCTCTCCCCTCACGCGCCACCACTTTCACACTTTCATAAGACGCGCTACCCCTCGGGGAAGGCCACCAACGGAACAATGATAAACGATAGGATGGATATAGTTTCTCCAGCATAGCATCGACAGGCACATGCGGAGACCTCCACAAAAAGACGAGAGTGTAAAGAGAAAAAAGGTGGGTTTAGGAGTGGTTTTGGTGGGCAAATGTGGAGAGTCTCGCCGCGTGTGGGCGACCTCATGGCAGGCTAGTTTTTTTGGGAGCGACCGGGGCGTGACATGTGAGGGGGCCTGTTTGTTAGTGTGTAAGTCGAGAAGCGTCGAGGGGTGTTAGTCGAGGCATCGAAACGAAGGAAAAGTACATTGTACGGAGTACGCGGAGAAGGTACTTTCTTCTCTTGTTTCGCTCTGTCTTCTCTCTTTTTTCTTCTCAAGACCCTCACTTCCATCATCATCCCCGTCTGCCCCTCCTGCCCTCGCTTGCATCGTCCTCGTGCTTCGTTCCGGGGTAGTGGTAAGGTCGTCGTAACCCCCTCATTCCTCATCGCTCATCCTTCGTCGCCATGCGACTCGGATTCGATAGTTCTCACTCTTGCCCGTGCTTTTCGTCTGGGGCTGTCTCGCTGTCAAACGGCTCGGAGCGTGTGTTCGCCTTGGACCCCGGAAACTGCATCCCAGTATTTGGTTGACAGGCCCCCAGGATCTTGATATCTCGGGGTCTCCAGACCGAAGTGACCGGGGTAGAGCTCGGGGTCTCTGACGTCTTTCCCCGCGTCATTCGATGTGCCATGAAAAGACCGTACGATCCCTGGGCAACAACTAGTCGAACGTATTGGTGTGTGACCCCCTGAGACCCCGTACTCTCGGATGCGCGGAGGCGACTGAGGTCATGCTCACGGCGGCGTTGTGGTGTTTTCTTGGTCGGTTGCTCTTTGTTGGAGTGCTGGTGACGAAAGTTGTAATCGATGCTACCCCAGCTCCCCCAAGCTTTCGTGGCTTGTGCTCGTCACATTTTAGGCCCCTTCCCTTCTAGGAAGTTACCCCCATACCCTCTTTCCCCTCGCGCCTTCCCGCGTCTCCCCCGTTGTTCTGCCAAGACGTCTCCCGTCCTTCCTCGCAGTTTCGCTGCACACCCCCGTCGCGCTTTCCCCGACCCCGAATATTCGGTAGCCCCACCCCCGAAAAAGTACACCCCCAGGTTTTGGAATTTTGGAGAACGCTCGCTGCTTTTTCTTTGTCTCCCCGACCGCGACTTCCCTCTTTGCCATCTTTAGTCTACTTGCTCAGCGCCCGGGTCTCACGCTGTCGCCGGGGTTGCTTTATTCCCAGGCCTGTTCCTGCCGCTACTTTGTGCCACTGCCTCCTTCCGTTTTACAGTTTCTTTTAGTCTTGCCCGTCATTTTGTCTCTCCTTTCTTTGCCTGCCGTTTTCTGTCTGGTCTTGTCTTTGATTCTCTCCTTTCCCGCTCTAATTCCCTCGCCCCCTACGTAAGAGTTGGCCACCACACAAAACTACCACCACACGACACCGCAATCAATTGCCCATCATGGCTACATCCGGCCGCCAGTATCCAGCAGCCGGCGCCATCCCCAAAGAGACTCCCCTAATTCCATTCTAAAAGCGAACGACCTAGGCGAGGCCAAGCCAGGCCACCGAGACCTCCTAGACCCGAAATCTCAAATCGCCTCGCTGGCTCGGTCGACGCCGCCGCAGCCCGTCCACGAGACCGTTTCGTTAGTTTTGCAAGACCTTTTGTGACCTTTTTGTCTTCCTTTTTGCAGGGAGAATACCTGTTTCCTAGCACCTCTTCTTCCATATTCTCCATCGTAATTGTTGCCTCCTGTATCCATTTCTCTCCAGCCGCCCCGGTCGTCCATTGTTGTCTGTCGTCCGTTCTCCACAAGTCGACCCAGCCTCGGGCCCTGGACTTTTGGTTTTCCCTCGTCTTTCTCTTTTTGTTCTTTTCTTTTTACGCTTTTTCTTCTCCATCCACCCTTGTGATCTCCTGCCTCTCCATCACTAACATCCTTGCCCCCCTTGGCGTCCCTCGTGGGAACACTTGCTGCTCCGTGCTTCCTGTCAAACAGACCCCCGAAATCATCTCCCCATCATCTGTTTCTTACTTGTATTGTACTATTACTTGGGTATTACTTTCTTTTCTTTTCTTTTTTTCTTCTCGGTATCCCTCGTGTTTTCTCCTCACTCCTCACGCAGACTCCTCTTTCTCTCCCCATCCCTCATCTCCTCATTCTCCATCTGATCCATCAGATCCATACTTTTCCATTCTATCCAGTCTATCCACACTTTGAAAGTACTTCCCACCTTCTATCCAGCATCCAAGCAAGCTCGCTTCGCTCTCCGCGACCCCGGGAACTTTGGGGCTAAACCGCAACCGCGCTTGCACGGTCTTCCCTCTCTCACCAAACAAAGTACAACCACACAAAACACCACTACACAGTACCACGCTTGTGCAGACACTTGCACACGCTTGCCACTCATCCATATAATCACCACTCGAGCATATATAGAACCAACGGTTCCCCGTGGGGAGCGATCAACATTTCTCTTGATCATCCCTTTTCCACGTGCATCTTGTCTCTTCTCATCAAGCAATCATTAGACTCGTCTAGTGTGACAAACACTCTTTCCTTTTATACCCCGTCTTTCTTTTTGCCTCTCGTCTTTCTTTCCTTCCTTCTTTCCTTCTCCCCTCCCATCTCTTCTTCTTTCCTCCCACACAATGTCTGCTTCCGACGACACAATCGAGGTTCGCCAAAAGAACACTTCGGTCGACCACGAGAGCAAAGACGGCATGAACAACTCCGAGGCCGTCAACGCTGAGTTTGTCAGCGAGGATGACCGCGAGCAGCTCGCCTGGAGCCGCTTCCGCGAGTTCTCGCAGGACTTCTTCTCCGAGTTCCTGGGCACCATGATCCTGCTGCTGTTTGGCGACGGTGTCGTGGCCCAGGTCGTCCTGTCCGACAACGTGAAGGGCGAATACCAGAGCATTTCCTGGGGATGGGGGTGAGTTGCCACGACTATATTCGCATTCGCGAAATGGAAAAGATATGACAAAATATACTAACTCTCCTCCAGCATCGGCGTCATGCTTGGTGTCTACGTCGGCGGCAAGTCGGGCGGCCACCTCAACCCTGCTGTCACGCTTGCCAACTGCGTGTTCCGCGGCCACCCGTGGAAGAAGTTCCCCGTCTACTTCATGGGCCAGCTCCTGGGCGCCATGGTCGGCGCTGCCATTGTCTACGGCAACTACCGCTCCGCCATTGACCAGTTCGAGGGCGGCCGCAACATCCGCACTGTCAGCGGCCCGACTGCCACTGCCGGCATCTTCTGCACGTACCCTGCCTCCTTCATGACCCGCACCGGCATGGTCTTCTCCGAGTTCATTGCCAGCACGATCCTCCAGTTTGTCATCTTTGCGCTGACGGACGCCAACAACATTGGCGCCGGCCCGCTGACGCCTCTCTGCCTCTTCTTCCTCATCTTCGGTATCGGTGCCTGCTTCGGCTGGGAGACGGGCTATGCCATCAACCTGGCCCGTGACTTTGGCCCGCGTCTGGTGTCCTTCATGATTGGCTACGGCCACGAGGTCTGGTCGGCCGGCGGCTACTACTTCTGGATCCCCATGGTCATGCCCTTCCTGGGCTGCCTGTTCGGCGGCTTCCTATACGACACCTTCATCTACACCGGCCCCAGCCCGATGAACACGCCGTGGCTCGGCCTGAAGCGCCTTGTGCACCCCCGCAAGACGCCCTCGCCCTGGGTCGTGTCGAACGTGTAAGCGTTGACACGTCTACGACAAAAACAAAAACAACAAAAATAAAGAGAGATCAAACATATACACACAACAAAAAGAAACAAAAAGCAAAGCGATGGAAAGCTGTCTACAACACATTTTCTGCGAATTTGCGAGTTACTGCACTTATTCCCACGACTGCGGTTTTGACTTTTGACCTTTTTTGGGCCTAATTTGCGCTCCTATTTTTTTTTCTTATTACCTTTTTTCTCTCTCCCACTTGTATCTATTCTACCACTATTGTATCTATTCCAGCATATGCTAGCAAATCTTTTTAGCAAAAATTCTTTATTCTTTTGCCAACACTACTGGAGTATTCGTTCCAATATTTTGTACACTGTCCAAAAACTCCGTACTGTATCCTACGTCCACTCCCGCTGAGGAGGGATTTTGTTTGACCATAGCTTCCTTTCTCCTATCCCTTTACCGTTCACCGTTTCTCTTCGGAGCCGCATGCGATCTGTGCGTCGAATCCTTCAAGCCCATTAACGATTAAACGATCAAAATGTCGTTACTATTGGACCCTGAACATTATTAGAGACCTTTGATCACATCATGCCACTTTTGCGTCTCCAGAATTGCAGTTCCAAGCGACCAGTGTCAGTGTCCACCTTGTCATGGATGAAAGTGAGAGCCAGCGACCTAGTTCGAGTTCTCGACTCCATACGCACAGACGATTACAGGCCGTCAAATAACGAACATTATGGGGTAAGCACGCAAAATGCAGGCATTTGGTAAGATGCCTCGGGTGCCTTCTAGGTCTCGTCAATCACGATTACGGCGTACTTTTCAAGTCATGACGACGTGACAAACGACTTTCGTCGTACTCTTAATCGATAAAAACAGGCTTTTTGAACTCTTCTTCCCAAGGGATGGGTGTGCCAAAGACCAACTGAAAGCAGAATGACGATCTCTATGGTTCCTTTTGCTCTTGGTTGCTCTTGTGCGTGGCTGAGTTAATGCCCGTGGCCCTTGGTGGCCCTTATTGCCCTTGCTGGGTGCGTCAAGCTCAGTGGTCGCAGGGTGCATGACGGTGGATTTCCAGTTGACCGTGCTGTATTTTACAGTGCGGACTACACTTTCAGTACTTGTAAGAGCCCTAAAGCTTGGCCATTCTTGGGGCTCCCTTGGCGCCAAAAACACTCCGTAATCCCAATAGTCAGACCGGACACTGGTCGATTTGCGAGATCCGTACTTGCGACGTTCGATTCCATTGGACGGGAGCACATGTCCAGCAAAGTTTTGCAAAGGGCCTTTCCTTTTATCGACTAAAAAAACCAGCCACATTTTTAGAGCCTTCTTGCCTCTTTGCCTTTACCTTTAACTCCGTAATTCCTCTCAGAGGCCGTCCACCTTCAACAGGCGTTCTAGGGCCAACAGGCCAGCTAAAAGGCTGGGCCCGCAGCGGCTATGCCGAGCAGCCGCGCACAAAAGCACCAAAGAGCACTAAAGAGCACCAAAGAGCACAAAAAAAAAAAAAAAAAAAAAAAAAAAAAAAAAAAAAGTAAAAAAAAAAGAAAAAAAAAAAAAAAAAAAAAAAAAATATTTAAATAAATAAAAAAGTTTTAAATGAAAAAAAAAAAAAAACAAAAAAAAAAAA
>WNYG01000111.1:0-46732 GCA_021396235.1 Sporothrix pallida | reverse complement strand
TTCTTCTTCTTCTTCTTCTTCTTCTTCTTCTTCTTCTTCTTCTTCTTCTTCTTCTTCTTCTTCTTCTTCTTCTTCTTGTTGGTCTCGCTTAAGGACTTGTGGTTGAGCTCCGTGTGGACGAGTGTGCTCGCAGTGGTGACCAGAACCACTTGGACTTGAAAACGATGGCAATATTAATCGAACCGCTCGTAGATATTTGCCTGAGCGGTATATACTTAACAATGTATTCAAGTTGATTGTCGTGTTGTCTGTTTTTTTATTTTCTTCCCTCGAAAATGCGAACACCGCGTCATGCATCGTGCAAAGACACATGAGAAACATAAGAGAATGGGGGCAAACAAGGGGATAATAGCAGGCGTGTTACACAGGTAGACCAGGGTGTGTGGGTGTGTCCGTGTGTTCTACCCGCTTCCCCACGCATGCTAGGCTGGGAGATCAGGCCTCCTGGTCCGTATGGTCGCCCGGCCTGGTATCTGGAGTTCGGATTCTGGATTCTGGCGTATGGTTCCTGCCTTTCGTATGGCTAATGGTATTCGTTTTTTTTTCTTTCTTGGTTTATAATTGGCGATTCATTTTTGCTGTCTTGGCCATGAGCTGTCTGCGATATATGAAGCCGTTTGGATGCCTTTTAGGCTGTTGGGCCGTTTACGGCTTTGGTGACCTCATGGTCCCATTCAAAAGAAAAGAAAAAACATGCAGCAGGCCACCATGCATGAGGAAAATGCACGGCCAGACCACACGCGACTGGCCATGACTTGACCGCCGCCGCCACAACACACACTCAAGCACACTAACTATTCTTTTTCTTAAGAGAAAAATGCGGCAATGTGCAAAAGAAGAGAAACAAGAAATGTCGCATCACGGCGGCTTTCGGAATGCATGGCAAAGCTTTCCGTGTCTTGCCCATCTGCGGCCTTGTGGCCCCAGCTGACTTGTCTTACCCCCCACAAGCACATCCGCCACCTTTTTGTACTTGAACACAACCACAGCAGGTGGGAGTAGCGATGGCGTCTGGAGCCTGGATGGTGTAACACGGGCAAGGCATCCCGTTTATCGGCTGAAGACAGGCAACGGCTTTGGGCCTTTGTGCCGTTTTACTGGGAGGGTGTGGGTGTGCCACTCGAACACGAAGCCTCACATCCAGTCCTCAATCGTGTCGATTCTTAGCAATCTTTCGGTCATCTTGCTGTCTTCGCTCTTTGGTGACGAAGGCTCAGGTCCCTCTAAGTCCGGTCTATGCAGTTGCTTCCATGTCAGTGCACATAAACAGATTAAAAAAGAGAAAAAAAAGTGTCGAGTAAAGGGGGATATCAACATTAAGGGTGCCCACGCACCCGCGCAGAGTCCTTGTGGTACAAACTTTTTCTCTCTCTCTTTTTCTTTCTTTTTCTTCTTTATTTTTTCACTCTTTTCTCTCTTACCTGGAGGTTGGGCCAATGCACATCCATTGTGATGAGGGCTGAAAGAGAGGGGTACTTTCATGGACGGCGGTCTGCCGCTGTTGTTGGTTTGTTGGTTGTTGGCTGCATGAAGATGCAACAGCTTATTGCCATTGGCTCATCTCATGCCTGTTTTTGAGGGCGACTCTTCATTTTGTGCTGTGTTTCTCGCTCTGGCCTTTGTATCGCCGACCCCCGCGCAGGAGCCAATGCCACGCATTACCAGCCACTGGAAGACTTCCTTGCGTGTGGGAGACATGGAAGGGCACAGATGCAAGAGAGCTGCACGTTTACTGCAAGACTGCACCGGCCAGCACACCGATGCGGATCCCTTTTGTTTTTCTTGTTTCGGCAAAGGTAGATGATATACGACGTTGATGGGGGGGTGCAAGGGGGTGTTGTGGACAAGGGCCAAAAGAGCAATGAAGTCATCCTCCAGTCCTCGCTTGTCCGCTTGTTCGCTTGTTCGCCTTATTGCCTGCTCGAAAGTGTAAAAAGCTCGAGCCGTCCAGTACGAGCCGACGTATTGGAGGATCCCCATCCGGACACACCGGCTATTTGCCCGTCATATTGTCCCCGGCCGGTACCGTTGGTTCGTGTTGGATCCCCAGTTATTAGGTCGGCGAGCAGTTGCTGTTGGTCCTTTCTATGTCTGTTTTGTGGTTTCTTATGGCGCGTCTCTCTCGAGGAAGTGAGGAAGGTCTTTTCCGACCGAAGAGGGTGTGATGACACCCTGGCAAACGCAAGACGCAAGACGCATCTTGGGAATTCGTATGCGAGGTCGACAAATTGGAATATTTGCGGATGGGAAAGGGAGGGAGAGGGTGTCGAATTGATTTATGACAGTGCCAATGAGGACGAAGACAAATTCTTGGAAAATAACAATTGAGTCCTTGCATGGGCTTGATGGGGTTTCATGGGGGAAAGGCGGCAAGTGCGCTTAGGTGACACAAACTCGTAACGGGGGAAGGAAGGACCTTGTGCGACCAGTGTGTGCACCTTCCACAAAATTTGTGCAAAGCCGCCCCTTCACACTTTCCCTCCAGGAACTCACTACAAAAAAGGAAGTCGCGCTACGGAGTGCTCTTTCCGTTGCCTGCCCCGGTTAGGCCAGGATCTCGTCATATTACCAACAAGTATGATCCCTGCGCGCATTTCCAGAGCGTGGTCACGATGATGGTGAGGAAAGAACGGACCAAGCCTGCCTTCTCTTAAGCTGAACAAAATCGCAGGGAAGGAGTGGCAAACACAGGAAAGAGCATAGCACTTTTTCTGTCTGCAGCTTTTCGGGCTCTGTTGCACCTCCCCTTTTTGTGAGACCTGTAGGCACATATGCTGTGCAACCCACGTGATTGCCGTCCACGACGACATGCAAAGGCAAGGAGCGGATAAGGTAAAGAGGGAAGGCATCAAGCAGCAAAATGCTGGGAAGAGCCGGATGATAAACAATGTGCCGACGACGATGCAGTCGGTTCGCGATGTGATCAAAAAGGTAGACTCGTACCTGTTTGTACCTCACCGAACTATCGTGGCCTAGTCAAGGCGCCGCTGTCACCTAGTTTTGAAACGGGGTCTAGCCGGGGTAAGGGACGTCCACGTCTGACTTTCGCTTTCAAGCTCTTACGAAGGTCTATTTTAAGACTGCGTCCTCATTTGATTGATATTCACAGGCTCCTCACCAGAGATTGACTCGACGAATATCAACATGGCGACTGTGAGACATGTTGACAGGCCTGTTCTTCTCACATGCGTCGAGTACCTTTGACACAATGACAAGTCATATTTTCTGTTATTTAAAGCCCTTTAGTCTTTTTGCCACCGACGGAACGATCCTCTCGTCAAGGCAAGCTAAAAGGCTAGTGTTAGTGCTCGGCTCGGATTGGGTTGAGAGACAGGACAGGGGACAACGGTACAACGTAATACTCCGTCCACCATGAGGAGACACGCTCGACACGCTTATCCAGTTGCCGGCCATCCAGTTACCGGGCAGTCCAGCCATCGAGCCGCCTTTTCACCTTCCCCTTTCCCCATCCACGCCACACTGTGAAGAAACTGTGTAACACAACGGCAGCCGTGTGATTGGGAAGACACTATAAAGGGGGTGGGTGCCACAGGGGCCTGCACGGGGCCTAAACAGGGACTTGACACTGGCCTCTGACTGGAAGTTATGCTCTCGGGGCCAGACGGCAAAAGACCCAGCAAATCCAGACAAGGACAAAATCGATGGCTCGAGACTGGGCAAGGGGAGGTTATGGACCAGCCAGTGGTTGGCCCACGTCCACGCATGGGAAGAACCACAAGGGCGGCACAACAGTACGAGGCGTGATGCGGTGCCTGTGTAATGATGAGGTACAAAAAGCACAAAGAGGACAAATGGACGTTGAACGTTGCACGGGCGCTTTCCTGGCTCTTTGCGGCCGCCCGCATGTGGCCACTGGTCTGGAGCTTGGTGATGGTTGATTTTGGGGAAGGGCTGTGTCGTTAGGCACCGATGCTGACCGAGGATATGGCGATGCTTGAAAACCAACGCCCAGTCCCAATACGACATGCAATATCTCACCTTTCCCACGAACCATTTTTTCATGTTGTACTCGTGCCGGCCCTTCTCGGGCATTATCAAGTGGAACTACTACGGCCGGACTGGTAATACTTCTTGCCCCCTTATTCTCTAAGAGAGAGAAATATATAATAAACAAACAAATTTGAACAAAACTAAATAGTCGCCAATACATTTCGAGCATCGTGGTGACAGCCCTGCCGAATTACTTGCATGGCCGACGGCTTGTAAGACGTGGGCGTCGATGAGTGAAACGTCTGGCCGCCGAAACATCGTACGTCTTCTGGATTGAATGGATAAATGTTGATTTTGAAAAAAGGAACAGAAATATTTTTCAAAGTAAAAAATTAGACAGAAATTCGGGCACTGTTTACTTTCAACCCCTGGCGATCTTTGGTGTGACACAAAAGGACAAGGCTGATGCAGATGGTTTTGGAGTTTTGGGGAGTGGCTCCAGGGGACGTTAGGCGGATGCCAGCGGGAGAGCGCACTAATTGGTCGCAGCCTTGCAGCATGGGAGCGTTGGACGGCTCAACTGTTGGCGCGCTACCCCGCTAAAATCTTTAGCACGGGAGGTAAACGCGTCGAACGCGTCTTCTCTTTGACCTCACGCAACCACGACCACAGCGTCACCACGATAATAGCCTCGCCGATACGGAGGCAATGCCGGCCCCGACACCGATCCGGAACTAACAATTGACAATCTTTCGACACAATTCAATTGACTCCTAGCATTTTCCCGCCCCCAATTCGCCATGGACACCGAGCCCGACGAAGAGATCGCGGCTTTGGCCGGCGACCTCGTCCAAGGTAAACTCTCTCGAGATTGCAAGATCTGATACCCAACCTGCTAACACGCCCAGCCGCCAAGGTCCCTGCAAAACGTCGGCCCTTCTCTATCAAACCCACCGTCGAACGTCTCACAGCTCTCGCCTACGAGCACGGCCTGAGATCTGATGTTCTTCGCATACTGGTGGTCGACGTCTTGGCCGCCCCTGGCGTCCTGCTCGACCAAGCCAGCCTCGGCAGCCTGATTCGCAACCTGTACCCATCCGCCGCCATCCCGGACGAGGTAGTCCTCGCCATTATCGGCTGCTTGGGGCAGGGCCAGCTCAAACCGTCGCTTCCCGTCCAATCCCTTCTCCTGAGGTGGCTTGTGCTCGTGTACCACGTGCTGTCTCCCTCGGCCCTGGCGGTTCTGTCGCGGTCGTACGCAGTCCTCTTTAACCTGCTGGACACGGCGGGCATCCGGCCGCAGCTGTGCCACGTGCTGGTGCTCATTACGCGGCGCAAACACGTCCGGCCATTTCGCATTCAGGCGACGTAGGTGCAACAATGTGCGGAATCCATTTGATGAATGCATCCTGACTAACTTTTGCAGCCTCTCCCTCTCCCGCCAGATTGGACACGACCCTCACTTGATCGGCCTTCTTCGCGTCTTTAAAAACTACTACCCCGAAGTGATTGTCGGCGAGGCCACACGCGGCCGAGCATCGCCGTTCAAGCACCCCGAACCTCAATGGCGGACACACCTCGACGAATTGCGTTTGATCCAACAGCAGAACCGCCAAGACACCAACAGTCGAAACAAGGGTGCCAACGGCGTCGACCTCATGGACGAAGCGCCCTACAATGGATTCCGCGTTCGGCACGACATGTCGGCAAAACGAGGCAAGGGCGTCCGCCTCCCCACAGTCCACACGATACATGCCCAAGAAGAGTCTGTGACTCTCGAAGAGATTGACAGCGCTGCCAGCCTGGTGGCTCACTTTGAGACGATTGAGCTGCCGAGCCAGTTGGTGGCCGTGCTGGCCGATCCCCTCCTCCAGAAACTGTTGTTGTTGCGGCCAAACGACGATGCCTTCAAGCGCGTCGACAATTGGCTCGAATCGTGTGTAGAGAGTACGGCCAGCGGTGGCAATAGCCACGACGAGCTGATGGATCTTCTAGAGGTGGTCCACGACTACATTACGAACACCAAGACGTTCCCGCCTGTCTTCCACAAGTTCTTTGGCGCGATTCTGGCCAAGTGGAACGGCCAAGACAAGAAAGCCCTGATTCTCGAATCCCTGGCCTATGTCCCGATCGAGAACTTTTCAGAAACATACAAGGCGACATATGCGCTGCTGGAAGCACGACTGCTCAACAACGAGGTGTCTTCGCAGCTCGACCTGCTGTCATTCTACACTCTTGTGCTGCGGCAGTGGAAAATCACAATGATGGCCGTGGCAGGAACAGACGACGAGGCCGGCAGTAAGGCCGCCGTGTCACTCAAAGCCCTTGTCGATCACGTCAACGGCCTCGTGCTTGCCCTCGTTCAGAACTCAGTCGGCGCCTCACCCTCGAGCCCCAACAATGGTGGCGTTTCTACGATCGCCCTACTAGGTATTCTCGATTTCTACGAAGAGATTACGGCCGTGCTCGCCCTGCGCCGCGACGACGTCCTCGCATCCGTCCAAGAACTGATTCCGCCACCAGCCGCCGTCTACGCCCTTCACTTCCACCAGTCCTCTGCTGTTGTGTCGCGTCTTTATGGAATCCTCGCCAACTACAAGCGGGGACTGGAAGCAGCCATGTCACGCCGGCCGGGTCGCAGTGCGGCAGCTGCCCTCGCTCTTTCGGCTACTGCAAATCTGCAGCCCTTGTCTATGCCCCTCACTGACCACGAACGTGCCCGCGTCAATCTGTTCAACGGCTACTTGATGGACGTCTGCAACTGTGTGTGGCGCTCACGCGCGTTCTCGTCGACCGACACCAACGCTCTGGGCTGCCGCGTCGACGGCGCCGTCGTGGGCCGCCTGGTCGGCTACATTCAGACTTTGCTCGACCGCGATTTGCCTTTGGCCGCCGCCTTTAGTCTGTCGCACTCGCCAACGCTCTGCCTGCAGGCGATTCAATATCTGCGCAAACTCGAGGACGAGGCCATAGAGGCAGCCGAGAAGGCGGCGAATACCGATAGCGCCGCGCAACATCCACGCCTCAAACACCGGCACGCGGGCCCTGTGACGCAGGCTGCCCTTTTGCGGCTGTCCAATTCGGGCGGACTGCGGATAACCTGGCAGGCGTACCGGTCGGGACTGCTTGTGCACCTCGAGAAGCAGCATTTGGGCGGCATTGCGTCGTTGATGTACAACACCATGAAGAACCTCATGAACGCCCGAGCCAGCCAGGGGGGTTGAGAGGTGAAGAAATGGAAAAGGTTATTAATATGGTTTTGAGATTGAATAAGTGACGTTCGACTAGTGCGGGTCTGGCGCAACTCACCCGCGACGGCGGTCTTTCGGCGTTGTACTACCGCTGGGGGCGCCGCCGGTCCACTCGCTGTACAGAAAATGGTCTCATACAACCCCACTATGAGCCACACTTTATACGGGCACATTTATTGCCCCAAAATCGTCACCAATTTCAAGCTCACGTCACACTTGTCACTCGACCAATTTTCATCCCTTCATCTCACCTGTCTTTTGACTTTCATCTCAACTTTTTCTCATCTCTTTTAAAAACCGGACTGAATCAAAATTACAACACAGACACCACAACACGATAGCCAAACGACACACCATGGCTGACTCACAGCCAGCAGAGGCCGCTTCTGCGTCGACTGACGTCCCCGTCATTCAGACAAAGGGCCTCACATACTCGTTCCCCGACTACAGCACGGGCATCTCGGACATTACCCTCGACCTACCCGCCGGCAGCCGCACGCTGCTGATTGGCGCCAACGGTGCCGGCAAAACGACTCTCCTCCGGCTGCTCGCTGGCAAGCGTCTCGCGCCCAAGGAGAGCATCCGCATCCAGGGCGTCGATCCCTTTTCGCGCGGTCTCGAGGGCGTGACCTATCTGGGCCTGGAATGGGTTCTCAACCCGGTGGTCCGTCGCGACATTGGCGTCGACGAGCTCTTGGCTTCTGTGGGAGGTGATGCCTACCCTGCCCGTCGCGACGAGCTCGTGAGTGTCCTCGACATTGACACCTCTTGGCGCATGCATGCCGTCAGCGACGGCGAGCGCCGCCGCGTGCAGCTGGCCATGGGTCTGGT
The DNA here is from genome assembly GCA_021396235.1 of Sporothrix pallida. NCBI lineage: Eukaryota > Fungi > Ascomycota > Sordariomycetes > Ophiostomatales > Ophiostomataceae > Sporothrix > Sporothrix pallida. The sequence goes on along the minus strand of WNYG01000111.1, from coordinate 38,699 downwards.
CCGGCCGTGGCGCGTTTTGCTGTTGGACGAAATCACTGTCGACCTCGACGTCTGGACCCGCGCCCAGTTCCTCGGATGGCTGCGCCAAGAGTGCGAGCGGCACCCGGACCGCGATGCAGGCCTGCCGCCGCCGACCATTGTCTATGCCACACACATCCTGGACCACCTGGCCGGCTGGCCCACCCATCTAGTGCACATGCACATGGGCACCGTCCGCGAATGGGGCCCGGCCTCGCATTTCCTGGACAACCCGGCCTATATCGAACAGCGGCTCGCCAAGCATCGCAACGCCGAAAAGACCGAGGTCGACGGTCGGCACACGGGCAAGAACAGCCCGGCCCTCAGCCTGCTGGGCGCGTCGGGTAACTCGCGGCTGGGCGACCTGGTGCTGGCGTGGCTGCGCGAAGATCTGCGAGATCGCGGCCCGCGGAGCCAGAACCGGCGCGGACCCGAAGGCCTGTCGTACCTGGTGCAGGGCATTGGCGGGTACGGCCTCGAGGTGTGGTCCAAGGACGACGGCGTCCCGAAGAAGGGTTAGCCCGGCGGTGGCTGTGATGTTGTGATTTCTTTATGACATTTGAGTTTTGCGTTTGACATTTCGACGGAGTTTCTTTTTTATTTGGTTGTTCGATGTATTTTCAACAGATACCCTGGGGGAACTGGACTGGCATGGATGCATAGCTTTTGGTAAAGTGATATTACATTTTCATAAAAATCAGATAAAAAAATAAAAAGGCTTCAACGCTTGTAATGATGTTCCCACACCCTCTGTGATATGTCGCTCCGCGACGATGACTATTGCACATTTTTTGAGATGCCCGGATGCACCTCTTCCAGGATACCCAGCAGCTCCGTCCACACTCGCCGCTGCGCTTTGGCGCCCGCCTCGGACCTCACAAACGTGCTCACCGGCCACACCTCGTTGGTATCGAGGTACTCGCCGTGCGTTTCGGGTCCTGCAGCAGCCGCCGACACCAGAGTGCGCGCGCCCATCTCGGCCGTCCGGCCAATCACGCAGAGACCGCCATTGACAATATGCCGGAGGCCAAAGGGGAGCGACCGGAAGAGCTGGGTGCGGCACAGCCCAGGATTGAGAGTGTTGATGGTGGCTGTGCCGTCGTTGATGACTTGTGCCATCTCGCGGACGACAAGAATTTCGAGAAGCTTGGACACGTTGTAGCGGTCGTGCGACATGGACGCCGGATCTTTGAGGGCGCCAAAAATGGACGGCTGGTGCTGCTCGGCAAAACGGGCGAAAAAGTGTGCGTCGGACGACACGACGGTCAGGTTGGGGCGGACGTTGTGCTGCGTGGCCGTGCGCCGGAGGAGGGGCAACAACAAAAGGGCCAGATAGAACGTCGACAGCACGTTGACCGTAATCGAGCTTTCGTGGCCTTCGAGCGGCGAGTACTCGCCATTGGCGACGCCAGCGTTTTCGACGAGGGCATCCAGTCTGTCCAGTTCCCGGGCGGCACGCTGGCCAAAGGCGGCCACGCTCTCAAACGAGCCCAGGTCGACATCCCACGCTTCGAGCCGGCACGCCTCAGCCTGCTCGGGCGTCAGGGACTGCTTGACATTGGCCACGGCAGCCTCGGCCTTTTCGACGGACCGACAGGCGACGATCACGCGGGAAGCGTCGAGACGGGCGAAATGGCGGACCGCTTCAAGGCCCAGGCCGACATTGGCGCCCGTGACAATGACTGTCTTGCCGGTAAAGTGACCAGGCGAGGGCAGAGGCACCGTCTGCCACTGGGCCCAAAAGACGTGTGTAACATAGCTGGGGCTGGCGAGGAGTTAGTAGGCAGCTCACAGAATAGGATAAGGGTAGTAGGACATGCAGAAACATTGAAGGAAGGCGAGAGGAAGTATGAAGTTGAGATGGACGAAAGAGAAAGGAAAGACTCACTTGACAAAGGCATGCAGGTAGTTGGTCTCTGTGAAGACAGAGAACGGATGTTGGCGGCGATTGGCCATTGTGAGAGGCCGATGTGAGGTAACAATTGCAGACGGAGAGGAGACACGATACTTCATGGTTCAGTGTTGCTCAAATCGTGTGAAGGGGTGGTGACGTTGTGGTGCAGACGGTTGGTTGAGGTTGATTGTACATGTGTAATAGGAGGAAGGGGCGAAAGCTAGAGCTGGAGCTGGAACCGGAAATAGTGGGGCCCTTGGCGGTACTGGACCTTTTGGTGCTGCAATTGGCATATGATAGCGCCCACAGCACTCACAGCAGCTTTTGGTGTTATTGACCTCAAGTCAGTCAAAGTGAAACCTTTTATCAGTGAAACCACTTGGAAACTGGAAAACTACAAGTTCCCAGAGCCTTGTCAAAATAAAGCCGCCCACTCAAGGTGCATCGTTGGACAGTCCTGCCGTTTAAACGAGTTCGTGTCCCAGGCTGATAGAATGCGACCTGTATGACGACGGCAATGCTGTCAAAGAAAGCAATCCATAGGCTCAAGATCCTATCGGCTGTGCTGCTCTCAAGGGACCCTTTTCGTGTCCTGTCGTACCCGCGTGGATCACCTCTGAAGCCGCTTTGCCAGAAACTGCATAATGGGTAGCATCTCCGCCCGGTTGCGCGGCATGCCATTGTCCTCGTCGTTGGACCGCTGCCAGGGCGCCGTCTCGACCGACGTGAAGCGCCGCCGCAGCATGCCCTTGGTCTCGTCCGACACGGCCTCGCCGCCAGCTGCTCCGCAAAGGAGAACGGGCGTCGAAAGGCGAGGAGCAGAAGTTGGTGCGCCAGTCACGGCTGAGGGCACAGCCGGGCCAATGGCCACGATTCCTTTAAAGTCGGAGGATGAGGAGGAGGAAGACTGGCTGCCGGCGACCGACTGCTGGGCAGCCACCCTCGATGCAAGCGCCAGAGCAAACGTCCCGCCTTGGCCAAAGCCAAACAACAGGATATCGTCGTACCGCCAGCCGCATTTTTTTATGAGGATGTCCTGGATGAGGCGGCTATCCACTAACTGCACGGCCCGGTCGAACCCGGGGTCGTCGTCCAGCTGGCCGCTGCCATCAAGCCGCAGGTCGTCACCCCAGTGGAAGTTTTGCGGTCCTTGGCCAAACGAGGCGTCGTCCGAGTCAAGGCCTGCAACGAGACCGTGAGGCAGGACACTAGTCCCGCGCACGGATATGGCGAGGACGCCAGGCAGGTTGACGGCCCGCGCAAACGCGGCAAACGGAGATTCTGCGTCGCCCAGGCCGTGGAACAGAAGCATAATGGCCGTTGTCGATGCGGGCGGATCCGGGAAATGGAGGGCGACGTTGAGGTCAGGCGCGAGGCCCGCAAAGTCGGCCTCGGTCGGAACACGAGTCATTGTGAGTGAAGCGGGATGGGACAAGAAAAGATGGGTGTGAAAAAGATATGCTGCCGTATATATTGGCAAGTCGAGGTTAAGTGAGATGTGTGTAGGTTGTTGGAGTGAGACTTGAGTTGCAGCTGCTTACTCGCTAGCGGGGCACTGTGGGACTGGCCAAAAATATGTGAATGAACACCAAAAATAAGAGCTCTCATGCGCTATATTGATAGGGCTGATGCGCTACAAAAAATGGCAATGATGAAATCATGAAATGATGAAGTGGTCAAAAATGATAATGAATACTAAAGATGAACCGAGCGGTAGATGGGAATAATTTAAAGACAACGCAAAGACTGAACGTCTCAAAATGTCATAACAAATGAAAGAAATGCAAACATAACCGCCTGTCCAAAAAGACCGATAAAACTCCTGTATATCCTCCACATGTAGGGTACTAAATGATTGACTTCCCGTCATCGTCGCCGTCTATCTCATCTCTGCCACTTCACGGCTCTTCACTTTCGACGGGCCTGGCGGCATTGGCACCCACGATCCCTCGGCCGTCCAAATACCCGCCCGCGTGTAGTCGTCCGTCTGGCTGCCCTCCATGTAACCAAATCTAAAGTACTCGTCGACGCCGGCTGCGGCCACATCCGCAGGCCGCTCCCAGGTAAACGTGGCCACGCCATTGTTGGTCTCGTCCGCTTCCACCAGGTCGTCAAAGTAGCCGCGGTACCGCTCGACGTCGTTGACCAGAACGCTGATGCCGTCGTAGCGCGGGCCCGGCGGTGGCTGCCACGAGAAGGAGATGGTGCTCGTGTTGGCGGCCGCCGTCAGCACACCAGCTAACAATGGGTCCGACGACAGAATGCCGGTGGCCGTATCCACAGCCGCCTCGATCGCCGTCGCGACGGTCGTGTTGGCCATCCGGATCACAGGCTCAATCAGTGTCGGCAGCGGCGAGCCGAGCTGCGCGTCGTCCTGGAGAGCGGCAGCCGTCTGCAGCAGCGAGTCCCAGCCCCAGCGGGCAATGCCGTTGATAAACAGACCGACGAGAATGCCCTGGTAGAGCAGCGCCGGGCGGGTCTGCATGCTTGTGCCGGGCAGCAGCAAGAGCGCCACAATATAGTGGTGAATGCGCACGCGCAGACCGGGAAGCAGCATGCACACGACGAGGCCCGAGATAAACAGAATGTACAGCTTCAGGTATTGCCGGAGACGACCCTCGCGGCGGAAGAACCAGATCTGCGATGCCGCAATCGACAGCAGCACAGTAATAATAATGGCGAGCGCCGCCTTGGCACCGGGCTGTTGGGCAAGATCATGAGGCGTCAGGCGCTGGATGGGGATGCCGTCAAATGTGTAGTTGTTGAGCGAGCCGACCCAGCAGCCACCCAGCCACAGCACTGTCTTCTCGATCTGTGCCGTCAGGCCCGTAAGCGAGCGGCGCACGGCCATCACGTCAAAGATGACCCAGGCGACGAGGGCGGCCGGCAAGAACTTGCCGACAATGTTAGAGATCAGGGCCGGGATCGACGCGTGCGGCGGCGGGTCCGAGGCCAGGCCAACGTGCCAGAAGAGGCCCGTGAAGATGCTGAAGAAGAAGGCGGCAGGACTTGTCACAAACAACGACAGGATCGTCGAGAATGTCACCGAGACTGCCAGCAGCGGCCAGCGCGCATCCTGCTGACCGGGACAGCCGACGCCCTGCTCAAACGTAAACGCCAGCGGGAAGTACGAGTCGAAGTCGATGCTCTGTATACCGTTGCTCTTGGAAGCTGTAAAGTGGGTCTGACGGCCCACAAGTCGAACCACGCCGCAACCGCCAGCAGCATTGTTAATGACACCGGCATGGATGGCCGCGCTGCAAATGAACGAATCGCCACGGTAGATGTGCTCCGTGCCGTTGATGCCCGAGTTGGGGCCGCCAACCACAAGCGTCTGGTACACCACCTCCTTGTCGCCAACAGCGCGCGGGTTGAGCACCTGGTAGCCCGCACAGGTTGCGGGACACCGGAAAGCAAACCCGCTGCCGTTGAACGGCCGACAGTCACTGCCGTCGAGCCCGCACATGTTGCCAGGCACCCAGTATGTGTTTCCGCAACCAATATCCCCAGGGATACCCCAGTCGGCCATCTCGCCTGCCACGATGCCACCGCGCATCACCAGCGCAAACGTGAGCAGCCAAATGGCGAGCCAGCCCGCCAGCAGTCCCCGGCGCCACCGGATCCGGCTCTTGATCGGGTCGTTTTTGGATCCGGGCAGCCGGTCGAGCATCTTGTCCAGCAGTGTGAGCGGCGCATGCTGCACGGCTGGCAAGATAGGCTCAATAACAAAAGGGTGTGCATCCTCCGGTCCCTTTGACCACTGCGCTGCTGCTTTGGCGAACCGGCGCACCGAGTACGGCACCCAGCGGAACCGCCGCCAGGAGCCCTCGTCTTGCATGAACCGTGGTGTCGGCGGAGCGTCGTCGCTGTCTTCTTCGAGTTCGGAGAGGTTGCCGTCGAGGCGTTCGTCGGGGCGGTCGTAGCCGCCGCCGCCCAGTTCAGCCGCAATCGTATCGGAGGACGAGGAGCCTTCAGAGCGAGCGCCGCGCGGAATGTGACTGTGGCTGGTATTGGTGGTGTTGATGTTGTCGTCGAGGAGACCCTCGTTGATGTCGTTGCCGTCTCCCATGATGGTCGATCGTTTTGGGGAGTAGAAGAGGATCGGGTCGGAATAAGGCTAAGCGAGCGGTATTTACAGAGTGCTCTGTATGCACTCTGCTATTCTGATACACTGGTACTCTGGTACGGAGTCCGTTGTATGTTTATGCACCAACGCGCCTTTGAAACAAGCGCTCAAGGTGAAGAAAAAGCGAGCGAGTCGGACTTGGCGGGAGAATGGCGGGAAAGCGGCACAGGACGCTGGATAATTCGCAAAAGACGCCCTGCTGAGCCGCCTGTTGGAAGCGCGGATCGATGGGAAAAGAGGGACGAAGAGAATGGCGATGCGATATGGAAAAGAAAGAAAGTGATGAGAAAGGGAGAAGAGGGAGAGAAGAAACAAAACAAAGAAAGAACCGACCGCTGCTTGTACAGTGAGGAAAGAGCGAGCGAAGTCGGGAAATACGGGATACGGGACTTTGGATGGATGGAATCGTCGAAACAGCGCCAAAACAAGGCTGCTTTTGGTGGCTATTGGGTAGTTTTGGGGCGGTCTCCACTAGCGTCAGAGCGTCTCGAAACACCCCGAGGCCGTCTGCGGATGCTGCGGACTGCAAAACGATCAAAAGCGAATCCGGTCCACTAGCTCTTACCCGTGGAAAGAAAAAGTATTGGGTGGACCCACTTATTCGTCGCTCCTTCCCTTCTCTGGGACTTTGCGTGGCCCCACTCCGCTTCGTGGCAGTTGCTCTTCAGTGAGCGCTGTTACTCAGACTCTGAAGCCTCTAAAAAGGCGTCCTGCACTGCTCGGCCGGAATAAGCGAATTGCCCTCTCATCAGAGCCGTATGTTGGCAAGTGACAAGTGCGAGTCGTTTATGTTTACCGCGTGCCCAAAAATGTCTTAGCTGGTGCATCGCATCGCCAATTGCAATGGTGTGTGTAAAAGCGCATGAGTCGCACATCGTATTCCGTCCCCTTGTGCCTTCCTGTGCCTTTTCCTCCCCACCAAACCATGCCAGCCCCCTCCGTACCTGCCGTGTCTGTGCCCGTTGGGTGACGACAAGCCCTGTGGGCCGGAGTAGGCAACTGCCATGCATTCTTCGTCCAGGGACCAGCCAATTGTATGCCCACATTGCGGGCCCACAACCTTTTTCAGATCCAATGTGACTGCCAAATGATTTTCAAGTGCTCTCACTGTGAAGCGCCTTCCCCAGGGAGCTTGCAGCCAAATTGCTAACATTGACGCCTTCCGTTTCGAGAGCTTCCCCTCCATTTCGCCCGATGTAAACCGCCCGCCACAACATTGCGCCTTCCTATCTTATCCTATCTTATGTGCCGTGTCAAATGAACCTCCTTCCCCGCCTCCGATGCGTCCACCACGCTGCACAGCTTGCCCAGACTGCCACCCCGCGCCGTTTTCTCTGTAGCAGTAACAGCCGTAGCTTTCCTTCCTCGTTGTCATCTTCGTCCTCTTTATCTTTGCCCTCTTCCCGTCTCTCGTCACAGCTCGTCTCTTCTTCACGATCACGTCTACAACTTCACCTTTACAACATCCCACCAAGCTCACGAACATTCAGTGCAACCGCCACCATGGCCTTGACTGCCCAAGAGCTCAGCCAGTATCTGGCCGACGCACCGCCGAGTGTCGTCCGCCTCGAGATCGCCAAGCATTTCGATGCTCTGTCCGACAGCCAGAAGCGCTATGCCCATTATATCAGCAGGTAAGAGAAAAGAGGCACGGGAGAGACACGCCGCCCCATTGCATTGCCTCCGTCGCAACACGTGCGCTGACCTTGCCTCTCTTTGGCTGCACACAGAGCCTCCTTTGCCGGCAACCGCATTGTGCTCCGCCAATGCTCCCCAGAGTCCGAGTCCATCTACGACTTTATCCTCGCCCTCAACAAGGCTGCCGCCGGCGACTGGAAGGCTCTGGCTGCCAAGGCCGGTGTCGAGGAGGCCCACCTGACGGCTTTCCTGCAATACGCCGCCCAGTTCCTTGGCAACTGCGGCAACTACAAGAGCTTCGGCGACTCCAAGTTCCTCCCGCGTGCCCCCGAGTCCGCTTTCGCCGCCCTCGCCAGCACCTCGCCTGAGGCCGAGAAGCACTACAAGGCCACCAATGGTGGCATCTTTTCGTCCGACAATGTCGGCCTGCTGCATCTCGGCTACACCGACGAAGGTCACTTGACCACATACTACCCCGACTCGCCCGACATCACCAAGGCGGAGATTGCCGGCGTTGCCAAGTGGATGGAGAAGAAGGGCCTGCTGCCAGAGAACACCCGTCTGCGCAAGGCCAAGGGCAGCAAAGTCTTTGAGCTGCTCATTGCGTCCGGTCAGACGGCCCCGCCTCTCGATGGTCGTGATGTCGGCTCCAACGAAACCGAGTTCTCCCTCGACGAGAGCGGATCTGAGGCCCTCAAGGGCGCCACGATCCGCATCGTGTACGGTGACTATGCCACCGAGATGGCTGGGATTGCCAAGAACATTGCACAGGCCGCCGTCCACGCCGACAACGAGACCGAGACCAAGATGCACGAGGCGTACGCAAAGTCCTTTTCGGAGGGTTCTCTGCTCGCCTTCAAGGATAGCCAGCGCTTCTGGATCCGCGACAAGGGCCCCATGGTCGAGACCAACATTGGCTTCATCGAGACGTACCGCGACCCTGCAGGCACGCGTGGTGAGTGGGAGGGCTTTGTGGCCATGGTCAACCTGGAGCGGACACGTGCCTTTGGTGCGCTCGTCGAAGCTGCCCCGACACTGATCCCGCTGCTGCCTTGGAGTGCCGACTTTGAGAAGGACAAATTCCTGTCGCCCGACTTCACATCCCTCGAGGTCTTGACATTTGCTGGCTCGGGCATTCCCGCCGGTATCAACATCCCCAATTACGACGACATCCGCCAAACCGACGGCTTCAAGAACGTGTCTCTCGGCAACATTCTGAGCGCCAAGGCTCCCAACGAGAAGATCCCCTTCATTCGTGAGGAGGATCTCGCCCTGTACCAAAAGTACCGTGATGCCGCCTTTGAGGTCCAGGTCGGCCTGCACGAGCTGACCGGCCACGGCTGCGGCAAGCTGCTGCAAGAAACCAGCCCCGGCGTCTATAACTTTGACCACACCAACCCGCCAATCAGCCCGCTAACCAACAAGCCCGTGACAACGTGGTACAAGCCCGGCGAGACCTGGGGCTCTGTCTTTGGCGGCCTGGCCGGCGCCTACGAGGAGTGCCGTGCCGAGCTGGTCGCCATGTTCCTGAGCTGCGAGTTCCCTGTCCTCAAGATCTTTGGTTTTGGCGACGGCTCCGTCGACATGGACGGCGAGGCCGGCAACATTCTGTACGCCTCGTACCTCAGCATGGCCCGTGCCGGCCTGGCGTCGGTCGAGTTCTGGGACCCCAAGAGCCAGAAGTGGGGCCAGGCGCATTGCCAGGCTCGCTTCTCCATCCTCAAGTGCTTCCTCGAGGCCGGCGACGACTTCTGCGTCCTCGACTACAAGAATGATGACCTGTCTGATCTGACCATCAAGCTCGACCGCTCCAAGATCCTGACCGTCGGTCGCAAGGGTGAGTTCCCAACCCCAGTCCCCTAATGTGTTTGCTTTGTCTGTCTATCCTGTACTAACTTCCCCAGCCGTCGGTGACTACCTCCAGAAGCTGCACATTTACAAGTCGACTGCCGACACCTACAACGGCTTCTCCTACTTTGGTGAGAACATGTCTGCCGTCGGCCTCGAGTTCTGGGGCACGACGGTGCGTGATGTCGTCCTCAAGAACAAGCAGCCGCGCAAGGTGTTTGTCCAGGCCAACACCTACCTGGACGAGGCGACAGGCAAGGTCACGCTCAAGGAGTACGACCCGTCGCCGGAGGGTCTCATCCAGAGCTTCGCCGACCGTGAGTGACTATCTCAAGGTAATCATGCGCGTCAGGCTTGGTCCAGTAAAATATAATAGGATAAATTTATGGTAATGGAAAATAAAAATAATCATGACAACACATCTCACCCCTTCACATGCTTCGCTTCTCAGCTCACATATTTCATGAAATCTCAATGAGTTTATTTTCAAGTAATATTTTTTAAATATTTTTGACAAAAAGTAGGACAAAAAATATGGACAATAAACAATAAAAACACAAACAAAATGCATTGGAAAAAATCACCGGGGCCATTTTGTTAATTTATAAATTTTTTATTTTTATTTTGAATATTCCCTAGTATCCTTGTTTGTGCCTTTTGTGTGTGATGATGCCGAGGAGAAAAAAAGAACAAAAAGGGAGGGAAGACAAAGTCAACCACACACATTGAGTAGTAAAAAACACAGTGCAAGGAAGAACGAAAAAAGGACACCAACAAAAGAAGAAGAGCAAAAGCCAAAACCAGCCCAGACCACCAGATTCGCCGTCAGATCGCAGACCGTAGACCCGCAAAGCAAGTTGAATGAATAATTTTTGTTTTGTTTTTTCCTGTTTCTTGATGTTTTTCTTGTTTCCCTTTTTAAATTGTTTGTCCCATTTTTTCACTTTCACAACATATAATGCGGTGAAAAAATTGGTATTTCTTTTCCTCCCCGTTTTGAGATTTTTGTTTTTGCCCATGCCCCAAAATGAAGTGAAGACAAAGAGACGCGCCGGTGCTCCCCTCCAACCAACAATCCCATTTCTCTTTTTAATTTTCTTCCCTTGCCCCTTCTCCAATCACCTCACCTCGCCACATGATGCTCCCCCGGCTTCGTTTTTGTGACCCGTCCCCTCATCTTCTGCCAGTCATCCACGACAGCATGATCGAAATGTTCTCCCCGTTTTGTTGTCGGAAAAAAGAATTGCGAAAAGGTCGGTTGGCAGAATGAATAAAGACGGAAAAATTTCGAGGACCGAGGGGTGGGAGGGCCATTGGTGATGATGTGTATAGCGTTGAAAAAAAAGTTGTAAAGAAAAAATAAAACATAAAACATAAAAAAACAAGAGCCGCGATGAAAATGAAGAGGACGAAATAAACGAACGAGAACAAGACAAAGAAGAAAAAAGAAGAAAGCCCAACGCCGTCTGTCCCTCGTGTCTCCTTTTTGTGTGTCTTTGTGTCGGGAATTGTACGCTCGAAGGTTGAAAACGGTGGTGTACTCCGTTCCGTGGAGAATGTGTGTGGATGGAATAGTTTAAATTTTCAATCGATCATATTATCCGTAATAAAAACAAGAGAAAGAGGTGTATTGTGTTGTGCTTTTTTTTTTTCTTTGTCCGATAATCATCCGTCTACCACTTCATCTCGTGGGGCTTGTCGCCCTTGCGCAGGCTGAAGGATGTTGCCAGGTACGAGCCGAGGAGCTCGACCTTCTTGATGTTGGCAATCAGGGCCTTGTCGATGGCCTTCTGGTCCGCTACACGGGTCGTCGCAATCTCCTTCTTCTGGGGGGTTGTTAGAGTGTGCCGTCCATGACTGTCGTCTGTCTCTTGTCTTCTGTGGGAACTTACCTGGGGCTTCTCGCCCTGCTGGAAGAAAGCCTCCTCGCCGGCCTTCTGCTTGGCCTTGTCGGCAGTGAAGTAGTTGGGTGCCGCAATCTCCTCAATCTTCTTGGCATCGACGCCAGCAAGGTCGACCTTCTCTGATGTCGCAATGACGTACTTGGCGTTGACTCTCCGGAGGGGAACGCCGTTGATCTTGAAGGGGCCGGTGACGAGCAGAACACCCTGGTCGAGGTTCTTCAGGAGGACCACGCGCTTGCCGCGGAAACGGCCGGCGACGAGGATCAGGATGGTGCCGGGAACCAGCGACTTGCGGGGGTTCCAGGGGCGGAGGGCCTTGCGGACCTGTGGGAGAGTTAGTTGTGTTCTTCAAGTCATTGGATGTCCTCTTCTGTTTCGGGATGGGCGTGCAACGCGGCTTGGCTCGGATCGATGGTCTCTGGTCTCTTTCCGTGGGATTCTTCGCAACTGACACCTTCTCGTCGACAGACGCAGGATACCAGCCCGAGAAGTCCCCCAATCGTCGTCCAATCCATTCCATCCATTCCCGTTCAACAATGATCCCACCCATCTTGACCACATCTCATTCCTCGGCTCCGGCTTTCGCCCGACCTCGTTTCCTCCTCTTGCAGACCGATTGTTCGTCGTTGACCGATGACCGTTGCCCGTGCCCGGATTGCTCGCCCATCCAAAAACTCTCTCGCTCCTCCATCAACGCACCTTCTTCGGCTGTGCGTCGTCCTCAGCCGGGTACCACTTCTGGGCCCGCTGGGAGTGGTGAGGCACAGTCCGCGAGGACTTGCCGAACGTCTTCGTCGAGGGGGCGGTGGGCGACATGGCGATTTGTTGAAGAAAGAAACAAAAAGGAAAACTGCCTTTTTTGCTGACCCGGAGTCGCGATTGTTGTGCGGCGATGATACTGGGGTGTTCGAGTGTAGATGTGCGGGTTGGCCTAAGAAGCAGAGGAAGGTTTTAAGAAAAATCACACACAAACCACCAGTAGGTTGAAAGTAGGGCGGGAAAAAAAATTGGTTAGCCAACCCACCAAGAACGCAAACCCTATCAGCACAGGATTCTCCGATTTTATTTTTGTGTGCGGCGTTAATAATTTGGCAGGAGGGAAAAGAAAAGAGTGGGACAGCCATGGAAAAAACTGGAAGGAAAAGCCAGAGGGGAGGAAAAATGAGCAGCCAATGAGGGGGGAAGAGTGGATCCGCCAAAAGGCTAGCCCAAAATGGACTATGTATCTTCACGTGCTGATAATGAAAGGTGTGCACATGACTAGTCACATGCTGATATCCTTTCAACCCCACCATCAACAGGCGCCACCTGTTGCCACCTGGCAGTCTCCAGTTCTCTGCCTTGCAGACGTCACGACATTGGCGCCTGTGGGTGGCCCACGACCGCCTGCCCCAAACAGAAGCTCCCAAAGCTCCAACGCTCCAATCGCCGCCTTGTTGCTCCCCTCACCATCACCAACAAACATACCACACATCGACGACAGCATCCCATTATCCATTTTCCGACGACACCACGTGCTTTCAATTACTTGCACGACCGAATTGGCTTTTTGACGAGCAAATATCATCCATACTGTCGACCTCACAGCTCGTTGCGACCATGTCAATAATCCCAGCCATCACGTTCAAGGCTGGCCTCTGCGAGGTGGACGTATGTCACTTCCAATTAGTACAGCTCCCATCGGATGGCACGGCCAACTAACGTGCCCAACAGACATCAAGCCGGCCTCACAAGGTAAAGGCTCAGCCGGAGCCGGGCTACATCTTTCTCTACGCCGAAGATGGTGAGTCGACACCACCCACCTACCTTCCACAACCTTGCCCCAACTAACACCTGTCCCCCCAGAATTGATGCACTTTTGCTGGCGGCCACGGGATGTCCTGATGGAGGACGCACCACTCAACCTCGTCATGGTTCCTGGCGACGGCCGCTTCATCCCCTATGAAGGCACCGATGACCAAGCCTCGTCAAAGACCAACGGCCGCATTTTTGTTCTCAAGTTCGAATCGTCGTCGCAGCGCCACCTCTTTTGGCTGCAGTCCAAACCCCAGAGCACCTCGGGCGACCCGGCGTGGCTGAGCCCACGCGACCGCAAGATTGGCAGCTTGGTCGACCAGATGCTTCAGGGCGACGAGCCCGACATTGACGCTGAGCTGGCCGAGATTCGGTCGAGCAACCGGAGGGGTGGTGGTGGCAACTCTGGAAACAACGAAAACGACGGCGACGAGACGATGGAAGACGCCGACGACCACCACGGCCCTGGCGGTGCCGGGTCTGGCGCGACGGGCGGCGATGTCCGTGACGAAGGCGAAGATGCCCGCGAAGGCGGCGCAGACGGGGCAAGAGCGTAGGTGTTTTCTGTTCCTTTCCGACGGAGGGAGAGTGAGACGACGAGACGACGCCGAGAGAGCCGTGACAGACGAGTGAGACGAGGGAACACGAGGGAGAGAGACAACCAAGAGAGAGTGTGCCGCCAAGGAGGCGAACAAGACCCGACAAAAGCAGCGGGATAAGCCTGGTCGCCGAACCACAAAGAATCGGTAGCTGCTACCTGAGCCGGATACCTTTTCCTTTGCTCCTACATGGTCACCCGGAAGCCCTACCACCTCTGGTCCAAGCGTTGTTTTTTATGCATTTTTACCTGTCATTTATTAACCATAGAGCGTTTGCTGAACAAAAAGAAAAAATTTCGAGTTTACAAAACAGAAAAGGCCACAATTCTCGTGGATGGGCGTTGTTAATTTATTGGCGTTTGCTTTCCCTGCTCTCTCTCTCTCTCTCTCTCTCTCTCTCTCCTCTTTACTCGGGCTGTTCTCTCGGCTATCTCACCCAAATTCCAAGACACCCGCTAACTTTTTTTCAGAGCTTCTTCATCCGCACCAGACGCAGCCACAGTCGTCCGCAATCTGCTGGCATCTTTGGGCCAACAAGGAAACTTGGGCGGTGCTGCGGGCGGTTCTGGCGCTGGCGCCGGCGCCGGCCAGGCACGCGACAAGACCTACCCCCTGCTCAACGACCTCCTCGAGACCAAGGTCACCATCCCCATGGTCCGCAACGCCAGCGAAGAGTACATTGACGGCCTGCTGAACTACCTGCCGCCCACTGTTTTGATTCTCAGTCAACAAGAAGCCAGCGAGGACGGCGGCGATTCCGTCGAGCCCACCGCCGAAGCTGCCGCTGCCGCCAAGGCCGCCATGTCCATGGCCGAGAAGAAGAGCCTGCTCGAAAAAGTGCTGCGTAGCCCGCAGTTCTCGCAGAGCCTGGCGAGTCTGTCCATGGCTATTCGCGACGGTGGTCTGCCGAGCATTGCCGATGCTCTGGCGATCCCAGTGAAGAACCAGGGCTTCCTGACGGGCGGTGCTATGCCGATGGGCGGCGGTGAGGCCGTCGAGGCGTTTGTTGAGGGTGTCAAGTCGGCCGTCCAGGAGAAGCTGGAAAAGCAGAAGCAGTAGAGAAAGAAAGGGTGGGGAGATTATGCCGCCGTGGTTACGAAAGTGGCTGTAGACTACATGCACGACATTGGAGTGTTTAAAAATGCGCATTTAAGCATTAATATGAAAGTGAATGAAATTTAAACAAAACTTTAAAGAAAAGCTCGTGGTCGTGAGATGTCGTTCTTATAAGCACGGTGTTTTACAGTGTGCCATATGACATAATACTGTATACTGAAAACTAGCCAATAGGAGGGCTAGCCTTGCCCATTTTGGAGCTACCCTTGTCTGCCTGCCTGCATTTCTTGTTTTTGTTGACTCTCATCCACATTCTCATCTCACTCTGCCTTGCAAACACGACAGATACACCAATTCGACGTCTCTCGGTCTCCGTCTCATCAATCTCATAGCCGTGCTTGCTCTCCTGACGCCAATACTATCTTTAACGTCACGCGCCGCCATGGCCGACCGCGAGGTGGCCCAGATCTGGACGTTTCCAACGGACATTTCACAGTTTGACGACGATGAGCGCATCTCGTACTCGCGGCTCGACCGCAAGTACATTGCCGTGCAGGACGACGGCACAGAGTTTGAGTTTGATCAGTCGCTAAAGAGATGGATTCCTCTCGCGGACGATAAGGTCGAGGGGAACGACAACAATGAGAGCTACGCACCCGACAGCAGAAAGCGCAAGCCGGACCACTCATATTACAATAGCGAGGTAAGCTGCACCCGTTGTTGCCGCTGTCGCCGCCTGTGTGCAGCTGTCTCTGCGCCGGCTGTCTCTACCTTTGCCTCTTTATCTCTTCTGCCTTCACATGAAATGCCATAAAAAAAGAACATCACCGGGATTCAACGTCTCGGCGAAACTGACCACTTTTCGTCTTTGTGCGCCGCTTCACCACATCCAGCAACAAGATAATCAGAGTCAAGGCCACAGCAGCCGAGGAGACACGCCCTCTGGCAGCACGGGCAACAGCAACAAACGCGCCAAGGGCCAGCCAAAACAGCCGCGTCAACCCAAACAGAATACCGCCGTCTACGTCACGGGTCTGCCCCGCGACGCCACCGTCGACGAGGTCGCCGAGCTGTTTTCGCGCAAGTGCGGCGTGATTGCCGAGGAGATTGACTCGGGCCGGCCGCGGATTAAAATGTATACGGATGCCGATGGCTCCTTCAAGGGCGATGCCCTGATTGTGTTCTTCAAACCGCAGAGTGTCGAGATGGCGATCATGCTGCTCGACGACACGGATTTCCGGTGGGCGCCCAACCCGGCCGATGCAGGAAGGATGAGCGTACAGGCGGCCGACTCAAGCTACAAAAAGACAAACTACGCCGAGGCGGCTGAGGGGGAGGCAAAGACAGGGGAGTCTTCGTCGTCTACGCCAGTACCGTCTGGTACACCATCAGGATCCACCGACAAGCCCCGCAAGAACAACAACCAGGACAAGCAAAAGATTATCAAGAAAACGCAAAAGCTGGATGCTAAGCTGGCTGACTGGAGCAGCGACGAGGACGAGCGGTTTGCGGGCATGACGGGTGGCAACTCGGGAAACCGCAACAGCAAGTGGGACAAGGTCGTTGTTCTCAAGCACATGTTTACGCTAGCCGAGCTCGAAGAAGACCCGGCCGCCCTGCTGGATATCAAGGAGGATATCCGTGAAGAGTGCAGCAAACTGGGCGATGTCACCAACGTCGTGCTGTTCGACCAGGAAGAGGCCGGTATTGTGAGCGTCAAGTTCAAGACGACCGATGCAGCGGCTGCATGTGTACGGCTCATGGGCGGACGGGCCTTTGACGGGCGCATTGTGGAGGCGTCGCTGGCGACTGGGCGGGAAAAGTACCGCAAGTCGAAAAAGGGCGACGACGAGGAGGGCAAGGGAAGCAGCGACGAGGACGACGACTAACTGTGGCGTGTCTGGTTGCTTTCCTTCGTTGTATTGTTCCTTTTGTGCCATCCTGCCTGCATCTAATCGAGCTTTGTATCTGTCAACATAAATAGACCATATTTTCTCACATTGATTCATTTCATAAGAATTTTAAATGATATTTTCGAATTTAACTATATTTTCATAGATATATGTTCTTAAACCCTCGAATACCATGTGTTTTAGACCACCTAACGTATAACCAGGACGGCAACCGTCCCGTTCGTCATCATAGCTTCAATCAATGTGGTATATCGTTACAAAAGGACATAAGAAGCAAAGTACAGACTAGCTCGCACAAGTCGAGAGGACAATGGAAATGAAATAATACAGGACCCCTTTACGACAGCATCTCGGGCTCAAAAGGCGGCAGCTTGAGCTCAATCTTTTGTGCCATGGTGTACCAGATCGCAGCCTCGACAATGCGGGCAATGATAGCAAGGTCGCTTTCGTCTGGGAGAGTTAGTGGATGAAATCAAAATGAGCATCACGGGAGTATCGACTTACCCCTCGGCGCGTAAATCATGACAAAGGTGGGCGGCAGGGGCGCCTTGATCCAGCCTGGGAAGCCGGAAAAGGCCAGCGGGTGGCGCTGGCCCCAGCCCTTGTCGAGCACCTCCTTGATGTCGTCCGGGTGCAGGCTCATGTGCATGGACTTTTCCGAGTCGTGGATGTGGAAGATCTCGCCCTGGCCCCAGACATTGACGGGATGGCGGGCAAAGAGGCCGAAACCGTGCTTCTCAATGCACGACGTGGCCGTGCACAGAATGTCCGGGTGCTCGCGGGTCAGGTTCTCGACGGCGGCGCGGAGCTGGGCATAGCACGTGTTGGAAGCCTGCTGGTCGAGCTGGCGTTGCGGTGCGAGGCCGGCCACCTGCGGCCGGGGACCCGGGCGGTACGGCAGCTCTTTGCCCTTGGAGGCGTCGCCACCACGCAGGATGCCTCTTGATGGCGCCAAGTCGGGATCGGCTTCGGGTGGGCTGTGGTAGACGTCCCGCAACGCAAACATGCGGAACCACAGCAGACGAAGGTAGCCGACAAACGTGGGCGGGGTGCCTCCCGGGCCCAGCAACAAAAAGTTGAGGTAGTCGTTGCGGACCAACAGGGCAAGGGGGACGGCGACAATAATAGCCTTGAGCATGGAAAGCTGCATAAAGTGCATGCTAATCACTAGCAGCAATGAGCCGGCGAACATGGCCCAGGCGTCGAGGGTGACCGAGAAGGGGTTCTGGTGGATGACCATGTTGAGAGAAATGTCGCCTTTGGTAGAGCTGTGGTGTGACGTTGAGCCGTGTCTTGTGCTGTTCGTCTTGGAAATGGCGAGAGGAACTGAAGACAACGAAGTCGAAGGCGACGACGAAGGGGAAATAGAGGGTCTTGACGCAGTGGTCGAGGGGGACATGGTCTGAAGAGGGTCGACATCTGTCGACGTCATGGTGAGAGTCGCCATGTTGACTTTGAGGGGGATGAGGAGGATGAGAGTCGGTATATATAATAATGAAAAGAAAATGAGGCAGGGCACAGTAGGTCAAGATCCAGACCGGAGAGTAGGGGATTTATGGAGGCCGTGGCCGAATTGGTAGAGTTCTCCGTACGTGAGATGGACTAGAGAGTCAAGGGTCTCTTGAAAGTACGGGGAGACGGAGAAGGAGAGAGTAGAGTAGGGCAAGAATAGGGAAGTAGTAGGGGAATAAGACAAGGGCTGACGGTGAAAAGATGACAAGGTGGATGCAAAATAGACGAACGATGCTCGACAGGCAGAAAAGATGACAGGGGTCTCACGTTTGAGCGGAGAATAAGAATGACTATGAAGAGATGAATGGAAAACAGAAGCCTTTTCAGATGTGCAAACGATGACGAGGCAAAGAGTGGCGGTGGTGAGGCGTGGTGGAGTTGTAGGGATGAGGATATGAGTGGACGTGAGGAAGTGAGGAGATGAGGGGACGATAGCGATATAACGTAGGTCGTAGGTCGATACGAGGATGCTCTTTAGGAATGAGGATAACGGCCAATTGTCGAGAAACGATGAGAGTGAGGAGAAGCCCTGAAGTCGAGGTTGAGCAGTTGACCTGGATGGGCTTGGTGGACTAATACCAGAACAGCAAGAAACTGGAAACGACGCTAGTTTCTGGCAGGTGACTTGTAAGAGAGCGAGTGCGGAAAGAACGAAGGGAGGAAGAAGAAAGAGTAAAGTAAGAGCGAAACAATAATGCAACTATTGAGGAAAGAGCAATTGGCAATGTGGTACCGAAATTGCAAAAAATGGTAAGATGTTAAATAATTTGTACAAAAGTCAAGGAAGGTACGATGCGAGCTCGGCAGGAATTTGCGCAATGAGGTTGCCTCTTGGGAAGCAGCGATGATGATGTTGTAATACACAAACTGGCGAACTGACAAACCGACGAGGAAGGAGAGGTGTTGCCCTTTTAAGTTTCTGTATCGACAACATGCGGTGTACCTTCAGGAATAAAATTCAAGACGTTTATTTGCTTCACATCCTTACATCATCCATATGACATATGCCCAGTCTTTTGTGCTGATGCCCTTACTTCTTGTCTGGGACCCTGTTCCGTATACGGAGGGCAGTGCCGGTTCTTGCGGTCGCATGAGCGGCCAGGACGGCGGGCGACGACAAGAATTCTTACATGGGGGTCACCGCAGACGTGTGTTCTTGGTGAGCGAGATACAAGTATCGTGTCTGCGTGTGTGCAGTGTGCAGAGTGACAGACGTGGTGTGGCACGAGGGCATGCAGATGCAAGTACAGCGACGAAGCGGGTCTCGGCGTCAGGTGGCCGATATCGAGAGGTACAAGACAGGGGAGAGGGCAAGTCAAGTCAGAAAGCAGAAAGAGGCAGACAAAGGGCGACAGATGATTGGACCGAGGGGTCTTGATCGACGATGAAAAGAGTCAAGTCGGTGAGATTGAACGTTGAGAAGCAAGAACGACGACAAGTATCACCAACACCAAAAGACCCAATCGAGACAATCTTATAAACAATAACAGGGACGCTGGCAGTAGGCGCAGTTCCCAGGATGACTACATTTCGTCTTGGCATGGAATCAAGACGGACCAAAAAGGGAAACACGAGCCTCCAGGGTACAGGCCGGGGATTATCAAGGACTTTGCCCTTTTGTCTGGAGACGTTTCCACATTCTAGACACTTGGAGACACTGGAGACATGTAGGGCTGCGAGGGCTGTAAGTCGTAAGCTGCATATCAGTGGAGAGAGGAAGAGGGGCAGAGAGAGACAAATGGCGGCAAACACCACGAAGAAGCCGCTGAGCCGTCAAGGTTGCACTTGGGTTGTAATAAGGTTGAGGCACAGACGTCAGAAGCGCTAGGCGATGGACGTCTCGAGAAGATGAAGATACAAAGTACACAAAAGACCAGGGTGTCAGTCTGGCCTTAGGGTGTCGATGCCTCCTCGACCTCGTATCAAAGAAACGAAACAGGAAATAAGGCCGTTGACAGTGAAGATCTGGATAGGATCAACGGTGGATGGAATCAACGTCCCACATCTTGAATCCTCTTAAGCTTTTTGGTCTACTTGGGACTACTTGGGACTATCTTGAGCCTCCCGAGCCTCTCCAACCACAAGATTGGCTTCTGCTCATTTGCCCATGGTGGTCAGCAGTGCCTTATTTGTGGAAACAAAGTGTACTTGCAAGAATAAAGAATATTTAAAGAAGCGACGGCTATTTCTCCCAAGTGGAACTACTGTACGAGTAATGTATTTGATGGGCACCGTTGCAGGGACAAAGAAGAAAAAGTATCTCAAGCATCGACGATCTTGAAGCTGGTGCCTCCAGCCTGCGCCTACACTGATTCCTTGTAAGATAGTTTTCAACGTTGAAAGGGTACGAAAATGGGCTGTGTAAATGTCGGCAAGGTACGGCATTTTCGTCGGGGGTTGAACGCGCCAAAATATCCCCGGCGTGGGGACTTTAGGTTTACTTCTAGTTCTGTGCAAAACGACGTCAGAGTGTCAGACTACGTCAAAAATCCAACGCTACGACCAGCTTTTTGGGCAATTGTGAATTGGGTAATTAATGGTGGTGATCGGCACTCCAACCCAACACTGCCTGCCCAGAAAGGCAAATACTTCGGCACAGGGCTCAAGAGGGCTCAAGGGACAGCCCTTTGTCGCGTTCGAATGCAGCCAATTAACGGCCGAAAGAAGGTAGCATTTAGAAACAAGACACAAAAGATAAAGAGGCTCGAGAGGGAGGGTGACAAAGTTATGAATAACAAGAAATTGACAAGACATAAAAAATAACGACGTCAAATGTTAACACCGAGCGCAGCGTTTCGCCTTGTTGGGCAAAGAGCGGCGAGCGTAACAGTGGCTCGGCTCAACCAATGTGCTGGGCTGGTGAGAAGGTGAGAAAGGTTACTAATGTCGCTGATATTCTCGAGATTCTGACATCAGGGACGACTGAGGGCAGGCAAAGTCAGCAGAAAGGGTGCAAGATGTCAAACTGGTCACAGTGTCCCTCCCTCCAATGCATCGGACACAATAGGCCAATTACTTCTTTACTACACGTTGGTCGTGCGAACATGCAGATGCAGCTCCTGTCACAGTACGTCGTTGACGGCACTCTCTCCCATTGGCAGCATACAGTCACGCCGGGGAAGCAACCCCGCTGCAGTTATGAGGTCACGAGGTGAGAGAAACGCCATGAAATGCACTGTGACTGCTGAGGAGAGGAGCAAAAGAGGTGAAATGAGAACCGGCCACATAAAAAAGTCATGCGATGTACCTAAATGGGGGGCGCTTCCGATGCAGGAGCAGCTGCGATTGCGGCTGTAGGCATAAATTGAAACGGAAAGAAAGGAAAGAAACAGCGAAAAAGGAGGTGAGAGACGCGGTGAGGTCCAAGGTGGAGGCATTGTCGTGTAAGTCGAAAGTGGAGGCCGACAGCTGGGCATTGACGAAAGGTGGGGAGGCACAAAAGAGCACAGGATGGGGAAGCGCGGAACCAGACTTGAAGTGAGGGAATGCAACGGTAAAATGTACATCGTGAGAAGTGCCAGAGAATGGATTAGAAGAGAAATACAACTGCATCGGAGACAAAGGGGGCCAATTGTTTGGGCCTTGGGGACAAGTCGGCTCCGAAGCCGTGCCTCCATTGGACTTGCTATTGGAAAATGAATCAGACTCAATTGCAGAGATAGCAAGATGAGATACATAGGATGGTAAGATCGTGATAAAAAAATTAGCCAGTGACTGAGGGATCACTTGAGATGACATAGATGGGTAGAGTATGGGGGCAATTGTGAGGTTGTGAATATCGTGTATTCGTATCTAACGATGTTACACAGTTGGGTTACGGTGATAATCAACTATTGCAAAGTTGATTTGAACTGCGGCATGTTACTCTTGTTTCGACAATTATGATGGAGTTGAAAGACTATCCACCTGGACGGAGCAAGAATAAAATACTGGTGAGTTTTATTATTTATATTTATTTGAAAAATAAAACCCAATCTTTTCTCTCCCAATTTATTAGAAGATTTTTAATAAAATAAAAGCCAAAGTGAGGCTGAAGTAAAATAAGAGAAAAGCTAGAAAACGACAAGTAATCGAAGGCACCGGAGAAATACTTTCGGCAGCCCTAAGTTTGGGTAAGAAAAGGAAAGAAATACGACCCAGAAGCAGCATAATATGATATTCGTAAAATGGTGTTGAAAAAATGGCCGAAATGCACCTTGTAAGTCGTAGTCTGTGTGAGAGTTTATCGCATATCGGCGTCACATCTCGCAGGGCTGTCAATTCTCATTCGTCGCATTTTCGTTCCTTCTCTTCTCAGGACAGTTTTCTTGTCTTACGCCACAGCCTTGTGAGCTCATGTCTGGTGATCGTCAACTTGATGCTGACAACCAGTCTTGGCACAGGGCTTCAAGTTGCGGGATCTAGAACTTCTATTCTTGAGCTTCTTTTCTCCCCTTTCCATTTACGTTTCTTTTTGTTCTTTTGTTCCCTATCTAGAATCTAAATCCATCCACGGAACCACGGATCACAGACCACAAACCACGGACGGCGGGTAAAAAGGATCGCGGGAGGAGTGCAGCCTTGCCGGCGAGGCTAATGAGCACGAGGCTCAAAACCGGGAAGCGCAAATGAAACGAAGAAGGCAAAGTGTAGCCGACAGAGTGTTGGAGAAAGGTTGCAGTTGCAGTAAAAAGCGTGCACTAATAAAAGACGTTATTGAGGAGAAAAAACGCCAATTTGTGGAATCAGTGGAGGGCGAAAAGGGTGAACTGGGACGAAAAGACCCGCCCAAGTTGGCAGGTCGCATTGTGGAGTGGTTTCGGCCGACCAAGTTTAAATTGAGAAAGTATGCGTAAAATAGGAGGGAGGGGAAGCAACATGAGAATGAGAAAGGGGGAGAAAAGAGGATAAAAAAATGCGCAAGTTTTTGAGACGAAAAGCAGTTTCGTTCTTACCATTTCGCAGCCTTCAATTGTCTCGATCGCACCTTCTTCGCAAGGCTCGCATCGCATCGCATCATTGGCTTGCATATGTTTTTGAGTTAATCGCTCCTCCCTTTTGCTGTGGTCTGGTCTGGCCCCTTTCACAAGAACTGCGCTTGTCCCACGACGGCTAGCGAGCCTCCTGATTAGCCCGTTTATGCTTGAACTGGCCCCACTGCCCGCATGGCGTTGCTCGGTTGCTTCAGCAACTAGCCCAGAAGAAGCAAGTGGACCCGTCTAAAGGCAAATTGGCCAATCAAACAGGCCGCTCACTACAACCTAATAACAAAAACCTGCCAAGAAAGACGAGAAATGGGAAAAGTCGCAGGCGAAGAGAGGAGAAAGCCGACAAAGGGGAAAGAACTACCCGCCATCGCACACTTTGATACCCGTTCAGCGCTCCACCGGGGTTGAGTTGCCCAGGCGAAGAAGGGAAGGGGCGAGGCCAGAGGTGGAAGGGTCCTTCTTTCTTTTCGAGGACTTGCATTGTTCTTTCCTTGCAACGGTCTTTTTGTTGTTGACGGATATCTGCAGCAGACGATCGTCTCCTCTTCATTCTATCACTTTATCACTTCGACACAATTTTTGTCTGTTTCGTTTTGACGCACCTTGTTTGCATCATTGTTGTCTGTGTTTTTGCGCCTTGCATATCCCTTGCACAGCATACAACATATTGTCTTTGGACGCCTCTTTTTGGAAGCTCTTTGGACTTGACGACATTTGGTTCATCGCTTTGACGCCTTCTCTCCTCTATCTCTCCAACACTTTACATTCTACTTTCCTGTGCCGTCCAGACACTTCCTCGTTGTCTTCCGTGCACATCGCGGGCCATACCGCACCTCATTCCAGCTGCCAACCTCCACCGCATTCCTCAACCTCACTCTACCTTTCTCTCCACACATTCACACACATCGCCATGGGGCTTCTCCCCACGGGCATCTTCCGCTCGCGGAACCCACAATCACAAGGACTTCCTCTCTACGAGAAGGTCACCTCGCCCTCTTCCAGCAAGGGCCGCTACTCGGACGACGACATCTCCTCGTCAGACGGCAGCGACGACGACGACGAGTACGACTACGACGGCGAGAGCACAGCTTCATCACCACGCAGTGGCCATGGTTCGTCACGACAGTCCTCAGGAACGGCCACCTCCAGCACCATTATGCTGCCAAAACGCACCGCCGCCGCCAGCGGCTCCGTATCAGCCTTTGCCAAAGCGCCTCGGCGAAGACTGCGGCCATCCACAGCAACAGCTGCTGTTCGCGCACATATCTACCGTCTTCCCAACAAGATCGTCCGGTATCTGTGCACCGCTCTGATCATGACTATTATCGTTTTCATTGTTACCCTTATCCGCGCCAGCCAGCTCGAGAACCGCCGGGTAGCCAACGGCCAAGTCGACAAGCCGCCCCAAGCACCTCCCGCATGGGAATCGTTTGATTTCCTGACTCGATACTACGGTGGTGTTCGTAACCTCGTGCCGTTCAAGGACAATGCGCCGCAGTACCCCCGCGAGGAGGATGAGCAGCCGTATGGCCAGACTACCAACGATACATCGGCCGATGCTGCCGGCACCGGCGACGATGGTGCCCCCAAGGTTCACCTCCATGCCGCTGCTGCAGCTGCCGCCGCCGCTCTGCGTGACGAGAACAAGGCACCTATCCCGGCAAGTGCTCCCTTCAACAAGTACAAAGGCTCCGTCCTGGCCACCGGCCCGGACCACATTACCCCCTGCTTTATCGATGACGCAAACACTGTCAGTGTGCCGCCTCTGCGCTACTTTGACGGCCGCCCCAACGGTTTCCCCCAGAACATTATGGGCTCTTACGAGCTGCTGTCGCTTCCCGAGGATATTTGCTTTGAGCGCTTTGGTCGCTTCGGTCCTTACGGCTACGGTTACTCTGTGCGCTCCGGCGGTCTGGGTGTCGGCGAGTATGGCGAGAAGGAGGGTGCCGACTCTGTCTGGGAAGGCGGTGCCAGCCGCGTTGACTACCGTAAGGTGGACTGGGCCAAGGTCCAGAAGCGCTGCTACGATGCCAACGCCCGCCGGTTCCAACCTGCCGACTCTCACCATGCTCCTGTAAACGGTCTCTATGTTGGTGACAGCATCCCCGAAAAAGGTGCCCCTGCTCCTATCAACCACGCGGCTCGTGATGCACCTGCTGAGGAGACTGCCGAGGAGACCACCACAACGGAAGAGGTCGAGCCCGCTACCAACAACACTGCTTCCGCCCCTGCTACACAGTCAAAGGCTCCTGCTGCTCCTGCCAAGGCTGCCACTCCTCCTCCTCCTCCTCCCCAGGGCAACCTCACGCGTACTGCTGTTGTCATTCGCTGCTGGGATGAGTTCCAGTGGCACGAGGAGGACATCATGAACCTGCGTGCGCTCATCACTGAGCTGTCTCTGGCATCCGGCGCCCGCTACGACGTTCACCTCCTGGTCCAGGTCAAGAACGACGCCAAGTACCCCATCTGGGCTGACGACGAGGCCTACAAGAACAAGATTGACTCTGTTATCCCGCCCGAGTTCCGCGGCCTTGTCACTCTCTGGACCGAGACCCAGATGCTGTCCCTCTACCAGGGTATCCACGATCTGTACACTCGCGGACCTGGCCTCCCTGTTCACGGTGTCTACCGCGGTCTCCAGATGGCCATGCAGCACTTTGCCTACAACCACCCCGAATACGAGCACTTTTGGCAGTGGGAGATGGATATCCGCTACACTGGCCACCACCTCGACCTATTTACCAAGATGGAGAAGTGGGCCAAGGAGCAGCCGCGCAAGGGTCTCTGGGAGCGCAACTCTCGCTTCTACATCCCCTCTGTCCACGGTTCCTGGGAGGACTTCCGCCAGATGGCCCGTGTTCAGACGGAAGCTGGCCTCGCTGGCCCCGACAACATCTGGAGCGGAATGCCCGGTGCAGGCAACAGCCCTGGCATGAAGAAGGTTGCTGGTGAGCAGACCGTCTGGGGCCCCGTCCGCCCTGCCGACCCCAACGACTGGTTCGAGCCTGAGAACGACCCGATGCCCCCGACCTCGTACGAGAAGGACCGTTACACCTGGGGTGTCGACGAGGAGGCCGATCTGATTACGCTGAACCCCATCTTCGACCCCGAGGGCACCACCTGGCTGCTGGCTGACGACATTACTGGCTACAACGAGACTGCTGAACGGGAATCTGGTCAGACGAGTGGCAAGCCCCGCCGCCGCGCCCAGATTATCACTGCCTCGCGCATGTCTCGCCGTATGCTGCACACCATGCACCGCGAGACAGCCTTCAAGAAGCACCACGCTTTCTCCGAGATGTGGCCTGCCACTGCTGCCCTGCAGCACGGCTTCAAGGCTGTCTATGTCCCGCACCCTGTCTACGTCGACCGCGAGTGGCCGACGCAGTACATGGCCAGCGTGTTCAACGGCGGCCGCAATGGTGCTTCGGGTGGCTCGCGCACCTCCGTCTTTGGCCAGCGCGAGCACAACTTCCTGGGCCTGACCTGGTACTACAACGCCGGCTTCTCTCCTAACTTGTACCGTCGCTGGTTGGGTCTCAAGGTCAACGGCGACGGCGGTGCTGAGTTTGAGGCGAACGCCGACGTCACCCGCAACGACTCGACCGTGTCCAACATGCGCGGTGGCGAGGGCCGCATGTGCCTGCCGGCCATGCTGCTGCATCCTATCAAGAATGTCGAGCTGCCCGTTGAGAGCCACGCCAATGAGGACTACAACAAGCCCGAGAGCGATCTCAACCCGGCGTCATAAAGAGTACGGTGGTGAAGTTGTATAAAAAGGTGGCGTCGTTTTTTGTTTATAACGAGATAATGTTCGCGTGTACGACGTACGTTTGAGTTTTTGTCTTAGAGGTTTTGGAATTTGTTCTGCTAGAGATGAGATGCCGGGATGTTTTAGTTTCTGTTTCTTGTCTTTTCATATCGGGCATGGACAATGGCGTTTGGGTTTCACGTTTCACGGGCTTAGCACGTTTTGCTTTTAAATTTATTTCTTGCTCTGTCTCTTACAAAATGTGCCTTTTATATCATACAACGTGACAATGGGGATAGACATGTTGCGTACAATAAATGTCATATGAGCAATGTGGTTGTAAAGAATTCGATATGTTTTCCTCGACCCATATTCTAACAAAAAAATAACTACGGAGTATACATAATGGAATAGCAGTATGCTAGATAAATTCCCAGCAAAGGTCCTACGTAATATAATGGTGTGCATAGGCACACAAGATAAAAACTCGCTTCATGTTGTTCGTGGAGTATTTTAGGTGGTTAATGATTAGATGACAGCCTTTGTCGGTATAAAAGCATGTCCGTATTCGTTTCGTTCCCGTCTCGCTCCTTTTATTGACGTCTTTCTCCCATTGACATCCTCTCAGGTACCTGTCTCTGTCATAGTCCTCCGTTGCCTCTTAGACCCCAGAAGCCAAGCAGTTCCGTCCGATCTAAGGAAGCTTTTGCCGCCCGCCTAGATCACCCGCTTGACCTCGAAGAAGCGCCGCAGCCACCACACCTGGAAGATCGACTCGCCCACAACCACCGTGATCACAAACAGGTTCCACCACTTGACACGCGCGTTCGTGCTCTCGGCCGTGTTGCGGTGCGTCCGCTCACGCACAACAATGTACGACTGCTCGTCCTTGACCTGTGCCAGCATCTCGGACAGCTTTTGCGCCTCCGCCTCCAGAGGGTCCTTGGGGCCGTCCGCCTCCGACACGTATACAATTCCGTGCACGTTGAACGACACCTCCTTGCTCGACGCGCCCCAGTGCTCGTTGCTAAAGCAGTACATGTACTTGCCGTCGTGGTGGGCGGTGAAGGTGAAGTCGCCGTTGGATGTCGACTTTTGCAGCGTCTCGTACTGGCCAGGAGGGTTGGTGATCTGGGAGCAAGCAGGTTAGCAGATGTAGTCACGGGGGCCATCTATGTTGTCATCGTCGAGCTTTTCTCACCCAGAAATCAATGTCCAGGTTGCCTGCGCCGCCAAACTCGCGGTCGCCGACCTGGTAGGTCACGGTCATCTTGTCGTCCTTGTGCAGCTCCTCGAAGAAGCACTCGCGGCCGTGGGCCGGCAGCTGGATGTTGTGGGCGGCGACGGTCTGGATCAGAGCCGCGCCGGCGGCCATCAGGCCAAAAAGAAGGCGGACCATTTTGCGAGGAGAAAGGAAGGGGAGAGTCGAAAAGGGATTAAAGAGAGTCGAGAATTGAAAACAATTGAAAAGGTCGAAAGAAAAGAAACCGTAAGAACTCCGCCTGATGCTGGGCCGTGATGCCTGATGTCGTCGATGATCGCGTGGTGTCAAAGAGGTGGAATCGTGAAAAACGGCCCCTTTCTTTTTACGTGTCGTTGCTGAGAAAGGGGGCCCAGAAAGGAGACAGCTTGCCAGTTCGCGATTGGAAGACCCGCCCTAGCAAATGGGATCGCGCTGGAGCGTGTGCTAAAACAGGTGCAAACGAGGCCTGGAGCTGACCTACCGGGAAGGCCAATTACAGTGGGTCCTCCCTCGTATGCTCGAAAGGGAGGTACTCTGTCCATGTATCTCCGTACACTCTTCCAAAGACGAGACGAGCACGTGAAATCCATTCGTCGCTCTCTGGCAGTTGCGACAGACCTTCCAGAAGACACGGCCCGACGAATGTTCCGTGTAAAACTGGACCCCAGTTCTGAACTACCCCTTTGCGAAACCCCACTATCATACCCACTCGAGCCATTGTGCTAGCTGTATCTACGCGTCTCGCTCGGCGGACCCTCCTGTATCTCTCCCTGGAAAGACCCTCTTTCGCCCCCAGACGCGAAAGCTACAGCGCTTGTGTCAAGAAGAAGACACAAGCACCTGTCATCGTCGAGGAAGGAGCGCCCAACCAGCCCCCTCGTTGCACTTGCCCCCAGCCTGCTGAAGACAAGAGGACACTTGGAGACTTCCTGCCTTGTCCACCAGGCTCTGAGTTTCTTTGAGCGTCTCACGCACGGTCCCTAGGCTGCCTGCAGCTGCAGCCAAACCTCAGCCAAAGAGCAAGGCAAGAGCGACCCGCGCAAATCCACCTGCAAAAGGGGGGAGGCGAAAAGCGAAAAGTCCTATCAACACGAATCAGTGGCAGCTGCGTAGTAGTAATACTTCCGTATCAGTGGCACAATCTTGCGGCTTCTGTCCTCATCAGGTCCCTCATCAGCGCCTGTCTCCCAGCCTCTCAGCCTCCTTTAGTGCACTGGGTCTCATTTTTTACCCCCCTCCCCAAGGGCCTCCCCCCCTTTCCGCCCCTTCCCTTTCTCTTTTTTTCGTCCCCCGTCCCTCCTTCCCTCGCTCGCACAGTCCGCACAGTCCACACAGTCCACACACCGACAAATCCCACTTTTGACCACATCGCGATAAATCACCCAGTTATTCCTCCCCCCAACTAAACTCTCCCTCTTCTCTCCTACTTCCTCTCTACCACCGGAATCACCTCCACCCACCACCGTTTCGACAACCACGAATCCCGCATCCATCTTCGAGGTGAGCACCCTTTTCACTGTTTTTCGTGCTTCTGCACTGCGATTTATCCCATCGAGACCGCGATCGAGACCACAACGGCCGTTGTTCAACCGGCCCGCACCTTTCTGTCAATGTCAACCCCCTAGAAATATCGTCACTTCGTTTCCTGGCTGTCGTGTTGTCCGGTCGTTTTGGACATCATGTTTCCCCAAATTGCCTCCTTTTCTGCCCTCTGCACCTCAGCCCTACACCTTTTTGGCATGGAACTGGCTGTGTTGTTGCTGTGATCTGCCTCTTGTCTGGAGCTGTCTTGCCCACCCCCTGTTTGCTGGATAATCGTCTCGCTGCCCGCCATCGGTCCAAGCCGCCAGTTTTCGCAACCCGTTTTTTTGCTTCGAGATGCGCCGCCCCGTGTCGTTTTATGCGGGATACTGGGCGCGTGCCCTCGCCTCGATCGGCTGGAGAACCCTGGCAACCATGGACATCTAGTCCCTAGGCATCCGTCAAAACGGGAACCGGCATCGCAAAGACCGCCTGCCCGTGCTTCCTGGCATCGAGGCTCTCCACATCCCCTATGATACGGTGTTCACATCGTGTTTTTATCTCGGAGCCTGGAGCGGATTCCATGCCAGGCATACCTGCACAGCAGACATCGACTAGGACAGGAGACAAGAGGCAGGCAAGACAGATACAGACACAGGCCATGGAGTGCATCCTGCCAAACCCAGAACCCCTCATTCCCTCATCATCACTGTCACCAACCAGCCCCTTGTTTTTGTGCTGCCTGCAACTGATCTCTCATCTGTCATCGGGCTGGCGATGTTTGAGGCAATGATGGCTTGACACTCTGCATCTTTGTGCTGTCGAGATATCTGTCCTTTTGCATCATTGTCGGCCTGACGATGCCTTGCTGGCCCCCTATATGAGGTCGGCGGCGGCGCTTCACAAGAGTGGTCAGGAGAGTATCGGCTTGCTCGCGCCATACCTACATCATCCCGCCTTTTCCCTTGCCCATCTACCACATCCCACCCACTCACTCCTCACTCACTCGCACTTTTCTCCAAATCATACCCCACGTCGGGCAAAACAGCCGCCCCTATCTGCCTATCTTTTTTACCTCTCAAATTTACTCAGCCGCTTGGTCTCGTGATCGGTCTCTTTGGCATTTCGCAGTGCACAGCTTATTTTAACCTGCAATCACCAAACAGCTTTGCTAACTCGTGCCTTGTTTGGCTCTTATCCAGATCAGTCGTTCGTATTTCGTCGTCGATCTCGCTCATCCCTCTCCTTTTCTCTTTTTCTTTTCCGAATCACTCAGTACATCCAAACCGCAAACATGGGTCTGAACTTCTCCCGGATCTTCGCCTCTTTCCTTGGCAAGAAGGAAATGCGTATTCTGATGGTCGGTCTTGACGCTGCCGGAAAGACCACCATTCTGTACAAGCTCAAGCTTGGCGAGATTGTCACGACGATTCCCACTATCGGTACGTGCCAGCAGGGACTGCGTTTATTTCTTTAGAGGAACTAGGAACCCGAACTAATACCACCCCCCACAGGCTTTAACGTCGAGACCGTCGAGTACGGCAACATTCAGTTCACCGTGTGGGATGTCGGAGGACAGGACAAGATCCGCCCCCTGTGGAGACACTACTTCCAGAACACCCAGGGCATCATCTTCGTCGTCGACTCCAACGATCGCGACCGTATCATTGAGGCCCGCGAGGAGCTGCAGCGCATGCTGAACGAGGACGAGCTCCGCAACGCCGTCCTCCTGATCTTCGCCAACAAGCAGGATCTGCCCGTACGTACACCCTGTCCTTTATTTCTCGCCTTTCGCTTTACCTGGTTGCTTTGGTGTTTGGTTTCCGCCTTTGACGCTTTTGTCGCGTGCGGGCTGGATTCTTTGTCTTGGGGCACCCTTATTGTCTTCCGCTTTTGGTGGGACAGTTTTGGTGCATCCCTTGCTTGGGGCCTACAGCCTTTCACACCAAATCTCAATTCCAGTCTAGCACTTGCCCCGCCATGACATCTACCCCGATACTAACTACACTCTTCTAGAACGCCATGAACGCTGCCGAGATCACAGACAAGCTCGGCCTCCACAGCATGCGGCAACGCCAATGGGTAAGCTCACTCCAACCTATGATGCTCGATAAAACAGCAATTTATTAACATTCCTTCCTCTCTAGTTCATCCAGTCGACGTGCGCTACCTCCGGTGACGGTCTGTACGAGGGTCTGGATTGGCTTTCGGGTGCCCTGAAGAAGAGCCAGGCTAGCCAGTAAACAGTTGGCAACCTTTTTTGGCAGCATCTTTCCCCACGAAACCATGAATCCATGAATCCGACTTGAGACCTGAGAACCTTTTAAAGACAGACGCGAGCGTGTGTGAGAAGAAGGAGAAGGGGGTTATGAAAGTAGAGTGTTTATCCACCTGAGATTGAGATTGAGAAGAGCGAAAGACCGAATCACTGAAAGACCGTGGGGCAGACCGAGGGCAGAATGGGAAAGGAAAGGGTTTGGGCCTCTTTTGAAGAAAAAAGAGAGAAAGACTATTTTTTGCAAGGTGATTTTATGCCTGTTTTTTAATCCGTCTCACCTTTAACTTTTTTTATCATCCCGGGCGCTATTTTTCTTTCCCCCTTTCCTCTTCTTTTTACTCGGTTCTTTTTCTATTTTTATTTTTTGTTCATCGTCCTTTTTTTCCATTTATCATTATTTCAATATTTTTTTGTTGTGTTTTCGTTTAAACCGCAAACTGATTTTTACTGATTTTGCTGGTGTTTTCGCGTTTATTGTTTACATCAGGGTCTCTCGTCGTTCATTCTTATCCGGCTCATCTCTCACATCTCTACTCACTAACCTTTATTTCTGTCAATCTTCACATGCCTCAAATTTTCTTATTTCTCTCTTTACACACAAGCACCATCTGCTCAACTTACAAGAATACTTCCCCAAATATGCGAACTCCTGTTATCCAATGGCACGGGCCTGTTTTATTTACGAAATAAATAAATCTACAAAAAAAGTTCATACTTATTACATTCTTTAATGTGCTAAAATATCTATAATATTTATACGGTGTTCTTAGATGACATTAATGTATTTTTTTTTTGTTGGATAACATTATTTGAAATGCGTTGATCATATGTAAATGAGTTAGGATTGATAAACTCGCACAACTATGGTACAGAAAGTGGCGTTTATGTTTTGTATATATGTGCAAAAATGAGCAGAGAAATGCAATGCTTTGAAAAATGAACCGGCCAGAAAAACACCTAGATTATCCAATCTTTATTGCTTCCTTCCAAAAATCCCATGATATCAATGTTAAATCCTGTGTCTTGCTCCAATGTAAATGCATATGTGATATGTGTTGTATGCCCCTGAGTGGGTCATTTTTAGGTTGACTCGGCGGCCGTGGAATCGTCGGCTGCTGCCGTGCCGTCCGCGTTGTCTTTGCTTGGCGCCGGCGCCGACGCCACGACATCGAGGCCTGAGCCGTCCTCCTTGACAGAGACGGTGGCCACGTCGCCGATGCGCACGCCGCCGCGAATAATCTTGTCGGCCAGGTTGTTGCTGATCTCGGTGGTGATGAGGCGGTTGAGCGGGCGGGCTCCAAACTTGGGGTCGTAGCCCTTTTCGGCGAGCCAGTCGCGGGCGGGCATGGTGACGTCGAGCGTGATGCGGCGGTCGACGAGGCGGCCCTGCAGCTCGCGCAGGCGAATGTCGACGATATCGCGGAGGGCAGAGCGGGAGAGTCTCTTGAAGACGATGAACGAGTCGATGCGGTTCAAGAACTCGGGCGGGTACCGGGAGGCGACAACGTCCATGACGGCGTCGCGGACGCGTGGGTCGACGCTGCCGTCCTCAGACTCGCCGTAGGGGTGGATAGGGTCGTTGCCGACGAGGATGTCGGCGCCCAGGTTCGAGGTGAGGACGATGATAGTGTTGCGGAAGTCGACGCGGTGGCCCTGGGCGTCTGTCAGGTAACCCTCGTCGAGGACCTGGAGAAGGAGAGCCGAAATGTCCTTGTGAGCCTTTTCAAACTCATCGAGAAGTAGGACGGCATACGGCTTGCGGCGCACGGCCTCGGTGAGCTGGCCGGCGTCGTCGTAGCCAACGTAGCCCGAGGGCGCACCGATGAGGCGCGAGATGGTGTGCTTCTCCTGGAACTCGCTCATGTCGAAGCGGACGACGGCAGACTCAGTCGAGAACAAGAAACCAGCCAGCTTCTTGCAGAGTTCAGTCTTGCCGACACCCGTGGGACCCAAGAAGAAGAAGGAGGCCAGAGGACGGTTGTCGCCCGACAGACCGGCACGTTGCAGACGGACAGCGTCGGCAACAGCCTTGAGGGCCTCGTCCTGGCCACGCACCGACTGCCGAAGAGTGTCTTCCATGTGCACGAGCTTCTCAATATGGCCCGTAGTAAGTTTGGCGACGGGGATACTGGTGATGCGAGAGACGACAGCAGCAATATCGTCGGCTGTGACTGAGTCGTGGATAAGAGTGCTGCTGGTGGCACTGTCTCCAGTTCCGGTGGTCTCGAGAGCGCCGTCACTGGCCGACGCCTCCGTCTTCTTCTTGCCCTGCTTGTCGCTGTTGACCTTCTGCTCGAGCGAGGGGATTATGCCGAAGCGCAGTTCCGACGCACGGCCAAAGTTGCCGTCGCGCTGGGCACGCTCGAGGTCCATGCGGGCGCGGTCGAGCTCGCTCTGGGCTTGCTTGATGCTGTCAATCTCCTCGCGCTCCTTTTGCCAGCGCTCGGTGAGCTTGGCGGCCTCTTCCTGGTGGGACTTGAGGTCCGACTCGAGTTTCTCGCGACGCTCGCGACTGGCAATGTCGGTTTCCTTGCGCAGACTCTCGAGCTCGATCTGGATGGTCATAATCTTTTGGTCGAGGCGCATAATGTCTTCGGGTTTGCTTTCCTGCTGGAGGCGCAGCGAGCTGGCGGCCTCGTCCATGAGGTCAATGGCCTTGTCAGGCAGGAAGCGTTCGGTAATGTAGCGGTTCGAGAGGGTGGCAGCGGCCACGAGGGCGCCGTCGGTGATTCGCACACCGTGGTGCACTTCGTACTTCTCCTTGATGCCGCGCAGAATGCTGATGGTGTCCTCGACGGTCGGCTCATTGACGAGAATGGGCTGGAACCGGCGGGCTAGGGCAACATCCTTTTCGATCAGGCGGTATTCGTTGAGCGTCGTGGCGCCGCAGCACTGGAGTTCGCCGCGAGACAGCGCCGGCTTGAGCAGGTTGGACGCGTCGATCGAGCCCTCGGCCTTGCCGAGACCCAGCAGCGTGTGCAGCTCGTCAATAAACAGAATGACTTCGCCATTGGCCTGCTCGACCTCTGTCAGAACTTTCTTGAGGCGCTCCTCGAAATCGCCCCGGAATTTGGCACCAGCAATCAAAGAGCCCAGATCCAGGCTGACAACACGCTTCTTCTTGATGCTCTCGGGCACATCGCCGCGGACAATGCGCAGTGCTAATCCCTCGAGAATGGCCGTCTTGCCCGTACCGGCCTTGCCGATCAGGACGGGGTTGTTCTTTGTGCGTCGAGACAGCACCTGGATGGTCCGCTGGATCTCGTCGTCGCGGCCAATCACAGGATCGAGCTTGCCGTCGCGCGCCCGGGCGGTCAGGTCAATGCCAAACTGCTCGAGTGCCAGCTTCTCCGCTTCGCCGCCGCTCATATCCATGCGGTGTGTGCCGCCGGGCGGATGTGGCCGGCCATTGGCATAAGATCGAGTGGCTGCGATCGGAAGAAACTGAAGATGTCGTGATGTTGGTGATGTGAAACTGGGAAGGGCTGTGTTTACGGCTGCCAGACGGCCTGCCCGGAGGCTTGTGCCCGGGGTATTGCCTGACTTGGCCGCTGCATATCGGAGCAGCTGTCGCCGTGTCGAATTGGTGAGCAATTGTTTTCGCGCAAGCATTGTTGTGTTAGTGATATTTTTGATCGTTTTCTCGTGACTCAGTCGAAATATGTCTTTGGCGACAACAGCCAGGATTGAGAGTGACGAGACGGAATTCGAAAAAAAAAAAAAGGGTTTTCAGACCAGAAAATCAACTTCCAAGAACGTCTCCCGTAATCTCACGACAATGTCGAGATATAATCACGGGCATCAGGAGCTTGTTGTCGATGTCGGCTTACTGGGCGCCACCAGTGACTTCGAGCATCTTCGGCGAGCTACAGCGAAGCTTCCAGGCCTTATCCATTATCGGGCAGCCCATCGTGCCCATTGTACCCACCTTTCTTGGACAACAGTCACAGTGAGCCCACTTGAGACACCATTAGACAGATATTCAGATACAGGGATTAGAACGGATAAGAAAACTGCCTCTGTAATTAGTTATGGGGCCTACTGCAATATTGCCAGTTCCTGCCCCGCCAACGAGGCCCGCTCAATTTTTTTTTACAGCCTAGGCGGCGACGGTGGCCAAACCGCCAGGAGTGGCAGGAGGCAAGCACGTTGTTCTGGTGAAGACAGACGAGAGAGAAGGAACGAGCGACGAGGATGGCGAGCGGGACAATGAAAGAAGAAAAAAAAAATCAATTTCGTCCCAAAAGGCCCTGCGTCCCACCTCAGGCGCCCGCACCTTGTCTCCTTCCTGCTCCCACCCCACCAAACATTTCCTATTCCTGCCATCTCCAGCCTCCTCCCCTTGAAATTTTTTGACCCAAGCTGCCAAAATCCAATTTCCCCCCTTTTGCTGATTTCACTCCTTTCGCTTCCACTTCGTTTCTTATTTCTTCTCTCTTCTTCTTCTTCTTCTCGACAAAGTTTTCAACTTCTTCTTCTTTTCTTCCAGCCACCATGGGTTTCACGGATCTGCTCACCGACGCCGGCCTTGCTGGTACGTTCTGCGCTGTTTTGCCGCATCGTCTGCGTTCTTGATCTTCGACTTTTGCTTCTTTTTTGCTTCATTTTCTTTTGCTTCCCTTCTTTTCTGCTTTTTCTGTCTCTGCTTCGCGCTCGTTGCTTCTCATGCGCCGCTCGGTTTCTTCGCCGGCGGCCTGGGCTGTTCAACGCTGACCGACAAACTCGCAGTGCTCAACTCCTTCCTGACCACCCGGTCGTACATTGTCGGGTAAGTTGCAACTCTGGCTTTTTGGCCTTCCCTCTACTCGCAAAGCCTTTCTTTTCCGTCTCTCGACAAACCCCCCGAAACAACATGATGAGAACAATTGGTCCGTGTTTCTGAGGAGCCTCAAGACCTCCACATGTAGACACATCTATTGCAGGAAACTGCGTCTCTGATCCGTTTCTTTGATCTCGATATTTGATCCTGATCTATCCACACTTGCCCGCCATTTTACCTTGTTTTCTTTTTGTTTATTTGTCGTGCGGTAACTAACCGTCACAGCCACAATGCCACCCAGGCCGATGTTGTCGTCTTCAAGGCCCTGAAGGAGGCCCCGGCCGCCGCCAAGTACCCCAACGCCGCCCGGTGGTACAAGCACATCGCCTCGTACGAGGACGAGTTCGCGACCCTGTCCGGCGACGCCTCCAAGCCCTACACCGCCTACGGCCCCGAGGTCGCCGAGGTCACCATCAACCCTGCCAAGGCCCCCGCTGCCGCCGCCGAGGACGACGATGATATCGATCTGTTCGGCAGCGACGACGAGGAGGAGGATGCCGAGGCCGCCCGTATCCGGGAAGAGCGCCTGGCCGAGTACCGCAAGAAGAAGGAGGGCAAGGTCAAGCCGGCTGCCAAGTCGGTTGTCACCCTCGACGTTAAGCCTTGGGGTAGGTCACATTCCACTGTTGCGACATTTTTTTACGAGTGCGAATATACTAACGAACGTAGACGACGAGACCGACATGAAGGCTCTCGAGGAGTCTGTCCGCAGCATCGAGCAGGACGGTCTGGTCTGGGGTCTGTCCAAGCTGGTCGCTGTCGGCTTCGGCATCAAGAAGCTGCAGATCAACCTGGTCATCGAGGACGACAAGGTCTCGCTGGACGACCTCCAGGACACCATTGCCGAGTTCGAGGACTACGTCCAGTCGTCCGACGTTGTTGCCATGCAGAAGCTGTAAGCGGGTCTCTATTTGGGATGTCGTTTGATTTGCTTATGTTTGTTGTGCACGGGTTTGGATGGACGAAAAAATATGGACATATCCTGGGAACTTGACATTAAAAAAAGAACATGAGAGACGTTTGACATGTTTTTTTGTTTATGTGTGGATGATATGAAGACATTGCACGCCCCCCCAAATACGTAAAAATATTTAAAAAATGCATAGACAAGGCTCAAATGCCTACAAAAATACGGTCCTAACTTGGTGTGATTCAGATGTGTTTGCTTGACGTTGAATGTCAGACAAGTGCTTGGCCGTTGAGTCAACTCTTAGGCAGGGATGCCCAGACAGAGATTTTGGAGAAGCGGGCAGGAATGGTGGGGTTATTGGGCGCTGTCCATTTGGCATCCATTGGTTCCTTTGGCGTTCCTTTTTGGCGTCGTTTAGGCGCCTGCTGGCGGCGCAAAAATCACCTGTCGGCTGTCACTGCCAGCGCCCGCGCCCAGTGTGGGACCTGATGCCGTGCTGAATTATACTGGTCGCGTATTGGCTGCCCGCGACGCGACTTTGACGTCTCGCTACCACTTGCACTTGACGATCGCGTACAAACTATTTACTTTGCAACGTCAACATTAACGACGCACACGAGCATAGCGAACAAGCTCGGTTTTGTCAATTGGGCCTCTTGACTCTCGAAATCACCCACCTTCCCAGTTTTCAGCCTTCCAACCGCAATCATGTACGGAGACCTGGGTAACAAGCTGGTAAGTCAAGCACATGTTCGTCTTTGCTCTATTGTCGAGAGCTCTTTGTTAACACCCTTGGGGGGGGGGGGGGGGGGGGGGGGGGGGGGGGGGGGGGGGGGGGGGGGGGGCGGGGCGGGCGGGGGGGGGGGGGGGGGGGGGGGGGGGGGGGGGGGGGGGGGGGGCGGGGGGGG
>WNYG01000110.1:0-46765 GCA_021396235.1 Sporothrix pallida | reverse complement strand
TATTATTTTTTGCCGATTTTTTTTTTTTTGTGCCAAACCCCCGGTGCCTAAAAAAAAATCACCGTCGGATGTTTTTTTTATCCCGGCCCCCCCCCCCCCCCCCCCCCCCCCCAAAATGATCCTCAAAATATGGAACAGCGGCTCTATTGCAGCGTTTCGTTGCGTTGTTGCCAAGGCCGAATCGTTTTATTGATTATCCCTCGTAGATAGAGCGTTATCTCAACCTACTTGTCGATATATCATTCTAGGGTTTTCAGACGAGCCCCCACACGATAGTGAATAGTTCAATTTATTCTAATAGGATTTCAAAAAGACGAGACTATGTGATGAATGAGTATCAAGAAAAGACCACGGGAGCCCTGTTAATATGATCTATCGCGAAAGGTTGTTGTTAATTGCCTCATATTGTTTTCTGGAAGAGCAAAGCCCGAGTAGCCGGAAACGAACCTTGTTCACCGTTTCCATATGAGCTGTAACTTTCTAGCAGTCGACACATGGTCATATTTTAAACCGATGCGTGCAAAATATCTGTACAAATAAATCAAAGGCAAGTCCCCATCCATAAACATGAAATCTATGGCGGGTATCCCCAACTTAATCCGCCTCTAAAGGGCGTGGCCTAAAGCTACGTGGGTTCTCTCATCACAATAATTAAACTATCAACGAGGGACTGTTCAACCATACTTGGCTGTTGGTCCTTTAGGCGAGAGGACTAGGGGCATGGCCAAGAACATGAGAGCCACGAGGATTATGATGGTGCTATTTTGGCGGACTGCGTTGCCATCCCAAGGGAGGCATTAGAAAATTCATAAAATACGATTGTTGGTTTGGCATTTTTATTGCACCGAACCCGGACGCTACTTGCCAACCGTTGTTCGCCAGGAAGTTGACAGCCGTTTGACAGCTCGCAAGCGACGCGAATTAGAGACCTAGTCCTAGCGCCCGTTGCTGGCCGTGCGTAGTGTCTGTTTTGAGCGGTGCTAAAAGCTGTTAACGACTTACGGAGTACAGATAGACGCCATTGGCCGCCCTAGGATCACGATGTGGCTGACCGAGCGAGTGCAAAAGAGGCTTGGACTACGAGAACAAGCGGGTATTCCCACGTGGAAAACGCTTTCTGTGTGTTGTTTCTTTTTCTCTTGGTTTCTTGGCTCGACTCTCGATCTGCTTCCTTTCCTACGGAGTACAAGATGAAACAATAGCCTCCAGGGAGACCTGTGATGGGGGCTGAGCTGGCTGCAGGCTGACAGTTTGGTCTCTTTTCGAGTTTGTGGCCAGCTTTTGCGACGAGCTGTATTCAGTATGGTCTGTTTGGAGTGTGCAGCACAAACCAGTCATGATTCAGCTCGGGTCCTCCATTTGGGGGTCTCGTCTTTGAGGGTCCTTTTAGTTTGGGGGCCCATCTTCGGTCTTCACATTTGCCAGTTGTCGACCATCGGACAAATATGCTCGGTCGACATTTGGATGTAAGGGAGTCAAGGGAGAGGGGGACGGGAGAATCCCCGCCAAGTCAAACAAGCAGAGCCTCTCTTTGCGACGAAAGCTCGAGAGACTCTTACTGTGGGCATAGAGGGGTTTTCAGGTAGGAAACAAACAGGAATATAAAAAGACACAATGTGCACAAGTATGCCTAGACATATGCAAGCTGCCTTTTGGGCTGCAACCATTCCTCCAATCGTAGATGCAGCCGCCGCACCCACATCTTGGGAGGAGGGAGGCGGTCGTTGGCGAGGTTGGATGGTTGGCGATGGAACAGTGTCGGGTTTTCGTACTGTTGGAGGCCCTCTTGTCGTATTATTCGTACGGAAAATCAGCCATCCGCGCTCCACTTCGCCCAGTGGCACGTTATTCGGCTGTGCTCTCTGCTTTGTATCGTGTCTTTCTCATCCAAAAAAAGCGGTCGGGACGCAAACTTGAGCTCGCGAAGGGGGAAATGGACCGTCGCCGCATTTGGTCCACCTGGTCCCCTAAATACCACCTCATGCACCCTCTTTTCTCGACCTTTTGCGCGTCCGGTGCACGGTCATGTTGGTTGACGACCCCACTGCCTATTGTCTGTGATAGCTGTTGGAAGACAAAAAGGCATGATATGCGCTCGAAGTGACAGGTGCTGTATCACACTCTTTGTTTGGGATAACGGTTTGAGGAAGGTGCTCGAGTCACACCAGCTCCTTTCTTCACTGGCGACGAGAACGGAAAGCAAGGGCAATGGCGTGTTGGCTGCAAAGCTCGGTCATCGCCGCATCCTCTGAGTCTCCTGTTTGTTGCTGTCAAAGCTGCGTAAGGTAC
This sequence comes from Sporothrix pallida, assembly GCA_021396235.1. Classification (NCBI taxonomy): domain Eukaryota; kingdom Fungi; phylum Ascomycota; class Sordariomycetes; order Ophiostomatales; family Ophiostomataceae; genus Sporothrix; species Sporothrix pallida. The sequence continues at coordinate 44,476 of WNYG01000110.1, read as the reverse complement.
GACATACTCCGTACGGAGTATTTTATTCGAGATCACCGCCATGTCCTTACGCTCTTTCTTGCTTTGTGTGCTGGCTAGGCGTCCTTCGCTCGCTCTTGCCTCCCGTATGCGTCGTATTTCTACCTGCAATACGGAGTAGACAGGTATTAATACAGCTTCATTATCTTCATTTCACCTTCCCCCCTCCTTTCCTCCAGGGCACCCCCGGTCATACTGCCTAATTAGGGACAGCCCTATGAAGAAAACGGACAGGTCCCTTGTTCCTTCCAGCCCCTCTCCAACCGGTCGGCACCTTCCTGTTTGCAGCTTTTGCGCCGCATCGCAGAATTTCACTGGGAAGCAACGAGGCCAGCCACATCTGCGAAATCGGTATTTTGGCAGGTGCGACCTAATCTCGAGATCAAAAGAGAAAGAACGGCCAACAAGGTTGATCACGCAAGAAAACCCCGAGAAAAGAGAGAAAATTTTCGTAAAAAAACGAAGGAACGGAAAGAGTGCGCTCCTTCCTCAGCCACAGCCACCCAAAAACACAGATCTTGACACCCTCCTTATTGCTGACGGTGCCTCCTTCCAAACAAGAAGAAGCATAAGCAGGACCCTCTTCTTCCTCGCCAGCCGCAGTGGCAGTGGAGACAAATAAGGCCAGCCTTCGTGAAGCTTCTTTTTCCCAGGGACTTGTTCTGACATCTCTCGCTCCTCATTATTTTCCTTCTGGGTCTCCCCCCATCTGTCAGTCCAGTCCAATCCTTCGCGCCTCTCGTTTCATTGCGTGCACGCATCCTCCTGGCTGGGTCCCGAGGACCTTTTGGCCAGCCCGTTTTCTTTTCTTGGACCTCTTTTCCTTTTCTATTTCTTTTGCGCAGCAGCTCTGCCGATCGTGCATCTGTCGGTACAAGAAAAAGACGTGGCTTGCTGCGCCCTCCTGCACTCCCTCCTCTGTTTTCTGAGCCTTTTCATTTCTCTTCCACTCTCCCACGCTTTCTCTCTCCATTTCTCAGGCATCTTTCCCCGTCGTCTTTTACTATAGACGCTGCTCTGCCCTATTTCTGTGGGCTGGTCTCTGCTGCGGTCGGGCTGATCGATCTTCTCGGTTTGCGGCTCTCCGCTGACCTTTCCACGCTGGGTCTTATTTTCTCGGGACTCGTTGTGTCATTTTGTCATCTTGACTCCTTATTTCTTTTTTAAACCTTTTACCTGTTACTTTCCTCCTTTCTTGGCTTTGACCTCCTCTCGTCGTATCTTTGTCGCATTCATCGCGTTGGTTTCAGTTCATCCTACTTTGTCCTCTCGATCTCGGTTCCTGCACTTATATCTCTGGGCACTTCGGATCCCAATCGAAAACGACTCAGTAACGACAAACAAATCTACTCGTCATACTATATTCTTCCAACTAGCAAGCTTTTCCAACACTGTCGCAACCTCCTATGCTTCCTCCGACTCGACGCTGAAGGGAGCCTCCCTTTTAAGCAATTAAAAACGACGCAAACATAAACATCAATCATCATCTGCACCAGCCGGGCCACACCACAACGATGTCACGATCCGGGGCGTCATGGCCAACCTGGCTCGGACTTGGCCTACTCGCCATGAGTTTTGCACCGTCGTCGTATGCATACGGCCAGGTTGTCGAGAAGAAATGGGGCGCCGAGGTCGTGCGCCGGATCGAAAAGGTGCATGTCACAACAGAGCTGCAGCTTTTAAAACGGAAAGCCGCGACGTCGACCTGCCCGACAAACTACTCTCTTTGTCCATCGTCAATGAGCGGAGGCTGCTGTCCAACAAATTTCGCATGTGAAGTCAGCTCATGTGTCCAGACAACACTTGCGACCACGGCTTCTGCATGCGGTATTGTAGGGTACATCAACTGCGGTATCGAGGCCGCGGGTGGCTGCTGTCCATCGGGTAAGTAAACGCATGTCGGCGTCCGTGTACATTGGACCAAAATATCTAACCCTTGCTTTCCCTCCTAGGCTATATTTGCGGCGTCAACGACTGCACGGCACCGGCAGGTGTATCCAACACACAACAATGCCCCACTAACTATTATCTTTGCCCTTCATCATACAACTATGGCTGTTGCCACACGACAATGGGTTGCGCACTCAACGCCTGCTATGAAACGACCCCGACGACGATGGTTTTCACGGCGACCTTCACAACATCCACCGACTCGAAAGGAAAAGCAGTGGTCGCCACCGTCACATCGACTACAGTCGAAACCCCCACGGCCCCGACTGGTCTCCCAACAGACCCGAGTATCTACCTCGCCAAGTTCATCCCTACAACACAAGCAAAGGCCTCGGAAGTGGCCGTCGTCAACAACTCGACGACCTCTGAACACTCGTCGTCTGGTCTCACAAATGCCCAGATCGGCGGCTTGGTCGGTGGCCTCGTCGGCCTTTTGATTATTGTTATGGTGGCAGCGTTCTTCATTATCCGAAGCCTGCGCAAGACTGCCAAGGTCGTCAAGAAGGCAGAGCGCAGCAGTGGAACAAGCTCGGGTGGTCGTCGTAGTGGACGCGGCAGCGGCCCTCAGAGCGGGATCGGTGGTGCTGGCGCAATCAGTGGCAGTGGTGAGAGTGGCACGCGCAACTCAAAACAGAGAATCGCGCCCCATATGCCGACGCCATCGGAGGTGAATCAGATGGAATACGATGAGCTTTTGGAGAACGAAACGGCCGCCACGCATATCGGCGACGTCAGGAACTCTACTTTCAGCCAAGCACATGGTCAACTAAGTAACGTCACCGGCACAACGTCGCCAATGCCGGACCATTCAGGCTTTCCAAAGGCCAGCCTGGACTATTCGTCGCCAAGTGTAGGTGTCGAAGGCGCCCCCGTCACAGGCTACTTTGATATTCCGGCACGTATTCAAAACCGTCCCGGTCGGTACTCGATGAGCACAGATCCACGGACAAGCATAGACTCGCAGGGACAACAGCCACATGGACTAGTATGGAACCAGCAGGTCCAGCAGTACCAGCGGCCACGGATTGTGAGCGATGCAAGCGAGCGGTCGAGGTCAGATAGCGTCGGTGTTGGCTCGCCTCTACAGCCCGCCGAGCTCGGTGTCGAGGGCGGTTTTATTCCGGAACTACCCAGCGTCCTGCAGTCACCCGAAGAGGATGTTGGCAGTGTGCCACAATATCAAAACCAGGGCCAAATACCGCAGAGAACATCGCGACCCTTTAGCAACATCAGCGCTCTCAGCGGTATGAGCACCTTTGGGGCTGGCAACCAGATTCAGCAGCAGCAATACCAGCAGCAACAGCAACCGCTGATGGGCCACTCACGGAACTGGAGTGACGACAGCAATAACGGAACGCCCGACCATAGCCCGGGCCAGTCACCAGGCCAAACACCGAGCCACAGCCGGGACCGGAGCAATATTTACCAGCAGGTTCACCACCCGCAGCAGCAGCAAGCACAATCATTCCAGCCTCCTCAGCCGTTCCAGCCGCAACAACATCAGCAACCTCCCAAGTTAGATGTCGTTTCGGAGGCGGCCGAGCACATGCACGGCCATTACGGCCCAGTCAACGCAGTGGCCGGACAGACGCGGGCCAATGCAGACGTCGAGATCGATATCAGCTCACCAGTGGTGCCATAGAGCCCACAGCACCTTCATTTATTCCATTTCCTATCATGTTTTGTCATTTACCCTTATTTTGGTTATTTTGGTTACTTTTCTGGGTCACAGGAGAGAGCATGCAATATGGCATATGGCGGTATTAGTTTGCATTTAGCGAGGCGTTTTACGGTTGAAAGATGAAGTGATGCTAGAAGGCTCGCTCGCACTTTCTTGTGTATTCTGTTCTTTGTTCTTTCACATACATGTCTAAAAAAATTTGAAGTCAGTTTGGATATTCATTATTGCTCTAGTATACAAAACTCATGCTGTCTTCCGTTCTCGTTCTGCTTTGAAACTGTTGCTTGTTCAAGCTCGTCGCAAAATTCATGCCAAATCATATCGTACAAGTTGTTGTCGTTTATGCGTTCATCATTCATTCGTGTTAGTCCATCTTGTCTTAGACGCGACCGGGGAAGATGAGGCCATCACCGCGGCCGCTGAGGGCCGAGTGGTCCGAGTGCGGGTTGGTGCCGGGGAAGTTGTTGTGCTCCTCGGCAATCATGGTGGTCGGGTCCATGGCAGCGCCAGCACCGATACCGGCGCCGTTACCGGCCATCCCGGCACCAGTCATGCCGTGGTTCATGCCAGGCTCGTTGGGGATGGTGCCGCCACGGTTGTGGTGCAGGCCGTTGCCATTGTGGTTGTGGTTGTGCATGTGCTTGCCGGCAGCCATACCTGCAGCAGCACCGAGGCCAGCGCCGACCATGCCCTTGTGGTTGCCATTGTGGTTGCCATTGTGGTTACCGGTGGTGTTTCCATTGTGGCCAGTGAGGCCTTGATGGTTCTGGTTGACCATGGAGTTGTCGATGCCAGCATTCGTGGCAGGAGCACCGTCGTACGCCTCGTCGTAATGGTTCTGGACGCCGGTGAGGCCGTTGTTGTGGTTGTGGTTGAGGCCGTTGTTCACGGCGTTGGGGTGAGGCTTGTTGCCAATGACGCCAGCATGGTCGGGGTGGATCGGGTTGTTGGTCGTGCGGACTGAAGGGTCCTGAGTGTTGAAACGGCCGCCGTCGGCCATATCAGTGTGTGCCATGTCGGTGTTGGTGTCGTTGTGACGGTCGTGGTGGTGCTTGAAGAGACCCCTGTGATTGTTAGTGGTGGACTTGTGAGAAATAAGTCTGAAGTAATCGGGAGACAAAACATTTTGAAAAGTGTTGTGTTTTGAGGAGTTAGTTTGAAAGTTGTTGCTTTAGACTTTGATGTTTGAATGTGTTGACGAGAATGATAGCTTTCTGAAATCCGAAAATGTGAAGAACTGAACGGTCTCTTATATCCATCTACGACTCACGACAACATACGTCAAAGTTGTCGATGTCTGGTACGGATTAATTGGTTCTGACGTAGCGAGATGCGGCTCGTGGCTGGGCCGCTTTTTTTTCCCCGTCTCTTTCTTGTTGTTATGATGCCGATGACGATGCTGTCTTTCCAAAAATGGAATACGGGGAACTTGAATAGACTTGGAGGAAACGTGGAGGCAAACAACGTGAAACGTCCGTTCTAGTCCACAACATCCACAACATCCAGCCAAAAAAGCAAGTAAGTCGAACGAAAATACACTATATCAAGGTACCAACATGCATCTTGTAGAAACTCAATAAAGGAGGAGGCAAATCACGATCAAATATGACAGGGGTCCGGGGGGGGGCCGTCCGGTCTAGTCGAGATCGGGAACTACGTATGAGGCAAACTTTCAATAAAGGGGAGAGGGAGCCTGGCGAGCTTGCATGAACATTGCACAAGTTCGAAAGAGACAGAGAGAATAGGTGAAAAAGCGGCTGCAAAGAACACAAAAGAATTTCGGACTCAGACAAGGGTTTCCAGATCGATAACGGGGAGACGGGAAACCACTGGCTCGGATGACCTCACTAGCTGGTTTTGTATGTCTGGGCATAAATTAAAATAGTAAATAAATTCTCATTCGCTGCATCACATCGCGAAAATATGACGTCGTGGCTTGTGTTGTGTGGGGTAGGCCAGACTTGGCCAACCACCAACCAGAATCCCTCTCTTGCCTTCCCCTCACACGTTGGTTCTTCCAATGCAAAATAAATACAGTAATTCTTCAATGAAAAAGAAAAATAACTGCCACACTTTCTAGCTTTTAGACGGCCTCCACAACTCATGGATGTTGTCCTGATAGAGCTTGGTTCAAAGGCCTTCACTAGCACATACTCGCACTTACACCACAGACCGACTTTCCTATTTTGTGCCCTCCACGATATTTTGAGAAGTGAAAAGGCTTTTTTGGGGAAATCATTCTAGCGAAGGCAGCTGTTTTCTCAGAGACTTCGCGATACTCGTATCAAGATCGAGAGGCCATTCCTGATGGTTCTTAACTTGTAGAGCGCTTGAGGTTAGCAACTGCCATTAAAAGTTGACCCTCTTGATTCCGCCCATTGCTCCTGCCTTTGCGTTCAGTTTTCGGTCGCTCCTGCTTCGGCCTTCCGGTTGCTCCTGCTTGAAAAGATGACTACAAATTGACAATCTTGACAATAATAACAAAAAGGGAAATACAATGGCCTCGGTCGCACTTTCCAATTGCTTTTAGTTGACAAATGGAGGCTGCAATGCGTGTATCGCTCTTATCCCACAATCAGACGCATCCATCGTTTTTCCTTTTTTGTGCAGTTGCCTCCAAGGTTTGTCGTTGATGCCAGTATGCTTCCTTCTTTCCATTCCCCCTCTCCTCTTCTTCTCTATTTCTATGTACAATTTTTATTCTATTTCTTTTGAATCATCCATCAACTTCACGTGAAACTTGACTCATGGCCCGTCTCTGGCGAGCACGTCCCTGGTCCTCGCAGAGCCACACAGCCCCAGCCATCCGAGCCCCGCCAGCACCGGCGCCGTTGCCGACATCTCCATTTCCGTCTAAGCCCGAGCCCACCCAAGTGACCTCATCTGTGTCGCTCAGTTCTTGATCTATAGGAGACATGGAGGGCTGGAGGGCCGCTGAAAGCTCGCTCGGGACGGCCATCCAAGGGTTGAAGATTAAGACTCCATTTTCACCAAAGGCACCACTCAATATGATGCAAATATCTTCCCAGGACCAACAGTATGTGCGTACGGTGGTTTTACTAACAACTCGCATCACAGGGACTTTGCACTTCACACTCCCTCTCGTCGACTACCGAAGTTGTATTCCGTGCCAAACACAAAACCACGCGAGAGCGATATGGACAGCATGCAGCCGAAGCCAGGCCTCGATGCTTGGCCAGGCTCTGACAAGCAGCCTCGACATTTCCTAGTCGCAGGTTTCAACTGCACTCCTCTTTTCCGCGTCAAATTCCCAACTACATTTGCGCCCAGCCCTGACGCGTGCCCTTGTGCATTCCCCTTTCCTTTCTTTTCGTCGCCCAGGCTTCGGCTGCCTTTCGTTCGCTGCGTCGATGCCGGTGCCTCTGAGATGACCAAGATTGAGCATGGTACTGCGAAATGGCTCTGCGACAGGAGGCCTTCACCAAGCAAAGGAAAAAAAGCGCAATGGATTTGATTTGCAGACTTGAGTTGTGTTCCTTGTCGAACACTTCTCGTATAAATTCTTGTTGACCTCCCCGTCGCGTTCCCCCTTGGCAGTGTCAATCGCTCTTTTGGGTGTCGATCTTTCCTAGTTTAGGTCGTCCTGTCAAGACGCGACGTGGAGAAGTGGTGATCGTCTCATCGAATGTCCTCAGAAAAATACTAGTTTGTACTCTGTACGAGTATCCAGATCGGCGACTACAGCAGCCTTACCGGTCGAGTCTCGCGCAAATGAGCCCAATCAGGCGAACGACCACAACTATTTTCGACGTCAGATACAGCTGCAGCTGCAGCTCAGCCCAGCCCCAACTCCAACTTCCAAGGCCCATTGCTGACAGCCAACTGGGGCTCGCTGGGATGTCAGATTCCTTTAATACCTCCTTGCCAACAAAACATCGAAGCATTGTCATCTTTGACAAACAACATACAGCAGCAGACCCGGTTCTCGGGACGTGGTACTGCCAGCCAAGCGGCCCTAAAATAAGCATACTGCAAGCACGGCCTACTGGCGCTACACGCTACACCAACAACGCCTAACGTCTGACATGTTTGGCTGCACCGATTGGCTCGCTCACGATGACCATGTGTTTGTTTTTGGGACGTTTTTGAGAGAGGCTGAGGCTCAATGGCAAGCTCTGAGGTATTGATGATCCGTTTATGCTGTTTTCTCCTCTTCTCACTGGACTGTACGTCGTGAGGTCGTGAGGTAAGGTGGTACTTGAGGCTCCCATTCTCACCATCGCCGACTGCAGACTGACACACCCCGACTACACTCCAACTGTCTTCGGTGTTTTTTTTTTCTCTTCCTCTCTTTTCCGCGGATTTGGAAAGATCGTAACCGTGGACCGACCGACGGAGGCCGTGATGAGCACAGACTGAGTTCGCTGAAAGTTGCTGCTGTTGGGAATTGGTTGGGAATACAGCAGAAAGGCAGTCGAGGCAGTCTACCGTGATGTAGTGCCGACCCTGTTGGATACCTTTTTAGTAAGGTGACCATTTTGGTGGCTTTTTTTTGGTGACATTTTCTGCTGACTATTTTCGCTGACTCCTATGGATACCCTGTCTCCCTGTATGCGTTCTTGCTAGCTCTCTTCGTGACCTTTTCCTTTTTTTACCCTTGCTTTTTCACCTCTCCTTTCTTTTTCGTCTGATGTGGAGTTGGGTGATGGATGTGATCTGCACAATCATGATCGACCTATTCTCACTCTCACTGGCCTTGTCTAGTCTTGTCAATTCTCACAGCTCGTTCTCGCAGCTCGTAAAGCACATTCCTCATCTTGGTGGTGTCTCACTTTTGAATAAAATCGACACGATGCCCACCTCTTTTTCATATCGTTTTGATCTTCTGTTGTTATTATTTTGTGCTTTTATTTTACATCCCTTTATACCCTTCTCATCATCCTCTTATCTTTCCGCTTGAGGGCTCACCTCGTCTCTTCAGCAATTATCAGTACTTCATAAGTACTTCTGGTACCTCCTATCATCACCATGCGTCTCCTACAGCGTGCCACCTCGGCACTTGTCTGGGCTGCGCCATGGCTGGCCGTGTCCAAAGTCGCCGGCAGTCCGACGCCTATCTCGGCGGAAGTTGATGTCCACGCCGCGGCATCATCGTCGTCCTCATCACCACCATCCTGCCTCACTCCTGACGCTGGCGGCCGGGTCCGGTCCTTCGACTTGACGATCACCTGGGAGAAATATGCCCCCGACGGCTACGCGCCTGCCCGCGGCATGACTTTGATCAATGGCCAGTTCCCTGGTCCTTTGTTGGAGGTCGACGAGGGCGATGTCGTCCATGTCCTGGTGCACAACTACCTGCCCAGCAACACCACGGTGCACTTCCACGGCGTCGAGATGGAGGGCAGCAACTGGTCGGACGGTGTGCCCGGCCTGACGCAGCGCCAGATCCAGACCGGCAACAGCTTCCTCTATCAGTGGAAGGCCACCCAGTACGGCAGCTTCTGGTACCATGCGCACCAGCGGGGACAGCTGGACGACGGTCTGTACGGGCCGATTGTGATCCGGCCGGCTCTTGACCGCCCTCGCCCTTTTTCGTTGATCTCCAACGACAGTGCCTCCGTCGCCGCTATGATCGCCGCCGAGACTGCGAGCCGCCCGCTCGTTCTTAGTGACTTTAGACACGTCACGTCGGAAGAGGGCTGGGAGATTGAGATGGCGGCCGGCATCGAGACGCCGTGCTACGACGCGCTTCTCGTCAACGGCCAGGGCCGTGTCGACTGCTGGTCCGATGCCAAGCGCAAGGAGCTTTTGTCTGCACCGCAAGCCCAGATTCTGGCCCTGGGCAACGAGACTGCCTTGACCGCCAAGGGCTGTCTGTCGGCCAACATTATCGGCAACGTGCTCGCAGCCGGCATTCCCAACAACTTGTCGGCCGTCCCGCCGGGTATTTTCGATGTGTGCAAGCCGACCAACCACTCGCTGGCCCGTATCGAGGTCGACCGCGACCTGCCTGACGGTACTACGGTGGGAGACACGACCTGGGCGGCCTTTGACATCATTGGCACATTTGGCTTGTTGACGACCATCTTCAGCATCGACAGCCACCCGCTGTGGATCTATGCCGTCGACGGGTCGTACATCGAGCCGGTGCTCGTGGACGCCATTGAAGTCACCAACGGCGACCGGTTCTCGGTCATGGTGCCGGTGACGCAGAACGGCAACTACACCATCCGGGTGGCCTCGAACACAGCCGCGCAGAGCATTGCTGGCTTTGCCACGCTGGCCGTGGGTGGAGGAGCCGCCACTTCTACACCGCCCTCGACTCCTGTCGCGTACATCAACGACGTCGGTGTCAACACCACTGCCGACGTTGTCTTCTTTGACCAGGCTAGCATGAAGTCCTTCCCGCCGGACGTCGGCGTCGGCAGCGCCGTCGTCGACCGCACGTTCAACCTGGGCATCCGCATCGCCGGCGCCAGCTACAACTGGGCCCTCAACAATAGCATCTACCCCATGCAGCTCGACAACGAACAGCCTCTTCTCTTCCAGCCTCACCCCGAGCTCAACAACAACGTCACCATTACCACTCTGACCGGAGAATGGATCGACCTCGTCGTCCAGGCCCTGTCGTTCCCCATGCCACCCCACCCCATCCACAAGCACGGCAACAAGATGTGGCAGATTGGCTCTGGCCAGGGTATCTTTAACTACTCGTCTGTCGCCGAGGCCGTCCAGCACATCCCCGAGAGCTTCAATCTTGTCGACCCGCCCAAGCGGGACACGCTCGCGACGCCCGCCGCCAACGCCGCGCCCGCCTGGATGGTTGTCCGCTACCAGGTCACCAACCCGGGCGCCTGGTTCCTGCACTGCCACATCCAGAGCCACCTGCTGGGCGGCATGGCCATGGCCATCCAGGACGGTGTCGACCAGTGGCCCGAGGTGCCCGAATACTACCGGAACTATGTGTAATAATTAGCTGAGCGAAGTGAAGGATAGTGTTGCATCTTTAATGTTTTGGCTATTGAGTCTGTTTTTTTTGTTTGCCATAAAGTGGACTGATAATGAGAGCAAGGAGAAAGCATGAAGAGAGCGAGAGTATAGACTAAAGTGGATGTAATGAGAACACGAGACTACTTATGAAATTAACATATTTTTGAAAATGATGGCATAAACAGCAACAGCATCAAAGTCACGTTTTGAGGGCTCCAAGCATCATCAGGATCTCAACAACAAGAACATATGAGACATGAGAGGCAAAGCACAATACACAGCGCATGATATACAGGTGACGCTGCACATAGTTGGTTGGTAAATTTTGATTATTGTGTGGGGAGAGACACGGCCAGACAGCCAGGCTGTTGGCCACTCCCATGGCTTTTATAAGTTGTTTTGAGTCACCCCTCTCTCTCCCACTTCTTACCATACTTCTGCTGCTGTGAAGATGGTATGCTCTGCACATGACTACCAATATCCGCCAACCCTCTCTTACGTCACCAAAAGAGCATGGGCCCGGTGCCGAGAATCCCGCCCAAATCCCACCCGTCATTCTCTTGCACCGAGCTCCCGCCTTCGGCTCGGCTTTGGTCTCCGTCGCTATGAATGAGAAATCCCTCCCATGCTGGCCCCTCCGCCAGTCTAGCCGATATCGCCCCAGATCCCATAATGCATACCCCCGCCTGTTTTTTGTTGATTGGAGATTTTTTCGGTTTTTTTTGGTCAAGCCAGCAAGATCATCTCGTGCTGTCCTGTTTTCGATATTCTGTTCTTTCGTCTTTCGTCTTTCGTCCATCCGATGCTTCGGCCTGGAACGAAAGCCCCAACCTCCAACATGATAGAAAAATGTGTGCCGCATGGCTGTGGTTTAAAAGGGCATCTGGAGCAATGACAGTATCGGTGACTGCCTTGCTCGCGAACCGGGGGAGTCTCCCGTTCGCAAATGCCAAAATGTCCAGGCGGTTGGACAAATAAAAGGAGATTTTCAATAGTAACTCAACAACCCCGGCCAAGAATGTTTGCATCAATAACAATGCGAGTAAAAGCTGTTCGTTTCCTTGCACATTGTCTTGGCAGGCTGCCCGGACTGATGCGCCGTACCGTTCACAATCCAAGACAGATTGGAAGTGGCATGTGCAAGCCGGCGACCGAATGACCGCGGCTCCGAGAAGGCCCAAACCATGCGTCCTGAAACGATAAGCCGCCTGGATTGCATGGCATCTTGCCGCTAATCTGCTGTGTGTTGAGACTAGAAAATAAAATAGGGCGAAAGGATATTCCGACAGCAGGCAGAGGCCGGGTCTGTGGTATATCAACTTCAAAAGCGCCAAAAAATGTCGCCGAGACAGGGGCGAGGAAATAATAATCTAGGAAAACTCAGGGTTCTAAAATAGGCCCACTTGAAAGCCACTCATTTGGCTTCTTCGGCGCCCTCGCCGCCGGTCTGACGATTCTGGTGTGCAACTGGCGGGCCGTTGCTGTGACTGCCTTGGTGTTGGTGAGGGCCGTTGTGGTGGTGGGAGTTGTTGTGGTTGTTGTGTCCCTGATAGTTCTTTCCCGAGTAGTTGCCACTGCCATTGCGATGTTGCGGCCCGTACTGATGCACGCCTTGTGGGCTGGAACCGTAGTGCTGTGCGCCGGGGTTATTATAACCGCCTCGCATGGCTGGTTTTCCTGAAATGTTAGCCATTGTGTTCATTTTCTTGATAAAAAACAGAAGACAAAATGAAAATGAAAAGGATGAAAATCAAATAAATCAAAAAAGCTTACCACCTTGTCCCTGGTGCTGAGGGTTAAAGGCTGGCTGCTGGTACTGCGTGCTGGGGCTCACTCCGTACATTGGTTGTCCCTGTTGGGATCCTTGTTGGCCCATCATTGGCGCAACTGGCCGACCTGGGCTGGGATAGCCGTTGGATCCGCCCATATGGTGCGGTGGGGGTGCACCGGCGGCACCTCCAGCGCCACCGGCGCCAGGAGGGCCCATGAACTGCCCGGGGTACATACCCATTTGCTGCGAGCCGCCCATCATGCCACCGGGAACACCAACAAAGTGCTGAGGGGGTATCATTGGCATCATGGGGCCCGACTGTTGCGGCATGAAACCTTGTGGATTGTTCTGGTAGTTGCGGAACTGGTTCATCTGCGGTCCATTCTGCATGAATGGCATGGCCGGCTGGTTGTAGCCCATCTGGGGCGTAGAGCCAACATGCGGCGGATACATCGGGACTTGAGACATCCGCGGCGAAGCATACGATTGCGACGAGTTCGAAGCCATCATGCGGTGGTCATCGCTGCCGTTGAACGACACTGTAGGGATGTGCCCATGCGGTCCACCACCGTGCATGGGCATCGGAGGCATGTGCTGGTTGGGACGCGGCCCCATATGGCCATGCTGCATGTGCGCGGGAAGCTGGTGCTGGTGAGCCATCTGAGACATGTTGTGTGGCATCGCATGTCCCTGGACGGGTGTCGCCATGGTCGCTGCGTTGAAAGCCACGCGCTCAAGATACTCCCTGTACTTGAGACGCATCGTCGAATCAGGCTTCTCATCATCCTGGATCTGGCGCCACAGGAGAGGCGTGTCGTAAGACGGCCGGAGGCCCTCGTTATCGTCCCAATTGCGGCCCGGGGGCGCCTTGATGGACTTGACCATGCTCAAGATGTTGCACTTATCGGTGGAAACGTTCTGAGTCTTGCGGCGGACCAGGACAATGGTGTGCGTCCGTGGCGACGGAATGCCTGGAACCGACGTTGCCGTCGTGGACATGGCAAGTGAAGGGTCAGTAGAGACGTGGTTAATCGCTGAACGCGGACTGGATCCCGCACTAGGGCCAGTCGGGTTAAACGAAGCAGCAAACGGACTCGGGCGGAACTCGTGCGTAGTGGGGTTCAGCTTCTGAGGCGTATGCGCTCCAGCGGGCAGCGCACTTAAACGGCGCGAATAGTTGTTATCAGCAGCATTAGCAGGACCAGTGGGAGGCACACGGGCATCCCCCGAAGGACCAAAGTGCGAGGGGCCGTGGTTGTTCAGGTTCTTGTTGTACCGGTTCTGGTTCTGGTCTGAGTTTCTGATCCGTTCAGCCAGGTGACCAGTGTTGTGGCCTTGCGACATATGCTGGGGGCCAGAGCGGTCGTTACGGTAAGGCTGCGATTGCTGGCGGAAATTATTCTGCTGCATGTATCCACCACGTGCGTTGGGGTGACGGTTCGGCACACCCGAGGGAGATGCATTGTGGGCGGTGTGGGGAGGACCTTGCGGGCGGCCGTTGTTGTTGGCGTTGTTGTTCACAGGCGGCCGGACATTGTCGGGGCCAGCTGCATTGCCAGCCGTCGGCCCTGATGCCGCAGAAGACGTAGGGCCAGGTGTAGAAGAGGCCGTGTTTGTAGCATTCGACGTGGCACCAGAGGTGACAGCGGTGGCGGCAGCGGGCGTCGCGGAGCTCGAAGCGGGAGCCGGTTTAGCAGAGCTGGCGGACGAGGCCGAACCACGCTGGCTAGACTCTGTCTTAGACTTGGCAAGTTCCTCAGCATTCTGCAGCGCCTTCTCCTGGATCTGGCGCTGCTTCGCGGGGTCTTTGGCAATAATAGAGATAAGATCGTTGGGAACGGGGGTGGACAGCTTGAAGCTATCGGCGAATCTTCTCAGCTCCTGGAGCTTGACCTGAGCGTCCGCCTTGATCTTATTGTGCCGCGCCTTCTCCGCGTGTTGGCGCTGTTGTGTAGCAAAGTCCTTGAAATCTTTCAGAAGAGCGCTCTCCACATTATCAGCGACATTGGCCGGTGCAGGGCTATTAGCGGCAGAGGTAGACGGGGCAAATGCAGAAGCCTTGGCGGCGGGCGAAAGCGAAGAACGGTTTGGCGTCGCAGAAGCGCGAAGGGAAGAAGTGCCAGATGAGATGGCCGGCGTCGACGGTTTGCTGTTCGGCTTTGATGCCGCGGCGGGCTTGGTCTGCTCGGATGTGCTGTCTGCCGCCTTGGCAGCAGGCTGCTGCTTCGCATCGGCAGGCTTCTCGGTAGCCTTTGGCTCTGGTGTCTTTGCCTGCTGCGGAAGAGCAACGGCAGGTGGAGTTGGGCGGGGTGCGCCAGACGCAGGAGTCTTGTTCTCGTCAACCTTTGGTGCAGCTGGGGGCTGCTGCTGCTTCCGAGGAGGGCCACCCTTGATCTGTGACGAGATAATGGCCGGGTCAACAGGGGCACCAACGACAGTCGAGTGGCCTGTCGGGGCACGTCTCGCAGGCGGTGTGTACTTGGCCTCTCCACGCGAATTCGTCGCCGTCAGAGGAGGAAAGTCTTGTTGTCTGCGGACACCACTGTATTTGTCTTCCTCGTCGCCGTCTCCCTGGCCTTCGCCACCAACGAAATCCATGACACGCTCTTCCGCTACGTGGGCAGTAGTAGCAGTCGATCCCTCGATCTCACGAGCCGCACGCTCGGCCACTGCCAGACGTTCTGAGTACTGTGGGTGGCTGCGGTCGATGGCAGTTGTGTAGTAATTTTCGTTGTAGTCAGTCTTCAGGCCGAAAAGGCGCTCGTTTGCGGCGAACTGGTCCCACTTTGCGCCACCCGAGTTTGAGCCGCCCTCCAGGGAACCGTCCAGGCCGGAGTTGTCGCCAACCCAGCGAGTCAGATTGCGTTCGGCTCCTGGGCGGTTGTTCGAAATGGCTGTGTCAGTCCGAAATCCCGGCCGCGAGCCTGCAAAAACAAGAGACACCACAGTCAGTCTTTGAAGAAACGAGAGAAACGCGCACCACCTGAGGCCACTGATTGCATCGAGATATATGCTACTCACCATTCTGCGCTCTAACGGGGCCACCACCAGAGCCGCCGCTGGCTCCGTCTTTCCGTTGGGGAGGCATGTTATCGAAGATATTCGGTGGAACGGTGATATAGGACTTCGTTCGATTGATGAAACCTGTCAAGGACGGTTAGCCTTCATTGACAACTGAGGATCGCGATCGCGATGCGGTATGAGAAGGACAAGGGTGCTCCCAAAATTCAGGGCGCATCTAGGACCTACCTCGATCAGAAAAAGAGAGCTTGATTTGACTAGAATGAGTCAAGGACAAGGCCTTTATCAAAAACGCCACTTGGGAATTGCAATGCTTCAACCGATTGCGAGAGCAGGTCAGTTTGCAGAGCAGACGAGGGAAAAAAAAGGCTAGAAAAGGTCGATTTCGTTGTCAGGAGATCGATTTAGGAGTAAAAAAGAGCACAAAAATGAAGAGCACCTGTGGAACCACACGGATATCTTCAATGAGAAGCTTGACGGGAAATTTTGTCAATCACAAACGATGACAAGTTCCGTCAATTCAGGGCAAGTGCAATCAGCTTAGTATTCGGGCGAGGAGAACGTCTCGATGGAAACGTCCATGTTCGAAACCAAGGGCACGTGTTGGAAAGTCGCTGGTGGGGAAGTGAGCTTCTCCAATCGACGAAAACGCGGAAAGGGAGGAAGCTTGTCGCCGAAAATGACAAGGTACAAATGAATGTAAAGCCGCACGGTGCGCTGTTGGGGGCGCAGAGGATCCGATGCAGACGATTGCGTCGCGAGATATCGAGGGGAGTCGATGGACACGGCGTGACTGGGCGCGAGAAGGGGTAGAAGAGGAGAAGACCCAATCCAGGAGTTGGTGGCCAGAAAAGTGTCGTCGATAGACAGCTCGAGGGGTAGAAGAGAAGATGCGGCCAGATAGGGAATCAGCGACAACGAGGGGGTCGAGGAATGGATGGAGTCGACGGCGCAAAGGCGGATTGGCGACGATGGGCGAAGAGGAGACGGAGGGAGGAGGTCGAGGCCAGAAAGTAGAGTAGGGGACAAGAAACGAACGGGAGGTTCGGGCTTTCTGTCGTGCTGCTACTTTAGTGCTGCTACTGGGGCGAATCAGAAGAGCTGGAGAAAAAGGAGAGGAAGAAGGCAGAAAAGAAGCCAAAGGAGAGAAAGAATAAGAAACAAAACACAACGCAGCGATGGAAAGGGGAAGAGGAGGAAGAGGAGGGAAAAGGGGAGGTGGTGAGAAATGAGGTCCTGAGAAGTGTGGAGTTTTGTGTTTTCGTTATTTTTTATTTTGAGTGCTCTGTTGGCGGCGAGGGAAGGAAAAGGTGGAGGGAAAACTAACCGTTTGGAGTGGACAGCGCACCAACACGGGGGAGGAGCGAGCCAGCAAGTGTGAGCTTTGGGGGGAAAGGTGCAGAATAGCAGGGAGGGAGGAGCGACTGGGCGACGACTCACAGGGACAAGAGACGGAAAGGAAGGGGAATTCGACCTGGAGAGAAGGTATTGTGGGTCCAGAGAAGAAAAGAGCAAAAAAAGGGAAGGACGACCAGTGCAAAAAAATTGGGAGCCGAACGGGAAAGAGTGTCTCGTGTCTCACCTAGGCAAAAGTGGGGACTGCGAACAGGAGAGCAACGGGGCAGACAGAGCAAGAGCGGCGCGGTCTCAATAGCCATTTCACAGAGCACGAGGCACTAACGAGAGACCGGTGTGCTTTAAAGCAGGAAAGAGCACTGAGAAGAAGCTTCAATGGCGAGAGTGTCGCTGTCTATTGGGTAGCTCAGCTCGCTAGCTATATACACTATCTCACATCGTAAGATACAATGGGTACAAACGCAGCAGGTGCGGCCGGCCGCCGTCTTAGGCCCAGAGAGGGCAACGGGTCGCTCTTTCTCCGTCTGGCTCTTTCCCAGTTTCCCTTTTGTTGTTATTGCACATGCGGTCATGCTATCTTCGTTCGATCTGTTGTTTTCTTTGTTTAATACTAAAGGCAAGTCCGCTTTCTGATCGTTCCTGCTTTTAGCTGCAACTCATGTCACCAAAAGACGCGGGAGCACAACAGTAAAAAAAGCGGGGCTGGTCAAATGGCTGGTTGGTTGAGCTTTCTTCGCTGTTGAGAACAGTTACTAAAATGTGCTATTATCTGTGTGTGTACTCCGTACTTGTGCTCCAAGCAGAGGTCGCAAAATACACACCTTTGTACAGGTACATGTTGCAAAACTGCAGATAGGTTTGGAGCCCAACGGAACGGTCAACAGTGAATCAAAGGTACAAGAAGATCCCACGTACGGAGTATTTACATCTTTGTTTTTGGCAGGCGCTTCTTGGGCCTCGCCTTGTCCTTCGTGCCTCCCTGCGTTTGGTGGCGGCGTGGTATTTTTGGGAAGGAAGGTCCGATCGAAAAGCGGAGAAACAGAACTCGGGGAAGGGTCCTTCTGGCGTGGCAAGAGCAAAATGGTGTGTGTGGATAGAACAGCAAAATGGGGGCCGTTTTTTCTGAAGCTCAAAGCTGTCGATGGGCACTTGGTAACCAGGTGGCAGGAGCGACTCAGGGTCCACGCCAATCCAGAAGGGGCGATTCAATGAGAAGCTTCATAGGCTCACAGACAATCGCGACGGCAGGGCGACAAGATGTTGAAGAGGGAAAGTACTCCCCTCGTCGACTAAACAGCATGGGCAGGAACCACCGGTGAGTCCGCTTCATGTAAAATTGCATTTTGCACTTGGCCCGCCTCGTCCTCTCAAGGCTTCAAGTTTTGCTGGCAATGCCAAATGTGCGTGTTTGCTTGGCTGGGCGTTCGCGTTCTGATGTGGCAGTTGTTGCGAAGCCAATCCGGAAGTGCCGCTCCCGTGCTCTGCCTTCCGCCTTGTACGCAATCCCGCATTTTGTCTCTGTTCGCCGTTTGTTTTCTGCCGTCGAGAAGATATTATTTTGCCGGTCGCTCGGAAGAGAAAGATGCAAACACGATATCGACTCACAGCCAATTCAACCCTCTCCGGTTTGTTGTTGCCTGTGAACAGTATGGCAATGAATCCCAGCATTCGAGGAAATTACAGGGCGCTGCCGTACCCACATTCAACCCATGCCGAAAACACAAAACCGTCGCCAGAAGGTCCCGAAGCTTTTGCTTGGAATCTCTTGGATTTCTGAGAAACGCCCAGCGGGCGCCCAAAAACCGTCCCTGGAATTCTCCTGATAGAGGTTGCAGCTCGCAGGGCTCTTTTTGTTCCTTTTTGTTGGATTTTTGTTGGCGTGGTGAGCCGCAACGCGACATGGCGCGTGCTGTGCGCAAAATGCTGGGAAAACGGAAAAGAGACAAGACAAAAGAGAATGTGGGAAACGCCTGGGAACAGGGGAGACGCCTGGTCAGCGTGTTTTGGTTTGTTCTAAATTTTGTTCTCTGGCATTCTTTCCTGCAGCTGCGACGAGACGACCCGGTCGATCTGTGCGGCTCATGGGTGTGCCAGAACGCGTGTGCATCGTCTCAAGACGTGTTGTCATGGGTTTGGGGATGGTTTTTGGCGATAGCCTTTTTTCAGAATTACGGTTGTTGGAAGAATAGCAAATGTTTCTTTCCGTCTGCCATCGCTTCTCAAGAGCTCAATCGCAGGCCTTCGCCAAATCTGACGCGTCACTTCATCCCGAGTCAACTTGACGCTGGGTGAAGCTGCCGGCTCCTGTTCAGTTGGTGCTGATTTCTGATATTTGCTGACAAGCCAGAATAGGCAAAGGGCGACGACGGACAGGCGGACCAGAGGCCGGTGGCAACGGGAACTAACACAGAAAGGGCAACCTTCTAGGGTTCTCAGCCACGCGTGTACTAGGAACCACTTTGAAAGCTGAGTGCTGGGAATTGAATTGGACCTGGGAGCTGGAAGGAGCTATGAGCTGTGAGCTGTGGTGTGAGAAAGATCACCATCTCACCTCAACCAAATCTTGTCAGTACTAACAAAATGAAACAAAATGACATTTAAACATATGGCCAACGAGACTAAAAGAGTGATCCGAATGTAATAAAAAGTATCAATCTTGTATAGATGAAGTTCATCGTTTTTTTTTTTTTATGCATTTATTTTTATTTATTGTTTTCTTTTGACATTTTTTGCTGAAAGCTGATTTATAAAAAAATGCTCATTAAAATAATTTTACTACGACAACATCCATAGCCTTACTCATATTTAAGTAACTACTTATATATCCACAACACACATGATTGTGTCCACAATACTTATATGTTGCCCTTTCTCTACATGTGGCCAAGCTTACTCATTGACAGCCTTGTTTTCTGTTACGACGACCTTCATCCATTAACTTTCCACTGGAGACGGCAACAAGTCTCAACAAAACACTCTTTGTTACAGCCTTTCCGCTGCTCACCACACAATATAACCCTACAACATAGTTTCTTCTTCCACGTACGGCCATAGATACTGGAAAATACGGGATCCCGTCCGCTCTCCCCTAGTCAAACCAGTAATCGGCGGATTAGTAGTTGGGTCGGTGACGACCAGCGAATACCCGCTGCTGTACGTTTTTTTGTCGTCTTCGTCTTTTTTGTAGTGTCTTGTTGTTTTAACACTTTGGTTATTCCCTTTTTTTTTCAATCTCGTTTTATGTTAAAAACTGAAAGTTATGGCGTTGTTGGAACATTTTTCTTTTTACACACGAACGCACTACTTTACTTCTCACGCTGTGCCTCAGTGGCTGACGGTTGACGATTTGTTTCAAAAAGTAGAAAAGTGGCAGAGGGAGGATTTTGTTTCATGTTGTTCGGGAGTTGACGAGATGACTGCATGCAGTCTGTTCTGGGGGCATTTTCTCAGAAATCACACCAACATATGTGCACACACCGGCGAATCGCCGCCTCCCCGGGGCTGCAGCATCTAGATTACCCGTCCGTCCGTGCCTCTCCCTCACATCTTCGACATACACATTCTAGCCTTCTTGACGACGGTCCGTTGGACTGAAGATCGCCACGATCATCTAAATGAGCAGAGCAGGCCGCCACACAGACACCAGGATAACTCTATTCTAGACACGCGGAGGCGGGGATGTAGATTCAGGGTCTTTTGATCTGGCCGATTGTCCGTGGCCTCTCTCGATTTCCTGTCAAACTTGAGAGAGTAGGTCGTGGCCCAGCTGCAAGCACTTAAAAAAAAAAAAAGACCCGCGCGGCAAGAGGGCGTGTGTCTTGGTCTAGAACTATGGACTTGGCTGAGTCTGAAAACCCAGCTTGTGGTCGAGCTCTCATAGACACCGAGATCTGATTTTCTATCGAGATCACACGTACGGAGTACCTGAACCAAACTCCTGTTCTCTGTCTCCCACTGTATTTTGTGCCATTGTACGAGATCCAAAGAATACTCTGGCAGTGTTAAGATGACGCATTCCACTCGTATTGTTGTCGATTGTAGCTGCCCCTCCTCGATTTCTCGTCTTTCATCACCACTTGATCCCTTTTCTTCTCATCTGGATGCCGTGTCCTCCTGGCACGAACGTACCTTCTCTCCGGAAAATAGATGAGAGAGGCGAAAAAATAGAGAGGATAGAAGATCTGAAGAGGAAACGGGAAAGAGGATATTCAGGTACACTCACCTTGTGTGGTTGACTTTACTCTCAATTGACAAAAGAGGGTCATAGCCTCGCCCATTTTTGGTCTCTTTTGCCGGCCAGTCTTCCAATCAGCCGTCAATACCCAAGAGCCGACCAGCCGCGCCTTCTCTCTTTCTCTCATTCTCTATTTCTCTGTGCCTGTACCTGACTGTAAAGACGTTTTGCCGCGCACGCACCTCCGGGTAAAATGCTGGCTGTCCCGACGAGCATCCCGAAGACTTAGCTGTCCCGGCGCCTTTAATAACCTGGAGAAGCTTAACAGGGAAATAAAGACCAGAAATATGGAGAAGAGGCATTGTTGAGAACTGGCCTCGGTGTGTCCGTTTCCATGTTTCCTGCGTTTTGTTTGCCCATTTGTTCTGTTTCTCAAATCCACATAAGCCTTGGGCGTTCCATCATTTTTGTCCATTCTGTGTATTTCCATTCGTTCTTTTTTAGGAAGTAATGTTTGATTTTTATTCTGCGTATGGTTCTTATAAATATTTACACTCGATTGGAATGGGGTTATTTGGCGTGTTTTCGCTTAATTTTCGAATTAGCATCGATACATTGTTGGATTTTGGTGTAAGTCGCCGTGCAAGTCGGCTGCCCCTTTTTGTGGCAAAAACGCCTCAAAGCATGAATCTGGATATAGAGAGGCTTTGGAAACGCGCAAACACGGGCCCTCGGGACGTAAACAGGTCAATTGATAGGCAGAAGTGTTTCTCTACTCTTCCTTTCTCCCTCTATAGTTCTCAGTTGCCAGTATTGCCAGTGGCTTATCGCCCTTTTTTCATCCGGTACCTTGCAGATCTCTTGTCATCCCGTCCCATCTTTAAATGGTTTCTGTATGTTTATATGTTTTCCCATTGACGAACTAATTGAGAGGTCGTATTTGCCTCGATTCTCGCAAGCCGACCAATCTGATGATTTGTTTTCCCTCCACTTCTTGTGGCCGCTTCTTCTTTTCTTCTATTTTTCTTCTCTACGTTTGCCACTTTCTACTTTACATATGCTCTCGTGGCCGGATAAAGTGTGGCCTCCAGGAACGGGCGCCAAAAGCCATCGAGATACAGAAAACTAGAGCGAGGAAGAGATCTGACCCCCCTCTGTCTCTTCTGTCTCCTCGCCTTATTGCCCCGGACCCGGACCTCCTTCCTTCACCGCTATGAACCCTCACATCTGCTGAATATCTGCTCACACCTGCCGTGCCTCGCTGCATTTTACGGGGAACGGGGGAAAGGGGGGTAGATCTTGAGAAAGAGATGCATATATGCCGATGTAATAACTCTGCCAAAGTGCATGCTCGCCTTCGCCTACTTATAGACGGGCTCGGAAGGTGCTCGTCCAGATTTCTGTTCTTTCTTGGCTTGAAAATACAAAAGGTCTTGCTCTGGTAGTTGTCTCTTCTTCCGTCCTTCCTTTTCGTCTTTTCTTTTTCTTCCTTTCTTCTTTGCTTCATTTCTTCACACCCTCTTGAAGAGACTTTTCATCGTTCCTGGTAGACCCAAGATCCCTTTTCAGCTCTTCAGCCATCTTCACATCACCACACTCCTTTTCACATTCTTCGTCTCTCCTTTTGAGCCTCTAGCTCTCACTCAATTCTGTCCTCTTCTTCCACTCCTTGAAAAGAAGCAAGGCCTGTCAACAAACGTTCCTTTCTAGACGTTCCTTTCAAAAAATATTGGCAACACGCAGAGCCGGGCTTTGCAAAGCATCACCGACACTCCTTAGACAACTGGCAACAAATAACAGCACCTCCATTTCCACCACCATCCACACCACAATGAAGTCTTCTTTGACTGCCGTCTTGGCCTCGGCTTCCGTCGCCGCCGCCCACATGGAAATGACCTGGCCGCCGCCGTTCCGCTCCAAGTTCAACCCGTATTCGCTCTCCAGCGCCATCGACTACACCATGACCGCCCCCCTGCTTGCCGACGGCTCAAACTACCCTTGCAAAAAGTATCAGGTCGGCGATCTCGGCACACCCCAGGGCCGTCCCACGGCGTCTTTTGCTGCGGGCCAGTCGGCCAACGTGACAATTGGCGGCGGCGCTCCGCACGGCGGTGGCTCGTGCCAGGTCAGCCTGTCGTACGACCGCGGCGAGACGTTCACGGTTGTGCAGTCGATTGAGGGCGGGTGTCCTGCGAGTGCTGGCTCGACGAGCCTCAACTTTGCGATCCCGTACGATGCTCCCCAGGGCGATGCACTGCTGGCGTGGACGTGGTTCAACAACCTGGGCAACCGGGAAATGTACATGAACTGTGCCGCCGTGACCATTACCGGAAACTCGGGGAAGCGGGACGAAGAGAGCGCTGAGAAGAGAGGCGCCAGGGGTCCCATGAACTCGCGCCCGAAGCTGTTTGTGGCGAATGTCGGCAACGGCTGCAGCACCGTCGACAGTCGTGATGTGCAGTTCCCGCAGCCGGGCCCTGATCTGGACGTCAAGTCGGCCCAGGGCGCTGTCGCTCCTCGTGGTTCGGGCTGCCAGAGCAGTGTCTCTGGCACAGTAGGCAATGTTGACTATGCCGTGGCTTCCCCCAATGCACAGGCTGAGACTCCGGCGGCTGCTAGCCCTGCACCTGCCTCTTCGTCCGCCGCTCCTGCCGCTCAAAACTCTCCCCAGCCGGCTGCTCCTGCCCCTGCCCCTGCTGCTGCCGCTCCTGCCAATTCTGTCGGCACTGTCGGCTCTGATGCCGCTGGTCTTTCCTCGCTTGCTTCAACGTCGTCCTCTTCTTCCTCCGGCTCGTCTTCCTCCTCCTCTTCGGCAAACGGCGCCACGACTGCCGGTACTCCCTGCACCTCCGAAGGCCGCTGGGCATGTCTAGCCGGCGGCCGCTCCTTCCAGCGCTGTGCCTCGGGCCAGTGGAGCGCTGTTCAGGCCATGGCCCCTGGCACCGTCTGCCGTCTGGGCCAGTCCGACAACAAGTTTGAGATTGAGACGGCGCCGGTGGCCGTGGCCTCACGTGCAGAAACGTCGCGTGCCCGTCTGCGGCAGCTGCTCCGGAGCCACCGTGGCGAGTAGACCGAGGCGACATACAGGACAGGCCTCTGGAGGTTCGATACCTCGGACAACATATTTCACTTCTTGACACCCCCTTTTGTGACGTTTTTCTTCTTTCTTACTTTTTTTCGGTCGCATCGAACGACAGGACACCCGACATACCTCTTCCTGCTGCTTTTGATTTTTTTGGTCACTCGCTTTTGGTCACTCGTTTTTTGGTTACGATGAAATTTGGCGTTTTGATTTATTTTGATGTTTATGTTGATTTCAACTTCTCTTCGAACACACCCATTCTTTCATGTACTTTATGGAATTTTTAGATGATGCAAACGGTAAACGGAAATAAAACACACGCATATCATGTCGGTCACATCCACGATCACGAGCAAGTGAGGAAAATGGCTGTATGGAAAACAAGATGGGGAATTGTTCATCGTAAAATGCAAATCTGGGTAAAACTGTAGGTATAATGTAGGTATCCCAAAGACACTGTATGCATGGAAAAGGCTTGAGAAAGACGAGGAAAACAAAGGAGAAAAAATAAAAAAAAGGCAAGAACAAACAAATGAAACAGGGTTATGTATATAAATAGACTCAAAGTCATCAATGTCACGACCATCTACATTATTATGCAGTCACGGTCGCCCCTGGATTGCTGTTGCCGGTACGCATAGCTACCCGGCGCAAAGTTGGCCTGTCCAGAGCTCGCGTAGCTCGAGTTGGAGGCATAGTTGACAAGCGGCCGAGGCGATGGTGACGTTCTTGACGGGCCACCGTTGCTCCCCCCTCCCAGATTGCTGCTGCTCCCGGCGGTACTGCTGCTGCTACCCGCTGCTGCTGATTCTGACCCAGGTGCTCCAGGAGGCGGATGATAGGGCGCAAGCTTGGACGCCTGCTCGTATGATGGCGGTGCTTCGTCACCATCGTCTGGGTCGACCGGACGGCTCACTGCAGGGCGTGTGTTGGTGCGTGTGGTGGAGCTGGAGGCCGGTGGCACCAGTGGCCGGACCACCTGCTGAGGCGATCTCGAGTTCGTGCGTCCGTTGCTATACTGGCCGACGAGAGCAGAACCAGACGCGGAAGACGAGGATGTACGACGGTGGTTACCGTTGTTGGCATCCAGAAGGCTGCTTTGGGAGAAGTTGGCTGAGCTGCGACGAGGTGTAGGCGGGACTCGCCCATTGCCATTGTTGGCGGCGTTGCTGGACCGCCGCGAGTTGTACGCATTCGAGCCATTGTTCTGGTTGGCAGGCCGGGCATTCTGTTCGATGAACTGCTCGGACAACCGACTGTTGCGACGAGCTTCGTCGGCGCGGTGCCGCTCCTCCTCTTCTTCCTGAAGCTGGAGCGCAAGGGCAAGATCCCTATCTTCCTGCTCGTGTCTTGACAGCTCCTCGCTGGACATGGGAGGCTGCTCAACTGCTGGCTCGTTTTGGTTCTGACGCCGGCCGCGAACTGTTGTCCAGCCGCTCTGATCGTTGGACGATCTGCCGCCGCCATTGCTGCTTCTGGAGCCCGATGAGCCAGCCGACGTAGTTTGCTGTATGCTGTTTCCACCCACAAGGCGGAAATCGCCAGAATAGAATTCAGCATGTTCACCATTCACGTCCACCAGAGTCTCCCAAATGATTTCGTCATGGGTCGCGTAGCCAGCATCTGTCACAAGCGACAGCAGCTGCATTGTCTCTGGATGGCGGTAGAGTGTTGAAAAGTGGTCGTTCCGGAACAGGATGGCAAACGAGCCAGGGCGCATAGCCTTGGCAACAACGTCGAGTCCGAACGGTGTTAGCTGAGTGGCGGAGACATGAAGGAATGTCTTAATCTCGATAATGTCCTGATACAACGCCTGTTCGTCCTCGGTCAGACCGTCGCCATCGGGGCTGCTGAGCTTATCCTCCAACTCCTCCTCGCGAAAAAGGAGATTCTGGACATCTTCATAGGATGCTGCCTGCCGACTGAGAGCTTCGTATGCGCCGTCGCCCTTCTGTGGGAGCCAGCCATGGATCAGAGGGATGCTGAATGTTGCATAGAGCTGCATCTCGCGGGTGTCCTCAAATGTGCCGGGAATCATGTCGTCGCGTTCCGTGGGGTGGAGGTGCGTAAGCGATGTCCGGCGGAAAGCTGTAATCACATCCTGCGTGGGGATAAAGCGAGGGTTGACGTTCATGCCAGTGTGCAGCCCCTTGAGAAACTTGTATAGCTCGTCCACGTCAGGCAGCTCAATGTCGCTGCTACTTCTCCGGGACGACATGAGCTCGTCAAATACGGCATCAAGAAGGAACGACAAGCTGACCTGTTCCCGCGACCGCAGTGTCTCAACGAGAGCTGTGTTGACGTCGGCGGGGGTTGTCAGAGTAAGAGCATTTACCAGTGCCACAAGTGGGCATGGGCCGTTGGCATTTTGCACA
Source organism: Sporothrix pallida (assembly GCA_021396235.1). NCBI lineage: Eukaryota > Fungi > Ascomycota > Sordariomycetes > Ophiostomatales > Ophiostomataceae > Sporothrix > Sporothrix pallida. Next base: position 18,097 of record WNYG01000110.1, on the reverse strand, counting down.
AGGATGGGCGAGATACGTGGTTTCTTAGCCGCACGACTATCGTGCCATGAAACGTTCTTGACCTGATACGTCTCGGACTTGCCCGAGTCCGACGGCCGGGGTGGCTGTCGTGGTGGTGCGACGCCATCGACGTCCAGCATACTCCTTGGAGGCAGACGTGGAGCTGGCTCTTCTGCCTCGCTTCTGGGTGGTGCCGTGTGCGGAACAGAGGATGATGTTGCTGGTGCGGATGGAGTTGGCTCATCGGGCTTGCTGGTAGGTGGCGGCGAGTCGATAGAAATCAAAGGCGCCGACGTATCTGCGACTGGAACCGGTACGGCTGGGGTAACGCTCTTGCCCTTCATCTTAGGCTTGGGCTTAGTTGGCGGCTTAGGCCGGCTGCTGCCCGACTGGCTCGGCTCATCCTCGTCGTCGGTAAAGTTCTCCCAGGTGCTCTGTCGAGACAGCTGGCCCGGTACTGGTTCGTTGTCGACAAGATTCCAGCCTTCGCCTGCTGGCTCAGTAACGATGTTGGTCGGCAATGGCTGCGGCTGAGCATTGCTGGAGCCGAGGTCGTCCCACGCATTTCTGTCCTCGAACACACTATTGCTGTCGCTGGCCGTCTCTTTGCCATTTAATGGCGTAAATGGTGGGCGAGGCGGTGGTATGCTGCCTGTACTGGTTCCTGGTGCTGCTGCTGGAGAAGCGACCTCGTCCCAGCCTGCCATGTCGCCATCATCTTCGGGCGGGAAGCTGATCAGGTTCGAGTCCCGGTTTGAAGCGGCGATGTTTGGCGAAGCTCGCCTGGACGACACCTCTGAAACGTTTTGCGATGCCCATGCGTTCTCGCCTGCTCCAACAGCCTCATTTTCGGGAATAACTGGAATTGGTGCTGACGAGCCTCTCCTGTTATCGGGAAGCGTGGGCTGCCATGGGTTTCCATTCTGGTCGTCCATACTGAGCTGGGAGAAGCTCTCTGTCGGCGGTAGTGGTTGGGATACTGCTGGCGGTGGCGGCGGAGGAGGTGCTGAAGGAGACGGTGGTGCGGCAACAGCAGGACTCTGTACTGGGGAATCGACGGGAGGTACGGCTCTCCGCTTGAAGGGATTGGTTTCGGAGAAGCCAGAGGCCGTGCTGCTTCCAGTGGCGCTTTGCAAGAGAATTGTTGGTATCGCTGTTGGCACTGGCGGCGACTGGGCTTGTTGTGGTGGTTGTTGAGGGTTGTAGCTCTGATTCATGGCGCCTTGCGGTATAGAGGGCGGCGCGGGCTGCCTCCATGCCGACTGCTCCTCAGACTGAAAGTTCGAATATGGGCTCGGCGCGATTGGGCTGTAGGAAGTGTTGTTGGGAGGAGGATGCGGGTTCCGACCGGGTCGCAGAATGTCCGGCACATTGTCGCTGGTTATGCCGCCGGGGGAGGTCGGCTCTGCACCGTCGTATGACTGAGGCAGAGGTTTTCGGGCAACCATTGTGGGCATGTGAGAAGGGTGTGAATGAGGAGGAGAAGGAGGGATGAAAGAAATGAGGCGGTGGTGATCAATCGGACGAAAGACGTCCTCAGGAGGCTGTTGTTGTTTTCAGAATAATGCTTGTGTGTTCGTCGAATGCGAAAAGAGAACGGTTCTGTGGTTGAACTCGAGCTGTATTTGGTCGTGCTGGCTGCCTGGAAACAAATGTCGAGGCGAGAGAGGGTTGCGAAGCTGGCGTCAAGAGATGTCCAAAGATAGACGCTTCTGATTCCTGATTGCGTCACTGCACCAAAGCGGCGAATGCTGGTACTGGGCGGCTGCGAGTGGGGTTCGTGCGCTGGGACATGGGTAGGACGGTATGACGGCACGATTGGTTGCGAGGCTCGCGCGGCTGTGTCGCGAAACAGCACGACAAAACGATAGAAGATTGTGGGAATTGAGGGTTTGTCGAGATCTCGAGAAGACGGAAAAGTGGAAGATGAGGAGGAAGAAGATGCTGAGGAGTAACTCGTGCGGGATGTTTGGGAAGGTTCGACACAGGGCAGTGAGTGCTTCGTCTGGAAACAATCAGGCGGAAGGTTTAGGCTGGGCGGCGCGCGGCTACTGTAGCCAAGCTGTGCCAGTCAGTGCTGAGTGCTGGGGGCGTCGGAAGGCTGCGTCTCAGAGGGCGGAGCTTGATAGATGTGGAGAACCGAAGGGAAGGTGCGAGCCAGAGCCACGAGATTGACGATTCCGGGCGGAGCAGGTGCGAATGATCAGACAAAGACAGCAGCAACGGAAGCAGGGCAAGAGCGACTAGGCGTTTTCTGACGGTACAACATGTGTTTGTAGAAAGAGCGACCCAAATGCGATATTAAATAATAAACAAAGAGGTCCTAGTAAGCCTTGTACTGCACCTGCACCTTTCGTACCTTTTGTCAAGAATTTGGATTTAGGAGCGGGAAGGAGCGAAGCTGGCTCGCTGGGTAGTTGCTTGGACTGGCGAATTTGCCTCTCGGCGCCCTCCTTGGCTTTGGCGTGGCGGGAGAGTTGAAATGTGGCGGAAACAGACAGAGCAGTCGATGAAGTAGCAAAAGAATAAAAACGTCAATTGGAAGAGAGACGCAAGCTGAACGGAGCACGGATTGAGGCACTGCTTGAATTTTTATTACTTGTAAACCAGTTGCAACAAGTGGAAAGGAGCAAAATTGCTGCTGCCTTTGTGGCCAAACTCTCGTTGGCTGACGTTTGTTCCATGTTAGGCAGCAGCAAAACGGGGAAGGACCATCGCGCGATACCTGCACTGGTCTGATTTGGCAGTCGAGCCTGTGCTACAGGGCTCTTGGCGGTGCAGATAGCAACGTTAGGGGGAGTCTAAGTCATCTATGGAGGAGGGGAAGCGAAGCATTTTTGAAATAGGATGAATTAAGACGGGTCCAGGTTCACGGTTACTTCGTACAATAACAGCCGGAATACGGTGCAAGGTATCAAAGTTTATTTTGAGCTTATTTTTTCTTCTTGACATTTGCATTTAGTTTGAAATTATTTTGGGATTTTGACTCCGGCGTGCGCGTTCGTCTTTTGACAGAGACGATCTCTTGTGGAGACAGCCTGTATATGTACACACCAAATCGGCGAGAAACCCCCCTATAAACGCCGGTGTCGATAGCGACGGGGAATGGAAAATTGTCAGAACAATTGGAGATGCCTGGCCGCTATTCCTGTTTGGGCTTCATGTCCCGACAAGCGGCCACCGGTCCGCTGTCAAACGTACCCAAGTCGTTCCGAGATACTGTTCAAAGGACGGGGTTTGTCTATTAATATCTCATAGTGCAGAAATATCTGTCATGTAGTAGGCAAAGGAGAGAGAAGAAAGAAGAAACAACAACAACGACAGGGGTGGAAATAGGAGGAGTCATGAAGAGCATATAAAGATGTAAAGAATGCATAGAAGACGAAGAATGGAAGAGAAGGAACTGATATCAAATACAAAGCTGGAAAGGAACATGGACTATATACAAAATGGCTTCCAAGGAGACAGGCTAACAATGTTGGGTGGAGGTAGAACGGGGACCGATGAGGAGAAATAAGATATATAAACCCAGGAGAGTGGTTGAGAGGAATGCAAATTAAAACAGAGGATGCATGCGTGCGCCTTTTAAATTAAGAGGGAAGAAAGAAAGAAGACGTAAAGAAAAAAAGAAAAAGAAGCGCCAAAACGAAGACGGCAACGCGCTCGCTCGCTCTCGTTTTTGCTCTGGTTCTTCTACTGTCACAACTGATTTGCTCTCTCCCACTACCGCACCGCATAGCCCATCGTGTCCAGCCGCCTGCACGACTTCATCTCGAATGTGTTGGCAATTTCCATCTTGTCGGCGTCCTGGAACAGCCAGCCCTGGGCCTCGTCGACGAGCCGCTGGCGGTGCTGCATTTCGCGTTCACATTTTGCCCGCAAGGTGCGGACGAGCGTAATGTCGGCGTAATTGTCGAGCTGTGAGAGTTTCTGGGTGTTCTCTTTGAAGGGCTGGAACGCCTTGTCCTTGGGGTCGACAAAGTACTTGACGTTGTTCTTGGTTTTGCGGCCTAGCGTCCATGGCGGCTCGGGGGCGTCAAAGACCATTTGCGGCATGGCGGGTTGCGAGCCGGTGCCTTCGCCCGTGAAGAGAGACGAGAGCAGCGGCAGGATAAACAGAATCAGGATGGGCAGCAGGCCCATGAGGGTCGAGAATAGGCTCTGTTCTTGCTCTGGTTGTTGGCCAGGCTGGCCGTTAGCTTGCCGAGGCCGTGTCCGTGGCCGAGCGCCGCCGAACTGGTGAACGCGGAAACCGGGGCCGCCGCCCATGTTGAAGACGAACTGCGGTCCTGTATCGAAGCCTGGGATGTTAGCATGTATGCCGTGTCGCAAGGGGTCCCGTTATGTGTCTTACCTGCAAAAGGACCAAATCCTCCGCCGCCGCCGCCAAAGAACCGCCGGAACATCTCTTCAGGAGAGATGTCCTCCTCCCAGCCGCCGCCCATGCCACCGCCCATACCGCCCGCTCGTGCAAACGGATTCTGCATGCCTGCGCCACCACCACCGCCGCCTCCACCGCCGCCAAATCGCGAGTCTGGGTCCGTGCCGAAGCGGTCAAACTTGGCACGCTTGTCCTTGTCGCCGAGCACACCGAACGCGCGCGAGACCATCTTGAAGGCCTCGTCAGCATTTGGGTGGCCGTTCTTGTCCGGGTGGGTCAGCAGACTCTGCTTGCGGTAGGCCTTTTTGACTTCGCCATCGGTGACTGTCTTTTGGATGTCCAGAATCTCGTAAAAGGCCGTGGCCTGGCAGCGGCGGATGCGCAGGACGGCGGCGGCCTGTTCGGGCGTGTGCTTGCGTTCCTGGTTGCCCTGGTTGTGTTCGCGATGGCGGGCCTTTTCGCCGCCGCCGGCGTCCGCCCCGGACGCTGTTGCGCTGGGCATGACAGCGGGTGTATGGGGGGTTTGTTGATGATAAGTTGTAAGAGAGATAGGCCGGTCCGAAGTGACACGAGATAGGGGGACGAAAAGCGGGAAGATCCGTTGAGGAGGACGACTATCGATGACCAACGATTGATGGAAGGACTTCGTAACAAGAGGCCGTTATCCCTGTATCCGTGTTGACGAAGATGTCGTCGGGCTGCACGTTCGGATCGTTTGTCCGGATCGTCGATTTATCGCAAGTCGGCAATAGGGGTTGCCTCGATTTGTGCGTTTTCTGGTCGTTATCGTCGTGTCGTCGTGATTGCCACGTGGATGGGCCGATAGGGAGGAAGGGGTGACAGAAAAGAGAAAAAGAAAAAGGCCGACAAGGGGTCCCGATGCGTCTGTCTGGGGACTGCGGACTCGTGGAAAACGGAACGGTCGCGACGAAAAAAAGGCTGCGTTGTGAGAGACGTTGGCGTTTCTCTCTTTCTCTTTTTGGGCGGGTACGCAAGAAGAGGACACGGCTCGCCTGTTCCTAGTTTTTTCTTATTTTTATTTTAATCGTTTTTAATTGTTTAAATCAGTCTAGGCCCAGTCCCTGGTAGACGGCAGAGTGGAGCGATAAGTCGTGCTGGGACAGGCATTGGGAAGCGCTGTAATTGGATGACACAGGATGGTCTGGCGTTGAAAAATATAGGCTTTTAGGGGACCTTCCCGCCTGCCAAACAAGGCCTGACACGCTGCAGACATGTGGAATTCAGACGCTCAAGGATATGGCGTTCTTCTTTCTGCGTCTAAGTTTGGAAACGCACTTTATCCATATGACTACAAAGGAACAAGATAATATGGCAGTAAAATGGCAAAGGCACAGCTGCTGCCCGCGTGTCTTACAGTGGACCTAGGCCTGCAGTCTGAGTGAGCCAGTGGGCCAATAGCAGTTGTTCACTGGCTGCGGACAACTGGGAGAGGGAGGGGCCGATTACTCAGCCGAGCAGAGGTCGGATTTTCTCCTCCAAAAAGCAACAACCGACGTCACTTTTTCCCGTCCGTCCACAGCTTGCCCAAAAAAGCACGAGACCTGTGATTGCGACCTTTTTCTTTACAGTTCAACCACCGATTGAACCACAACTTCAACACCAGAGTTCACCTGCTTCACAAAATGGCGTCCAACGGCAGCGGGTCGGTCACCCAAGAAGCCGAAAAGGCTGTGGAGTCGATCAAAAAGAGCTCTCTCACCGAGAAGCTCAGTACTTGGGGGTGTAAGTTCAGGATTCCATGATGCCTGTTTCCCCAGCTCTCCGAAGCCGTATGTTGTGCTAACCTTGCTTACAGCCTCCTCGATCCCGCCAATGGGCCTGGCCACTCTCATTATTGCCCTTCACGCACGGCCCATCCAGCCGCTGCCGCTCCTGTTCGCCCCCGCCCTCATGTTTGCTAGCTATGTCAACGTTGCGGGCTACGTCATTGACGCTGCGGGCATGACAGCCGCCTGGAGCGGCATGTATGTCCTGCTGTCGCTACGGCGTCGTGGCACGGGCTTCCTGAGCCGCACATGGACGCCGGCGTCTATGCGGACGTCGACACGGCGCATCAACACGCCCGCACGCCGTGCTGTCAGTGCTGTGGCCATGGGTCTCGGCACCGTCAACTGTATTGCCGGCGGCACTGTGTATGCGATCACTGGCGACCGTGTGAAGGAGGCTGAGGAGCGTACTGAGCGGAACCGGTGGGGAAATTAGACATGTTCCGAGAATCGGACATGTTCGGCGAGTTTGAGGGCGGATCGAAGGTGACGAGAAGAGCTGCGAAGAGCCATGCATTAGTGACGCAGGACATCATAGGTGAACCAGGGATAACATGGGGTCGAAAACGCGCCAAGAGAGTGTAGGATACAGGTCATTGGAAGGAAAGAAACCGGGCATGCCAAACAAATAGGCATGCATGCTTGCATGTAATGTATAAAGATACCAGAATATAGAACAAAAATCCCCAACTTGGATAAAACGCCCCTGCACATACTTCCGACATTTTCTGGGAAGCGGAAGAAGGTGAGGTAATGCCACTTCCCGGTAATATACAATAATTATGTCACTTCAAAGGACCATGAAAATTACAAAAGAAAAGGTTGGTTGGGTGTATCAAAAAGAAAGGGGAAAGATGAAAAAAAAAGGAATCACAAAAGATAATTACTCTGTCAAACAGACATGAAAAGACAATAGATAAGAGACGGAAAAAAAGCAGACCCAAAGTAACGGCAGCACGTCTTGTGTGCGCATTCTCAGACCACACCAACGCCGTAGGATGCTTGGACAAACTAGACCCATATGCTTCTTTTTTTTGTATCGCTCCAGGTTTTTTGCGGAAGGAAGACTGCTCAGCTCTTGAAATGTCTTCACCATTCCCCCCCTCGGCACAAAATGCCTTTGATGTTGGGCCCTTCAAAGGCCCAAACACGAAATGACACAGAAGGAAAGAGAAATAAAAGCAATAAAGTAACAAAAAGGGACAAAAGAAAAAAGGCTGACAAAAGAAATATGAGGCCCAAAAAACCTAGTTAGCAAAAAGCCTGTCGTGTAGAGTATAGACGTAAAGCATGCGTGGACCATCGGGTTTATCCAGTCTCCAGTCTGCTGACCAGGACTTAATTCAAGCCCTTGATGGCTCGCATGTCTTCGAGTAGGTGGCTATGGCCGCGGTGCTGGCGGCGGCATCTTGGATCCTGAAATCATCCAGATGAACAGCACCGTCATCGAGAAGAAGGTGGTCCGAAAAAAGTTGGGAACACGAAACCCAACCGTATTCGGGGGAGGGCGTCCAACCATGGGACCACCGATGCGGCTTGCGATGATGAGCTCGTCAATGTTGAGGTCGTCGCTGGCCAAAAGCTTTTCGATGCTCGACAACGAAAACGCTTGAATGTAGTCGACGTCACACTCGCGCACCTTGATGCCAGCGTAGGCACGGTATTCGGCCGTCACTGCCGTGCGGTCCCAGCCGGCGATCTTGCGCACGACGGCGACCACGCAGCCTGTCCGATGTCTGCCTTGGTTGCAGTGGATCAGGAGCGGGTAGTTGCGGCGATCGAGGACAAGGTTGAGGATCGACTCCATGGTGGCCAGCGGGATATCTTCCTTCTTTGTGCCCTTCATCGCAAACATGTGGTGGTTGATGCGATTCCGATCGATAAAATCGCGGTACTCATCCGTATAATTCTTGTCCACCAGTGTGCTACATATGACGTTAGTCGACCAACCATGAACGGGACACCGACGAGGAAGACAAAAAACCAGGGAGTGAGAAACACATACACAATGGTCTTGAGGTGGAGCTGTTCCAGATAATCGTAGTTTTCTGGTTTCGGGTAGCTACTCCGGAACAGACCCGGCATCACAAAGCCAAAGTTGACGGGCGCTCCAGCAATCTCGGGGACTCCCGCGAGATCGAGATCCCGTAAAGCATCTGTGCCACCGCGTTAGTTATATGAGTTCATGGGAAAGGAAAAAAAAGAAAAAAAGAAAGCAAAGTTGACTGGATGGGTTTCTCGCTTACCTTCATCAAGCTCGGCCGGTGTGGCATCTCCAGCACTGGATGGTGTTGATAATGACGAGTAGGCGGTCGAGACAGTGCTGGCACGGCTGCTGATGGTGCCACTTAACGCGCCCGTGCTCGGGTCCATGTTCATGTTGGTGCGGACAGATAGTCCGTGCTGCCCTGCACCGGCGATCATGTCGGAGTACTGGCTGAACTGGCTGGATTGACTGGACTGGCTCTGGCTGAGCTGGCTTTCAAAGATCTTGGCGGCGTCTGCTGAGGATTGCCGTAGCTCCCGTACGTCGGCGTCGAGCTCGTCCTCGACAAATGATCGCGTGCTCCGTCGCGTGAGCATGGCTGTGTCGTGGGGATCCATTGCGTCAGGATTGGTAAACGGCTGGAAAAGGTCGGTCGCCATGAATGAAGATGGAAGATGTCGTAGGGAAGAGGGAGATGTCAAGGGGACTGAAGACGAAAGAGATGCCAGCCGAACGTCCGGGGTAAGGTGGGTTGGGGTTGATGGCACGAGATGAATGACGGATGTGAAGAAGAACGGAGTCGGTCGGAAAGACTGGAGTCGAAACGGCGAAGCTCGCAAAAGACAAGAGAAGCAAATGTCGTCGAATGTGAGGCCCGAAGGTGTTATTCCGTCTGAAGAACTCTGCTCCAAGAGTCGGTGATGAGATTCTGAGAACAGAGTGAGCGAGATCGTAAAAGTCGAGCGTCTGCTCGCCTCTTAGGAAAGAGGACACTGCGAGGTTTGGAGCAGCATCTTGTTGGCAGGTCCGGTGTTAAATGGGAAAGGAAAAAGAAAATATGAGGAGAGAAAACAGTCGCAAAGCGGTGACCGAGTTCAGATTTTCCCTCAGCGATGATTTTGATGTTTTCGAAGAGCGACAGGTAAGGTGAGGGCGAAGTGAGTTGTTGGAGTGAGGGAAGGGTGGATGTTTGCGTGGGATAATTTTTTGGGTTTAAGGTTTGCAGGTGGTTGCTGTATATTTTTTGCGGGCGGCGGCTCTTTCTCTTAGTGGTCGGTGAAGAAAAGCGGAAATGGCTGGTGTTAATGCAAGGTCGCAAGACAGCTTGCCTAGAACGTGGAGCGTGGGATATACGCAGTGAGAAGTGGGAGAGCCACAGTGAGCAACAGGGGCGAGAAAGCGGGGACTTCAGTGGCCTGCCAGGGTCTTTCTGGAGAAAGTCTTGGAAGGGAGAAGACGAAGGGTTGCTGATCCTGAGAGAAGTGCGAGGCCAGACGAGGTTGATCAGAAGGGAGATGGCAGGAAAGAGCGAAAAGGGTACAAAAAAGGGTGCGGAAGGAGGAGCCTGTGTGGTTGTGGGAAACCGAAGGGCTTTTTCGCTTTTTGCTTTCCCTCGCTTTCCGGGTTTGGATGGTTGCTAAGGTCGCGCTTTCCTGATACTAGTTTTTTTTGTTCGTAGTAGCACCACTGCCAGAGTGCACTTTCCCTCGATCGACCTGTCGCTCCGTACTTTTTATTGTCACTATTTTGGCAAGCGCGAACCCTTCCCATACTGTAGAGGGAGGGCAAAAAACAATTAAAAAAACACAAGCGCGTTCGTGGAAGTGGGGGAAATTGGTCAGCTCACGTCGGAGCAGGCGTTCGCGCTCCTCCGTTGAGTGACAAAATAGCGAGATGAGGCGAGAACAAAGAAGATGTGTACAAGTCTACACTATTGATGCTCAATACTCGCACAAGTATACACGCCTTTCTGTGGCGTAGCCAGGCCTAGCTAGATCCAGGGAGCGGCCGGCTTTTAGTGATCAGATTTTTTACTGATCATAGAGGTCGTGTGATGGCCAAAGGGCTTTTCTGCTCTTTCCTTATCTGCTCTTATTATTCGTCATTGTATGTCGTAGATGCTGGGGAAGGAGCGGAAGGGCAGGCATTGATTGAGAAGCAGGTACGATTTTAATTTTACGAGTCATAAAGAAACGAGATCAAGACGCGGCAGGTGCGAGTTGCGTAATGCGGAGGAATGTTTTGGTTTTTTTCAAACAAGGCGAGGAAGGAGGGAGCAGGGACCGACGCCGCGTTCCAGCAACTTGGTCATGCCGAGAAGTGCAAGTACTTTGGAGTATTAATACTCTGCCAAAAGAGGACGGCGTTTTAAGTGGCAGGAAGTGATCGACTGTACGTGAGATCCTTTACCAGGGAAGGCGCGAGCGAGCCGCCAACATTTCGAGTGGGAAAGCGCGGACAGGGGCAAAATGCTTCGTCATGGCAAGCAAAGTTCGCAAGCTCGCAAGCTACAACACGTGAGCAGCACTGGTCTTGCTCCAGGCCGTAAGGCTAGAATGGCGAGCGGGTATGCTGAGAAACGAAGCCTTAAAAACCAGACATAATTGCATGCTGTGAGCAAATCATCCAAAGAGTCAAAATGCATGCATCTGCATCTCGCCCGTGTCATCGCGTCAAATCCTCAGCCGGGGATCTGGACTGCCAGAAAAGGCGGCTTGACCTGCAGGGTCTTTATTCTGCCCACAGCGTCTCACAGAGGCGCGTTCATCGGTGCCTTTTCGGCAGGGGCGTCGCATGCGAGGTCTAAATTTGGTGTGTTCGGTGAGCACGGAGCAATTGCTCAATCCCCTGTAGCCTAAGGAGCAATAAATAATACGAACTCGCGGAGTTAATACAGGGCGAGTGTCGCGTTGTCACAGTGGCGCACTATTTACACGTTTTCTCCGTCTGATCCGATGAAATTTGATGTTGACAGTCAAGAACGCTTTTTGAAAATAGAAACTCGCGCTCATCGCACATCTCCAACAATTGAAAATGTCTCAATTGCTTCTGCCAACAGACCTGGGACAATGTCGGTCAAACGATTGAGATCAGAAACCGTTGGCGTGGGGTAAAGAGGAGACATAAAGAGGGCCCCTTGCGTGGAAAATATGTAACAACAAATATCTGACACATTTGCGGGACTGAGGAGGAGCAAGAATAGACTCGAGTGTGAGATGTATGGGTGCATCGAAAGGCTGAGACATCGCGGCCAAAACGCGCTGCAAAACACTCCACCGAGGGCCTCTTACATGAGGAGAAGGCGACGACGATAATTTCTAGGAGCATCCAAAGACGACAGACGACAAATTATATCCACGAGTCGTTCGGACGGTCGGCCCTTTCTGATCCTTTCGTAAGATTCCGGGCCCCGGACCGCTGTGGCGTTGACGGCAGCGACATCCTGTCGGCCAGTGGCTGGTATTCGCCTTTTTTTCTACATCCGGAAGGCCTCGCAGGTTTTTGTCGTGGGGGTCTGCAGTGCCATTTAAAGCCACTTGCAGCCACCCTGCCACGCAGAACAATCTTGTTTCGTGCTTTTGCGCTCGACAGGGCTGTCAGCCAGCACCTTTCCACCCCCACCGGCAGTCTTCGGTGAACGGAAGCGGCAGCGGAAGCGAATCCTTTTGGGGGTGGAGCCGTGGTTTTGGGCGGCCTGGAATCCTTTCTTGTGGCTCATCTTGCACGAGCGAGCCTTGCAATGGACAACGCACACCGTATGCTCAACACAGATATGTAATAAGACTACGTCGACGGGGACATGTTATTTTGATCGTGTGATGGTCTACGGCTGCACCCGCAAGACCGGCCGCGCCGTCACCCTTGTTGTCACTGCTCGCGGCCGAGGCTTCACACGAGCAATTTCCATTTCGGACGGGTAGTGAGACGTCGGTGTCTATTTTGGGTGTGCTAATTCTGAAAATAAAAAACTCGAATAAATGGAGCATGCTGGCCGGCTCTGGAATCTGGCCCCGAATAGACACTGAGAAGGTGATTATCAAAGAACTGGATCGACGGTAGGCACCGCGTCGTCGACGGCCACATCATGAATGTCCGACTCAACAGACTGCTTGATCTCCAGTTCGCCAATACCAAGCAGCCCAAACTTTGAACTGATTAACGCCTTGAGCTTGCCGCCGTCGTGGCACTGGTCTGCCAGGCTTGCTGCCGCGAGCACCCATTGCCGAGCTTGGTCGTCGCGTCCGCCAGCAAACCAGTCGGTACCTTCATTGAACGCAACCGCAGCCAGGAACTGGAGCTCGTCTTCTGGCCAAGTCGCCGTGCCCTAAACATGAGGTTAGTGTTTTGCAGTGACGTGGAGCCCACCCACCGCCTTACCTCTGAGTTTTTTCCTTTCTCGATCATTTCTTTGACCTCTTCCAGCACCTGGAAGGCGGCATCGTTGTTCCGGTAGAGCGCTGCTTGAAACAGGCATCGGTAGTATTTGATGAGCTTTTCGCTGCCGATATTCTCTGACTGCTGTAACTTGTTGACAATGAAGCGCATGGTCGATACAAACTCTATAGCAGAAAGTGTCGATGATTAGCCTGTGTAATGGCGTATATGTCCTTGGGTCTCGGTAAAACTTACTCGCGCTGGGGACAAGAGCTTGTGAGCGCAGCAGAGAGTCGCCAAGGACACGTAGGGTGTCTGACCCATGGCAGGACGCCGCAGCCTCGCATATGTCCTCCAACTCGTCCCAATCACCAAGATGGATGGCCCCTTCAAAATCAAATATGATAAGCACAGACAACTTGCTTTGCATGCCTGGATTTTGGGAGCTTCTGCTGGGATTATCTTGCTTTTTGAGTTCTGTATGGAAGGCTCGTATATGCCCGCGCATGGACTGGCAATCTTTGAGGATTTGATCTTCCGCTTCGGACACAGACGGGCGTCTCACTAGAGCAGCCAGTGCCGATGCAATAAGAAACCGGCAAACGAGGCGTTTTGAGGATATGTCCGTGGTTGCATGAATCTCTTGGTCGACGGGGAAGAAATTGGTGATCTTGACACATGCCTCCAAGATGCACACAGTGTAGCGCAGATCCACCGTGCCTGAATATTTCAACCCCAGGTTGTAGGCGGCCCTGCAGAACCATTCAAGCTCGTCAATGGTAAACTGCCATTTGCCGGTATCGAGGCTTATGCTGCGGTCACTCTCTATGGCATCGACAACTGTAAAACCACGTTAGGATCCTATTGTTGGTATTAGTAATAATAGGAGACACTCACCTCCGCCAAAAATATCGGCCAGATCTTGAGTAACCTGCAGCTTGTCCTTAGAGTCGGTCGCGATAGACTTATTCTCGTCTTTGCTGCCGCCGTCTATCATGTCTCGAAGCATGAGGATTGTGCAGCGGAAAAGAGCTGGTGCGTGAACCTGGTTCGAGGGGTCATGGTTTATGGCATCTGCCAGTCTCTTCATGGCCTGAACCATAAACCGAGGTGCCTTTTCATGTCTTGCGTGGAGGACACAAGCGTGCAGCAGCTTCATTTTATCTGCAGAGATGGTTATGCCTCTTAGGCACTCGGTCGCCATCTCCAGATCGTCCGCCTTGATAGAGAGTTTGAATAAGAAGTATTTGGTGATCGGTTCGTCTCGAGATGTTTCAGGCATATTGATGTAGACCATCTTTGCGGTATCAATATCACCATTTTCGATACAGCATAGAAGAAGTTTCCTAAAGGGGCCAAAAGTCAGCGAGTGATATTGTATGTGGCATTATTTTGAAGAATCTACCTTTCGATTAGGGGCTTGTTTGTTTTCCCGCCTGCCTCAAAGATGTGGCATAGGGCCAAACGGCACCACTGAATGGCTGTAGCATACAGTCTCTCCTGGTAACCTTGTTCAATGCGCTTCCATATGAGCTGGAGAAGTGGAATTAGTAAATGTTCATGTTATTCGACGCATCCTTAATCTTACCGTCTGGGCTGCAGAGGCTGTATCTGATCCAATAGGTATTCTCAGCTTGGAAAGGACACTTTGGACCGCGTCAAGTTCTTCTTTTGTTTCTCTCTGATGTGCTAGCAGCCAGACACGCGTGATGATCAGCTTTTCGATCCACTCCACGGCATCATCTCTATGGCGTAGAGAGAGCATGAACTCATCGAGAACCTTGCAACCGAGGCCTGGACTCTTGCTGTGCAGTTTTTGGATGTGGTGGTGAAGTAGCCTGAACTCCTCCAGAGACGACTTGAAGGTGCTGACGATCGAGAGAAGCACGTCAGCATAGCCGCTGGCATCGAAGCTCTCTGACAGAGGTGATGCATACAGCTCAAGCTGGATGAGTTGCACACGTCGATCGTTGTCTTCGGTCACCATTGCTTTGAGACCCTGTGCCAGTTCTTCAGCACGTTTGTTCCCTGATGGCGTCTGCCCTCCAAGCGATGCGATGGCGAGTGAGTGGGTGATGGCAAGGTAGAGTTCTTTCATGTCTGAAGTCATTGAAGTTTGGTCCATCTTCAACAGTGAGTCTCTTGCACGGTCTAGCCATGTAATAGCAGCCGCGAAGTCCTTCTTGGAGAGCAGGGACTTCCCAATCTGGAACAGGGCTGCCACCATATTTTCAAGAGACTCAGTGTCGAGTGAGCCTCCCCCACCAGTCGATTCGTTTTCCGTGTACATTCGATCGGCATCGCCAAGTTTGTTCTCTCGCCATAGCTACTTAGTCAGTATGTGATACCAGGACTGCTTTCACGTTTGATGATGTATGCTGTACTTACCTGTGTCAGCTGAAGCACTAGGTAATTGGTGCGCAATTTGTCAGCCTTTGGTCTTTGACGTGACGCATCTTTATCCTCGCGGCCTGACAAGTTTTCGGCCAGTGTCTTCTTGAGCTGAGAGGCCCTCTCGAGAACTAAGTGCCCGAGCTCTGTATCCTCTCCATCTGTGTCATGTCAGCGGCTATTATAGCTTCATAGATAGAAGGTAACAAAGACTTACCGATGCACGTCTTTGCTGCCCGAATCGCGATTCCCATGAGATATAGCAATTGGGATACTACAGAGATTCCATCGTCTCCTTGCATAGAAGACGTATCGGGGCATGTGCTCTTGTCAATGATCACAAAGGCGAGCACTCTGCCATGAAGGAGGAGACGTCTGTACTCGGCAGGGATCGTGCTCGATTTCGTCTTTTCTGCTTCACGTTCTAGCTGGAGAACAAGGTTCCATAGAGCAACACCGGACTTGTGTGCAGCACCGTCATCGTCAAATGGTCCGGGGTCTTTTTGGAGAATTCGCCGGCGAACTGTGTCAGCAAGAGAAGCGGATGCAACAGTATCGCCTTTGATCGAGGGAAGTCGACGCTCGAGGTCAGATGCAATCTCTAGAATAATGTCAGCTAATGATAGGAGGCGGAAGAACGAAGCGGTAAATAGTCTCGGATGTACCCAGGATGTTACTCCTTTTGCGTTTCGAGCCAGCCACTTGGACGGTGGCCTCGCCGTCAGGTACCTCCGCCATGTTTGCGAAGTTATCGCGAGCCTAGGAGTTGACGTTGATATAGTTGAAAACATGTGTAGGAAAGCGACGATACGGAAAAGGGGTATTTTACAAAATTTCAGTGGAAACAAAGGGGTCGGCCGAAATTTTGAATTTTAGGGAAGCAACGATCGATGTCGAGAATAGAAGTGGCAGCTGCGACTGTCGTGACTTCCGTCTCGGGATCGATCGCAACTTCCTCAACACCAACACTAGATCCAGCACGTGATAAAATAAAGCATATGACTTATGAGAAGGTACAATTGCTGTAGGGAAAGAACAGTACAGCTTTTCAACTGTAGGATAAGTCTGCGGCCCTTTGACGAACCGCAAATATATATATTGGCCGTGTATACCAAACGATTGGGTCAACAATGCGTTGGGATCTGTAGCAATAAAAGCTGCCCAGGAGGGATGATACAGAATGTAGAATAAATAAAACATCTTCTCTTTCTTCTTCTTTCAAGTGTGGATAAACACAACGTAACCAATGATTATCTAAATCCACACCAATACCAAATACCAGAAACAAATAAAAAATACAAAGGGTTCAAGAAGTGACCGCCGATAGGTATATCTAGCCAAAAGTTCATGGACTCCAAGCCCTTTGCGATGAAAGACAGATAAGAAGGGAATGACGTGTGGAGATTGGAAGGTATGTACTGAGGACGTATAGTAGTGAGGGTTCTGAAAGGGGAATCGATAAAGCATAGCAAACACAGCAACTGAATAACAACTAAACAAAAAAAAGAAGAAAAAAAACAGACAGATCGTGGTTGACATGATCAGTGACTCGGTAATGGGTCGTGTGGTAGGAAGTTTCCGACAATTAAACTCGGACTACATAATCACTGTTAGTATTCTAGATAAAACATTGAAGGATAAAGCGTGACATACATCTTGTGGTCGTCCCGACGGATCTTGAGCGAGAAGCAGCACTTAATCACTGGATCTTTGGACGAGTCGTTGGGGTTTTTGATCGAGCAGGCCGTCAGAAGCGTGTCGTGGGCTGAGTCAAAGGCAATGGTGCCAAACTCTTCCCAGTACCGGACCATGGACTCTTCTGTGAGGATCTCATGCAATGCGATCTTGCCGTCACGCAAACTCTCCACGGGGACGTGGATAAGCTCTGCCATCTCCTTGTTGCCACGGAAGATCTCGCCGGTACGGCGCCAGCAGCACGCCGGCACAGCCATACTCGCAAAGACGCGGTCATATTCCATGAGCGTCTTCTCGAACCACATCTCAACGTAGATCAGCTCCAGATCGGTCAGGGCCTGCATCTTCTCGCGGAACTTGGGCCGGAAGCGGTCAAGCTGGCGCAGGATCTTTTGCTTCGAGGCAGGTGCGATCTTATGGCTGTCGAGGTAGGTGTGCAAACGTGCATAGCCCTTAACGTAGTTAAATGGTTTTAACAGACCAGCGTCGTATTTCGCCTTGAGCAAATCGGACATGCGCTGCTCGGGGGTATCGTTTCCGGACGGATCGGCAGCCTGGAAGTAGTATTCGCGGGCCTTGTCAACAGCGGCAGACCGTGTTGAAGGAGTGTCCGTGAGGCTGGTGATGTCGAGGGCACCCGACGCTGCGGCCACAGCTACGGTCGTCGCACGGTCTGGCGGGAGCATGGACCCTGTTCCGGCCGTTATCGCACTCGGTGGTAGAAGAACATTACCGGCCAATGTTCCGCTGCCGTCGCTCTGCAAAGTCGACTTGCCATCATTGCCGCTACCGCTTGCAGTCGCATTGTTACTGGTGCCGCTAGTCAAGAAGTTCGTGGCGACGTCAGGCGGCGCGCTCCGCAGTAGCTGGTTGCTCTGGTCGTCGGACACATATGCGGCGTCATCGACCATGCTGCTCTGGAGAAAATCGTTGAGAAACTGCAGCTCGCCGCTGACTTCGGGAACAATCATGTAGCCCGAGTGGTTGTGCATGTCGTGGTAATGGTTCTGTGCAGCAGTCAACCACGCATCGGAAAACCCACCAACTAAAACAAAGGTTAGAGATCTTGCAGAGCAAGTTAAAAGTTAAAAATAAACGACGGGGAGACGGGTGGACAGAAAGACAGAAGTAGTAAGACAGCCCGAAAAACTTCCGATCGTCCACCAAATCGAAACAAACGGTCAAAGGAAGGCGGGGAGGGGAAGTTAAAAGGGAAGGAAATGGAAGCGAGGAGCCCCAGAACAAGTACAAATGGGGAATAGAATTTACTGGCCCAAGGGGCACTTATGGAAGCAGGCCAACAGTTGGTCTTCGTGACTGGAAAAGAGAAACTAAATGCTGGACAGACGAGGGAAAGAAGGGTAGGGGGGGGGGGGGGGGGGGGGGGGCCCCAAAACACCCCCAAAAAAAAAAAAAAAAAACACCCACAAAAAAAAACACAAACCCACAAAAAAAACCGCGGAGGTGGAAGTAACACCAACA